>CM076580.1:1322711806-1323234306 GCA_034641835.2 Pinus albicaulis
TAGTCCCTCAGGTCCATCTTATTTAGTATCATTTCAACATTTGTACAAACTTTGTCAGTTGATAGGTACCCCAATAAGAAATTGAGCACAAAAACATTAACACTTGCAAATTCAACATGTATGATTAGAAAATTTCACATGAGTCCTTCCTATTATCACTTTGTACTTATTTTAATGCATGCAAAATAATCGTTTAGGTTGACCCTAAGTACCACCAATAGAACTACTAAATTTATACCATATGCAAATACTTGAATTCTATTGATGGAAAAATAATTGCCTCTTTTACTATTCGAAGCATCCATTGTATCTATATACTATTCATAAACATTAAAATTTTAAAAATAGGAGTGAAAAGACATCTTGTACAAAGCAATAATTAGATCATACTATCAAGCAAAGAACCTTCAAATTATTAATGACACCATTGTGCAAAGATGCAAATAATGGGCATTTAACACATGCCTCAATCTTGATAGAATATAAAAATTTGAATGATTGGTTTCATGTAAATGTACTCCACAACATGCTATATTGTGATATGTGTATGCACATATTTTATCAAGCTCCACACAGAAGAAGGTTTGAGAACTAAGGAAAAATATTTATGATGTTACTTGTTTACAAATTTGAGAAAGCCTCAAGGGTTACAATCAAAATCAAGAAATTTTGTTTCCTAGTGGAATGTGAGACATTCTTGGATTTGTATAGTGCTTCAATGCCTGTTTAGGATCTAGGTAAGTGTGAATGAATAAAATCTTTCTGTCATTATTCTGTGTTGGATTCCCATTCTCTCTAAGTTATCAAAGGCAAGTTAAACCATGTTTAGACTAAGGGACAACATATTCCATTGCCAAACTTTAACCTTACAGGGAAGTGCACTACACTTGTTTGATACTTCCACACATTTTGAGGGCATTCCAATAGAAATGTCAATGTTGTTGGATACACTGGCGTTGGTTAGTTTTAGAAAAGTTCTCTTTGTCAAATATGTTGTTTTCATGAAGTAATATTTCCAACCAAGAGGATAAAGACTTGGCATGTCTAGGACATAGTGGTGTTATTTCTTGCCTGTATCTGTTATTTTTTAGTATTCCACTACTAATAACTTCATTACGTAGTTGTCCGTTTAGTAGTATATTACAACAGTGACCTGTTAAAGGAAAATGATTCTAGTTTGTTTGAACGTCATAAACTGGAAGGAAATCTAGCTTTGAATTAGAAAAATGGAATATATTTTGAAAAATATGTTTTTTGATCAAATATAGGCCAGTTCCCTAATCATTAAAAAAAAAATCATGAAAATAAACAATGATTTTGGACACGATGAATTATAGAACTCTCCAGCTTAAAAACAAGTTAGCATATTCAATTTTGTCTGCATTAGAGAAAAATGAATGAGTAACATCAAGTTTTCTTTGAATATTTATAAAATCATTTTAGAGATTCTAAATGGATATTGTGTGTGCTAATCTTGCTCAATTAATTACAGGGAAAAGAAGGGGCATACATAATTTGTTGGCTTATGGGAATTGGATTCCTTTTCCCTTGGAATAGTACGTTGATAATTGAAAATTACTATATTGAATCTATATTCCTGGTTAGTATCACAATTTACAAAGTCTTGTCTTATTCTTTTTTAGTTTATTGTTGGTAATCTCATGTCAGCAATACTTTGCTCCACCCATTAGATTCTACTAACCATTTTTATTGTTGAAGTGTCACTACTTAGAGATAGCTAGAGGAAATGATACAACTACAAAAGTGGAGCATGAGAGATTCTTAGTAGAAATTGCTAGCTCTATTGTGTTTATTTGTGACATTTTAATTTCTTTGTTTATACATGTCATCTGGAAACTAAAGAAAACTTGTTCGAGTTTCTTGCTTTTATGGGGGAAAATGACATTAACAATATTGCTGATGTTGAGGTATATATCATATAAATCCTTTATAGTCTACTTTAGTTTATATTCTAGTGTTCATCGACTTTCATGTCTTATACTTTGCATTGTAACTTTTTTTGTTTCCTTTTGCAGAAAATAGACTCAGTATTGATGGTAAGAAGCAATGATTGAAGAAAGAGGGGAAAAATAACACTAGAGTGACAAAGAGAGAGAAGTGTATTGGTCTAGTGGTACTCGTAGAGCCAATATCCCACATAAGACACACACATAAAGACCGATGGTTGAGTTTTCAAAGTTGATGAATTCACTTGCAATTCCTTGGCAAGATAATGATAATGCTTTGAAGTGATCAACAATATTTTATCTGCAAATTGTACTCCAACCAATATTAAATTGGAAACTCATATTGTAATACTTGAAATTTTATATAATATAATTTATGTGGTTGGAATTATTTATAGTTGCACTTGATATTACTTGGTATTGTAATTAACATATGTAACTTTGGGTTTTCATATTAGATGAACATGTTTTTTGTATGGCATTTTTTTTTAATTTAATTGCAAAATCATACTAATTAATTTATGTTGATTAATAATGAACACATAAAATCAATCTAAAACTATTAAAATAGTAGTTTATATTGATTAATGATGAACACAAATAAAATGAATATACAATTAAATTAGTCATTTATAATGATTATTAATGAAAGTAAATGAAATAAATATAAACTACTAAATTAGTCGTTTATATAATGAATAAGTGACTACTGCAAATGATAAATTTGTGACTACAAATGACGACTAAATTTTGCATATATACGACCATTAGTAGCTAATTTACAGTATCTTATAACACGACTAAAATTTAGTCATATTTCTTCGGTCATTAATTGGTTTCAAACGATGACTAAAATTTGCATACATATGACTATTAATAGCTAATTTACAGTATCTTATAACACTTTCAACATTTTGGTTATATTTCTTTGGTCATTAATTGGTTTTGTAGGGTGATCGTACAGTAATATATTTTGTTGTATATTTGGTCATTAATTGTGACAATTAATGACCAAATCAAAGATTAAATCAATGACCAAATCAATGACCAAATTAATGACCAAACCAACGACTAAATTAATGATAAAATCAATGACTAGATTAATGACTAAATCAGTGACTAAATTAATGACCAAATTAATGATCAAATATACAACTAGACAAAAAAATTGAGGTAAACAATTAATGACTAAGCTAAAAAAGACCAAAATTTGGTCGCGTTATAAGATACTGTAAATTAGCTACTATTGGTCACTGACCGAAAAATAGTCGTTTATATGCAAATTTTAGTCTTTTTTTTAGTAACTAATTAGCCATTTTGTACTAGTGATTGCAGAATGATTAGTATGAAAAATACTTCATATCATGTTATGTAGTGTCTGAATTTATTAACGGCAAAAATCACAGCTAAAAACTCGTTCTCGGCCACTGTATAATTTAGTTCGGTGGGTGACAAGTTTTTACTAATGAAGTAGATATCATAGGACTGTTTTTTCTCTTCTTGTCCTAGAGCTGAACGAATGGCAGAATCTGAGGCATCAGTGAAAATATGAAACAGAAGGGATCAGTTAGGTCCTCTCAAACTGGTGCCTGTACTAATTTTTCATTTAATGTCTCAAAAGACTGTTGGCAAGCTGTAGACAAAGAAAACTCACTATCCTTGGCTAATAATTGAAAAAGGGGGTAGTTATCCTAGAAAAGTTCTCAATGAATCTCCTGTAGTAGCCTGCATGTCCTGGGAATCCTCTCACTTTCCTTTGTGTTTTGGGTGCAGGAAGACACAAAATAACCTCTATTTTAGCTAGGTCAACCTAGATACCTTTGTCATAAATGAGGTGGCCAAGAACTGCACATGATTTGCACATTAATCTACACTTTTTGTCACTCAAGGCAAGGTGAGCTTCTTGGAAACGAGAAAGCATTTTTTTCCACATTTTTTAGGGCTTCATGAAAGAATCACCAAATATCAAAAGTTATCCATATATATCTCCACACACTCAAGGTCAAAAAAACTGGTCAGCACTTCCCTTTGAAAGGTGGCCGGGGCATTACATATTCCAAATGGAAGCACTCGGTATGAAAATGTCCCCCATGGGCATGTAAAGGTGGTCTTATCTTGATCCTCGGGTGTGATTTGTATCTCGTTATAATCGCTAAAGCCATCTAAAAAAGAAAAGAACTTTTTACCGGCAAGTGTATCAAGCACCTGATCTATGAAAGGAAGGGGAAAGTAATCATTGGGAGTGGCTTTATTCAATTATCTATAATAAATTCAAAGGCGCCATCTCCCATCTTTCTTCAAGACTAATACCAATGGAGAGACCCACTGATTATCAGATATAGGATAAATAAAATCAGCATCTAAGATTTTTTGTAATTCTTCCTTCACAACTTCTCTTAGAGCTGGGTTCATATGTCTCTGGGGTTGTCAGACAAGTCAGGCTCCCTCCTGAATATTAATATGATGAGTACATGTTTCAGGAGGGATTCCTTTCATGTCCTCATATCCCCATGCAAAGGCATCAAGATGGTTTTGCAACAACTTTACAAGTTGCTCTTGTTGGAATGCATCCAGGTCTGAAATAATGTGTAAATATTTGCTTGTAATAATCTCAACAAGAGTGGTTTCAGGTTTGAGAGTACAAAGAGGTGTTGCTAGAGACTGTGATGAGGAAGGTTGGGAATCACGACTTTCTTGAAAATATAGACTAAATATTTGACACAGTGACTTAAAATTTGGCATGGTATCTAGATTATTCAAGAAGTCTCATATCTCACCCTCTTGAGTTGACTCAGTATAATGATGTATCATAGAAACTGACTGAGTCTCCTCGACCCTACTATAATCTAGCCATAAGGTATCTTGAAGCTCCTGGATAGATCTAGCAGGTGGATATAAGGTGAATTTATTCCTAGAATCTCCATGGGAAATGTACATGTCACTAGAACGACATCTAATGTAGGCATCGACCGTAGCAAGCCATGGGCATCCCAAGATCAAGGGATGTCCTCCGACAAGATTCTTTGGCTAAACCACAATGAAGTCTGCAGGGTATTCCCAAGAGTCTATTGAAACATCCACATCGTCCAACACTCCCTCCGGCTTGATTTTAGTCCTGTCTTCCAATTTAAGCATAGTAGGAGTGGGACGAATATGGACCAACCTAATTTCATCCATGGTTTTCTTGGTCATAACATTAATGGATGCCCCCAGGTCAATAATCACATTGGAGATAAGGAAATCACCTATCTAAACAGAGACAACAGGGTTTCCAGGGTTGGTATATTTTTCCATTTGCACACATCCTTTCATTAACTCTACTGCTCTTCTAACAAATTGAATGGTTTGACGTTCTACTATTTTCCTTCCCAGATTCTTGAGACAGAGTTCCCTAATGATTTTTGTACAGATGGGTATCTCTTTGATAGCTTGGAGCAAAGGGACCTTTATAAAAATATTCCTAAGCTCAGAAGCCAGAATAGACTCAGGAACGAGTTCATTCCACTCCATAACTAGCCTCTCTGGATAGGGAGGCCAGTTTGAAGAGGATGGCAAAGGCTCTGAAGGTACGGGGATGGGCTGAATGGTGACATCTATCCGAGAACGGTCAGGAGTTTCCTCCTCACTTTTCTATTCGATAATCACCATGGGCTGCTTTTGTTTTTCTGATGTTATTACCTTCCTCAATCCTAGTTGGAGCTCATTGACCCCAAGCGACATGGACTGATAACTAGGTGGAAGAAGAAGTTTAATAGAATGGATCATTTGTACCGCTTTATTATTAGGATTTGGTATGGGTTGAGAAGGCAACTGTGGAGGTCGAAATGGTGGATGTAAAGGTAATGGTGGCATCAGCTGACTTAGCTGGAGAAATGATGGTTGCGACATTGGGTGAGGGGCATGTGTAGGTGGATATGATTGCATAGGTGCAACATAGGAATGATGTGAATGGTTTGGCCCTCTCCAACCTTGTTGCCATGATTGGGAGGGTTGTCCATACTGAAAATGGTTCCCACGTTGCCAAGGTTGAGAGTGATTAGCGTTATGATAGGAATATGGATGTGCATTATAACAAAAAAAATGCGGAGGAAGTTCAGGAGCCATACCTACACTTACCTGAGGCCAATCTCTACATGCTCCCATAACATGTAATGACTCAGGTTTCGGCTGCCCTCCCTTGAATACTGCTTTCAATCCAGGTATGGAGGGGCATTTTTGGGTGGCATGGTTCTCTGCACAAATTACAGATTTATTAGTTCGTTTAAAATCATAACATAGTTACCGATCAAACTGGAACTATTACCTCAAAACGAGAACTCTAACAAAAAAAACATAAAAAAACCATGAAAACACAATCCAAAAACGAAAAGTTGTATATATATATATATATATATATATATTTTCAGGGTAAATTTTCAACATTTTTTAAAAATGGAAGTAAAAGGCAACTTTTTTTAAGCAAAAAACACCCCAAAAATGAAAAGTTGTATTGTGGAATAACCTCCTTTTTTTTTTTGGAGTAAATTTTCGACATTTTTTAAAAATAGAAGAAAAAGCCAATTTTTTTTGTGCAAAAAACACCCCGAAAGTGAAAAGTGTTGAAACAAAAATTTTAGAATAATAAAAAAAAAAAATGAAAAAAAAAACATTTTAAATAATTGCAAAAAAAACAAAATTCATTATATTTTTTTTAAATTAAAAAAAGGACAAAAATGTTAGAAATAATAATAATAATAATAATAAATAAATAACATTTTAAAAATTAAAATTTAAAAATATATTAAAAATTAAAAATAAATAAATTAAAATATTAAATTAAAAAAAAATAAAAAAAACAAACAAAATAAAAAAAAACAAATAAATTTTAAAAATCAAAATATACAAATTAAATTTAAAATATAAAATGAAATTTTTTATTAAATTGAAAAAAGGGTTAAATTTTAAAATAAAAAATTAAATTTTAATAAATTAAAAATAAAAAATAAAAAATAAAAATTAAAAATGAAAATTAAAAATAAAAAAATAATTAAAAATTAAAAAATGAAAAAGTAAAATAAAATAAAATATTAAATTAAAAAAAGTTATTAAAAAACAAATAAATTTTAAAAAATAAATTTAATTTATATTTTATATATATATATATATATATATATATATATATATATATATATATATATATAAACATTTTATTAAATAAAAATAAGCAAGATAATAAATTATTTTAAAAACAAAAATATTAAATTTAATAAATAAATAAATTAAAAAAAAATTAATTTAAAATACAAAAGTTTAATTTAAATAAAACATATTAAATTTTCTGTAATGAAAAAAAAATTAAATTAAAAAAAAAAATTTAAATAAATAAATATTAAATTATATAAATTTAAATTTTTTTAAAAAGTTATTAAATTAAATTAAATTAAATTAAAAAAATAATATAAAATTTAATAATAAAAAAAAAATTAAAAATCAAAATAAAATATTCAATTAAATTAAAAAAACAAATACGAAGTTTAATTAAAAAAAAAAGATAATTTTTGTCAGCCCACTTTTGTGCATTATCTCATTCATTTAAAGCAAACTATTGCATCTATGGAAACAACTCAAAAGCTATATGGAAATGCAAAGTTTATTGTAAGCGATAGAGATCCAATTTTACTGGAAATTTTTGGACAGAATAATTTTAATTTAATTTGAAAAATTTTAATTTAATTAAATTTAGTATTTCTTTTTTTATTTAATTTAATACTATATATATATATATATATATATATATATATATATATATATATATATATATATATATATATATATATATATATATATATAATTATATAATATTTTTAGGTTAATTATTTTTTAAAATTTATTTATTAAATTTTTAAAATTTTGATTTTAATTTATTTTTTGTTTTTTTTTTTTTACTTTCATTTTATTTTCATTTTTTTTAAATGGCTTAATTAAAAATAAAAATCGATTCTTATTTATTAATTTTTAATTATTTGAAAATGTTTTTTTTTAATCTTAATTTTGTATTTTAAAATTTTTATTTTTATTTTTATTTTTTTAAATTTAAATTTTTATTATTTTTATTTTCTTATTAATTTTTTATTTTTGTATTTTAATTTTAATTTTTTAATTTCAATTATTTTTAAATTTTCTATTTTTTATTATATGGTTTTTTTAATAACTTAGAAATATTGTTTTTATTTTTATTTTTTCTTAATTTAATTTTTATTATTTTAAATTTTATTATTTTTATTTTCTTATTAATTTTTTATTTTAAATTTAAATTGTTTTTTATTTTTGTATTTTAATTTTAATTTTTTAAATTCAATTATTTTTAAATTTTCTATTTTTTTATTATATGTTTTTTTTACTAACTTAGAAATATTGTTTTTATTTTAATTTTCTTTTGACGCTAAAGACACTATTAGACAAGACTGTGCCATGATCCTGAGAAAAGCAAAGCCCCCTAAGAGCAACATTAGCAAACCTGAGTTTGAGGCTCTTAAATCCTTAAACAATAACCAAGACATTGTTGTTCTTAAGGTTGATAAGGGTGGTGCTGCAGTTATTTTAAACAAAGTGGATTATCGTAATAAGATGTTGGATCATCTTCTTAATAGCGGGAGCTACAAGAAGTTGAAGAAAAATCCCCTTAAAAAAGTTTCTAAAGCAGTAGCTATGGCTATTAAATCTAGTAGCATGGTTGTTTCCTTTAGTAGAAAGCTTATTGAAAGTAACCCCATCACTCCGAGAATTTATGGTCTCCCTAAGATTCATAAGGATGGAGCTCCCCTTCGCCCTATTGTCAACACCATAAGTGGTCTTACTTATCTGCTCGCTAAATTTTTGGCCAGTAAGCTTAAGCCTCTCGTAGGTTGTACCGACTCCTTTGTCAAAGACTCCTCCTCCTTTATTAATGAATTGAAAGCCATCAGGTTGGAACCCGATGACAGGTTTGTTAGTTTTGATGTGGTCTCCTTATACACTTGTATCCCCATTAGGGAAGCTATTGATGTCATTTCTCGGGTCACAGACCCTGATACTGCTCATCTAGTGGAGATATTTCTAACCTCAACCTTCTTCAGTTTCGAGGGTGAATTCTTTGAACAAACTTGTGGTGTGGCCATGGGTTCCCCCCTTTCCCCAGTTGTTGCTAATCTTTTTATGGAAGACTTTGAATCGAGGGCCCTTTCCTCCTCCCTGTTTCAACCTAAGGTTTGGAAAAGGTTTGTTGATGACACCTGTGTGGTGTGGCCTCATGGAAAAGAAAATTTGGACCTTTTTTTCCATCATCTTAATGATCAATCTGATTTCATTAAGTTTACCATGGAATTCGAAGTGGATGGTAGCCTACCCTTTCTTGATGTTCTTATTTCTAGAAATGATGATGGTTCTTTCACTCATCAAGTTTTTAGAAAGAAGATGCACACTGAGCAGTATTTACATGCGAGATCTCACCATTTCCCTACTCAGAAGTCAGGGGTTCTCAGTACCCTAGTCACTAGAGCCTTTAGAATTGCTGATGAACACCACCTTGAAGATGAGAAATCTCATCTCCTTAAGGTTTTCCTTAATAATGGTTATAACAAGGTTCAATGTCTTAGAGCTTTTCAAAAAGCTGAAAAAAGTCCTAGGGTCAAGAAGGAACATTGTGATAGGTTATCCGGAGTTCACCTTCCTTTTATCCAAGGAACGTCTGATAAAATCGCTAGGATCCTAAAGAGACATAATGTTCCCTCAACCTTTAGGCCCCTCCACACCATTCAGAGTTCTCTTAGATCTGTTAAGGACCCCATCTACCCTAAGGATGGTAAGGGTGTTTACTTGATTCCTTGCTCCTCTGGGACACCTTACATCGGTGAGACTGGTCGATCCATTAGTCAAAGAATTCAGGAGCATGCCGCTGACCTGAAGCATAATAGGTCTTGCTCCTCTACATTAGCAGAGCATGCGGAAAAAACAAAGCATCACATTTGCATTGAAGATGCGAAAGTTATTGCAAGGATTGACTGTTTCCACCATAGAAAGTTGAGGGAGGCCTTAGAAATCGAAAAGAGGCCAGTCAACCTCAACAGAGATGATGGGTGGAGTCTTAGCAGATGTTGGATCCCTGCCCTTCACTCTTAGTCTTTGGTTTTCTTCCCTTATGTTCTCCGTCATTTCCTTTCCTCTCCTCTGTTCATTGTTTTATTCTTCCCCTTCTGTTCTTGATTTTATTTTATTTTATTTATTTATTTTTATTATTATTTAATTATTTAATTACTTATCATTAGTATTTAGTTTGAATATTATTGTTTTTCATTTATTTATTTTTTATTTTATTTATTTATCTATTTTATTTTTATTTTTATTTGGTTTTTTTATTTTTATCTATCTTTATTTATTTATTTTATTTATTTTTATTTTTATTTGATTTATTTATATTTATATTTATTTAATTTTTTAAGTTTATTTATTTATTTTATCTTATTTTATTTTATTTTTATTTTTATTTCATTTATTTTTAATTTTTTTTTCTAAATTATAGTAATTCTATTATGAAAACATACTGTTACAAAACTGCCTCAGCTCAGCTATGGGAGCCTGAAGTCTGGGCTTGATGTCCATGCTTTAACAAAATAACGAACTGCCCTGAGTGGGAAACCAGTTCTTTTAAGAGGATTTTTACCGCCCTTGAGAGGGAAACCGGTACATTGATCATTGCATACAACATACTAAAACAAAAAAGACTAGAGTAGCTAGCAGTTGTTGCTGCAGTATAGAACCAGAGAAAAACAGAGAACCTTCCAAGACAGTAGAACGAGTGTACCATGTTGAACCATGACAGGCGGGAATTATTGCTCATGAGCTGGTGAAGGCGGCTCCTCCACTATATGACACCAATACTCGCCTTCTGGTTCTTCCACGTCTTCTTTCTGTTTGCCATCTTTGCACGTGAAGCTCGCGTCCACCTGCATGGGTTGTTTACCTGGGTCGGGTAGTGCAGAACCTGGGGGCTCGACCGGTCTCTCAAGAGCATTCGCAACCAGGGCGGGATTGAGACCAAGGGGAGGGGGGTGTGAACTAGGCATGGGAGGAAGACCGTGGGGCATTTCTTCTCTCAGGGTGACTGTTACAAAGACAGTGACAGAGGGCTGGTTTAAGGAGCAGTCAAAGTGGAATTCTGCCCTCTAAGAGGTTTGACGCAGGGTACGACTATCTGATGCATGAGGAGCAGGGGAAACAGGGCTGGTCGGAGCAGCAGAGGGATGTGGAGAGGGCTGAGCAGTGCATGCAATGCTAGGATGGCTGTCGCGCCCTCTGTGGCTACTGGTGACAGGAGAACGCCTCCACTCAGCGGTCTCAGAGGAGGTCTCTGTATCTGAGCTCATAGAGGGACGTGAGCATGTAGACCGGCCTCGACTTGCACCTCGGCGACAACGCATCCGGTGATGTAGCCTTGGCATGGCGAATGCAAATTTTTGAGGCTGCCTGAGACACAAAGAGCAGGAAGGGGTCGGAGGAAACCCACAGTGGCCATCACAGTAATATTGCAAGCAAGAATTGGAGCAGCATAATACACTTTGGGTAAAATGAGAACCAGGTGTAGTCTCCAAGCAGTTGAAAAGAGAGCAGCGTCGCCCTGTCTGTGTGTGAGCGCTTGGCTCGGCACAAGCAGCAGGGCAGGCGCTCCATAGAGGATGCAGAGAGCGGATGCAAGCAGAGCAAGAGCAATTCGAAATGCTCGAAATGAAATCCATCATTAACCAGCTGAGCAGGATGTGAATTAGAAATCGCCGGCGAGGGGGAGTAAATGCACAAGGAGCCGGTGGAGTAATGGTGTGGTTAATGGAGCCGCAGGGGGCCATATGGCCATCCCATGTGAGCCTCCTCGGGATGTGTCCGGGGACTGACGTCCCATCAGGCCTCTCGACCATTCGCATCTGGATTTTTTTTTTAAAATTAGTTATATATAAATATTTCATTATATTTAAATCTTTTAACTATTAATAGAATACAATAATAATAATTCAACTATTATTTTGTCTTTGAAGTTCCTTATTCAGTCAAATTATCCGTTATTCCATAACGTCTAGTCGGAGTTTTCTATCTATTTAAACTGTGTCCTAGATCAGATTTCTCATCTTGTCGTGATGATGAACCACACTAGCTGGTTCGAAACGTGTCGACAAAGTCTACTTGAATGTGATTTTCACCGAAATATTTTATACACACTTTTTTTTTTTTTAAATTTAATTTTTTATTATTTTAAATCTTATTATTTTTATTTTCTTATTAATTTTTTATTTTAAATTTAATTTTTTTATTTTAATTTTTGTAATTTGATTTTAATTTTTTAATTTCAATTATTTTTATATTTTCTATTTTTTTTATTATATGGTTTTTTTTAATAACTTAGAGATATTGTTTTTGATGTTTTTTTTATTTTTGGTTCAATTTTTGTTTTTTTCTTTAGATTATATGTTTTTTTGCCCCTTTTCTTTATATAATTTTCGAAATTTTTTGTTTTCTTTGTTAAAATATTTTAATTTTACTAGTTAGTTTTGTTCTATTTTTAAACTTTTTCCATTGGTTTTTTATTCTTTTTATATATATATTTTTATTTGAGTATTTTTGTCATGTTTTTTATTTATTTTATTTTTATGTTTTATTACCAACATGAAAATCACCACTCTAAAAAAAAATGGTTGACGCTGCATCAATACTTTTCAAAATTAGCATGAAAATCACTAACATTTTAAAACAAATGTTCTTACTTCATAAATAAAAAAATTAAAGTGTCAAAAATATGCTAAAAAAAAAGGGGTGATTCTGCATCACCACTTTTCAAAATCGGGTGCTTTTTTTTCTACCTCAAAAAAGTAGTTACCAGTTCATTTACTTATTTGATTGGTAAATATGCTTCATTAGGACATTCTCTTAAAGGATGCTTTTCCTACACTTTGGACAAAAATAGACAATGACTCTTGTTCTTTTACAAGTTTTTATTGAAATTTTAGAGAGTCTATTTGTTTGCTAACAATATTCATTATTTCAATTTTCATATTGTCCATTTTGTTCTCCAACCCAATAATCATAGCATCCGTAGATCCAGATTTGTTATTTCTACTTTGGATTCCTTTACCGGATCTAGATTGATTCCTTGGTAATTTCCTGTATAGGTCAAAAATTTGATCAAAAGGTTTCTGAGCAATATCCCGTTGTCCTATTAAGTTATTTCTAGCATCATCAGGAAGCCCATGTAAGAACAAGATTCTAA
Organism: Pinus albicaulis; assembly: GCA_034641835.2. Lineage (NCBI taxonomy): Eukaryota > Viridiplantae > Streptophyta > Pinopsida > Pinales > Pinaceae > Pinus > Pinus albicaulis. The sequence continues at coordinate 1,322,725,043 of CM076580.1, forward strand.
TATTACTTAGATAAAATTTGTGTTTTGACCTTTGGAGGATATATAAAAACCTTTCCAGGTAATCTTCCAAGGTCTCATCATCACCTTGCACAACGGTGAAGATTTCATCCTGCATTTCTCTAGTTTTGCAATATTCCTGATATTTCAATAAAAACATTCTCTTCATTTTCTCCCAAGAAGCTATAGTATTTCCTCCTAATCCCATGAACCAGAGTAATGCTGAATCCTTGAGAGTTGCAGGAAAAAAATTTAACTTTTGAGCATCTGTAGAGTAATCATAACTTCTACATAATATGTCAAATTCAAATAAAAAAGAATTTGGGTCCTGATGTACCTTATCGTGGAAATGAGGAAGAGATGATGGAGGAATATTATTTATTTGCACAACTATATTTGGATCCATGATCAGAAATACAAAGGTGGATTGTTCCTCATATACCTGATTTTCTTTACTTCCCTCAGCATGGTCTTCGTTTTCTGCCATTCTTGTACCTCCAAATGATTCGCTCTCAACAGGCTGAGAAGGTCGACTATGGGTTAAATTTGAAGTCCAACAGTCTCATTCTTCCCCTTCGTTGGTTGTATCACACCGGAACTACTGCCACCAGAGTCCAAGTGGAAAATTCCTGCATGATGGCTCTGTGTCTGCTTGGACTTTCTTCCTGCAAGAGAAGGCCCAATATGAGATTTTTTTTTGAGATTTATCAATGTTTCCTCAGCTCCTATTGGGCTTCGTATCCCTACCCCTTTTAGGCATTCATCTCAAAAAATGACAAAACAAAAACTCAATGAAATGCTACAATTAAAAATAAGAAATCAACACTTATAAAGTCCTTCGAAAAATAGAAGCACACTGCAGAAAAAAATAATAGTAGACTTACCCCTATTGTAGAAAAACAGAAATTTCTTACCCATTTCAAACCGCCTCCCAGGAAACGACGCCAAAATGTTAGGTGCCGGAATTTCAGTTCAGCAAAATCCTTCAAAACTTAATTTTCAACCCGGGGGTTTCGTAAACTTTGAGGAAAAGCACTGGAAATGCCAGAATTGATATGAACCTTTACTAGTTCTATTCCTACTTTAATTACAATCTTGAAAAATCAAAATAAATGTTCACATGAAAATTAATACCAAATACATTCTAGTGCTGGAATATGAAAGAAAGTACTTTGTAGGGAAGTAAATAAAAGGAACTCTTAAGTTTCTGTAAACAATCCTGATTGATGAAATGGATATTTATGATTATCTTTAGTATGGTTATATGGCAGAGTGATAGTTGGACTCTTATAGGTGTCTGTCTTTTTTAGAGATATTCTTTCCTGCACTAACCAATCATTCTTGTACTACAACAATGTTTCTGTACTAGAACATTGTGCATGTACTGGAATGAAGTTTATATACTAGAAGTATGTTTTGTACCTATACTGAAGATTTTGACCTTCATACATGAGCTCTAAGTCTCCGGGCTAGAGCACTTTGTTCCTGTACCAGTATATCAATTCTTGTACTGAAACAAAGGTTCCTATACTAGAAAACCAGTGTCCCTGTACTAAGTTTTCAGATTACCTTCAGAAAATAAAAAGCATGTTAACTAATGAAATAAATTGAAAAGTGAACAGAACTTTGAAAATAACTTTCACAAGTAGAAAGATGCTTCAACGAAACTTATACTTGAAATAAGAAATGATTTCAAAAGTCAAAGTAAATCTTTCTTGAAAATGGTTTCATAACCGATACATACAACTCTTGAGCGAGCCAGAGCTCCTGCGCTAGGGTTTTCTACACCCCTGCTACGGCACTACCATATTTCAGAAAGCTCTGTACCTGCTTCAAGCACAGGCATCATCGATCACCAGCGCATCTGTTGATCTATCACTAATGGATCCGCCACAGGGGGAGGCCCACAAGGCCTCCCCCACTGTCAATACTACGACTAATCAGAAACCCTCTGCTGAACCAACAAAGCCACCATCTGATAATGCTCAGTCTTCTACCACTATCAATGGTTCCATGACCCAGGCCGCATCCCACCAAACCCCTGGGGAAGCGCTGAAAGAGCACTCAGATAAGAACCCAGACTCGCCGGACACCTCAGCTCTGCCAAAAATGACCTCTGCAACTTGCAAGCCGATAGCTGCAGAACGACCCAAGATCGAGCTCCCAAGTCACCGAATCAATGCTCAGATCTAGTACATGAGAGACCATGCGCTGATCAGAAAATTCGTGGGTTTTTGGCCAACAGAAAAGGCCTTGCATGGCTGGATCAAATCTAAATGGAAGCCAAAAGGCCAGGTCACGCTGCAGCTTCGACCCAAAGGCTTCTTCACCGCCATCTTGAATTGTCTTGAAGACAAAAATCGCGTTATGGATGGAGGCTCATACTTCTTCAACTCCTCAGGGCTTTACCTACGGGACTGGGTCGAGAGGTTCAACCCGGACAAGGAGGATTTTAACTGGGCACTAGTCTGGATCAGGCTCTATTCGCTGCCTCTGGAGTACTGGGATGAGGAATCCCTACGAGACATTGGTAATGGGCTCGGTGAATTTGTTAAGATCGCGGAAGAGACCAAGCTCAGGCGATACACCTCATATGCTCGAATCTGTGTCTTCATGCAGCTCGCGCAGGCCCTTCCTGACTCGGTAAGTCTCTTTCACGACGATTTTGAATGGGTGTAATCCATTGATTATGCACATGTACCTTTCAGATGCCAAAAATTCCATGCACATGGCCACCTCTTCCGGGATTTCCCTCTCAACCCTCCCCCCAGTAAACCCTCTGAAGCCTCCACCAACCCTGATGTCGAAGGCTTCACCAAAGTCCAATCTCGAAGACTTCACAGCAAAAAAACCCCTGCTGTGACTCCCAAAGCCACCCCTCAAGCTCCGAATATCCCTTCCTCTAGTAACAGCTTTGAAATCCTAGCTAATCTTCCCCATTCTGATCCTGAAAACCCTGGACTAGCTGATAATCCTCTCCCAATGAAAATCTCGAAATCAGCCTCTGATCTCCCTGCCTCCTCAGACCGCTCTGTGCCTCCTCCTGAGGCTTTCCTCCTGCCTCCCAAGCCCCCCATTGTCTCTGAATCTGGAGTGGGACCCTCCCTTCATATGGAGGTAGACAACTCTGAAATGCCCATCAGCCAGGTTAGTCTCATGGAGGAAGGATTTGAAGGGGTCGATATTGGAGAACTAGACATCTTCACTCTGGAGAAAGCATGCAAGAAAAAAGATTTTGACACAATATCTGAAAAACAGATTGAAAATCTAGCAGTTGCCCTTACCCGTGCACAACAACATAAAAAATCCCTAGGAATCCAACTAGGAAGCCCTTGGGATGGTAAGAAACTCTTTAAGGATTCCAAAAAAGGAGGAAGGAAGACTGATCTACAAAGGACTATCCTCATTGGGGAGATGCTAATGGAATCTGGTAGGTACCCTAAGCTTACCAAGTTCTTTCAACCACTGGAAGACAGTTGTCAATGAAGCTCATTTCTTGGAATATAAGGGGACTAAACAGCCCCACAAAGTTCCGAATAATCAAAAACATGATACAGTTGGAAAACCCACAGGTTGTCTTTCTGCAAGTTACTAAATGCACAAGCTCAACTCTCGGTCCTATTCTCTCAAGAGCCTGGCTGTGCTGTAATTCTATTGTAGTTGATGCCTCAGCAAACTTAGGCGGACTCGCCATTTCCTGGGATCCGCAGGCTGTCTCAATAAGTGATGCCCATGCGGCTCACAACCTGATCCAAGCAACTTTTCACATCCTGGGCACTAACCTACATGGACATTTCTCTAATGTATACTTCCCTCAAGATATTACAAGGAAAATAGCTTTGCTAAACACGATAGAACTACTCAATTCCAACAGGATTCACCCTCTGTGGATCCTAGGCGGAGACTTCAACATGATCACTAGTCTAGACGAGAAAAGAGGAGGCCGCGCAAAGCTAGAAGGAGACAACGATCACTTCAAGGGCTTCATTCATCATAACTGGTTGATAGACCCACCTTTCGCCAATGGAATTCATACCTGGAACAATAAACGAGCTGGCTCACAATAGATAGCCTCCAAATTAGACCGCTTCCTACTATCTGACAATGCCATCCACATCAGGGGAGACTTTCAGACCTCTATCCTACCTTTTTCAGGATCGGATCACTGGCCCATTTCTCTCCAATGGTCCAGGCCAAGGGAGACTACCAAACAGCCATTCCGCTTTGAAGCCTTCTGGCTCACTCATCCCGGCTTCAAGGAAATGGTTCAATATGCCTCGAAAGCCTTCATTCCACCAACAGGTTCCAAGATGTTCCAATTTCAGCAGCACCTTAAGGATCTCAAGGCCCATATCAAATGTTGGAACCACTCCACCTTCGGCAACATCTTTCAATAGCAAAAGCAGCTTGAAAAGGAAATGGCGGAGCTTTAGCTGCTCATCATACAAGAGGGATGCACTGAGGAGCTGACATTGAAAGAGTAAAGCCTTCTTAAGCAGCTAGAGGAAAGACGGCAGCAAGAGGAAATAATCTGGAAGTAGAAATCTCGAATACGCTGGCTAAAGGAAGGGGAGCGGAACACCAAGTTCTTTCACTGATTTTCCATTCAACGCAGGATGTATAATAATATCAATTTTCTCCAAAACCAGAACGACGAAATATTGGAAGAACATCAAGCCATAGAAGTGGAACTCATTTCCCACTTCAAATCAGTGTACAGGAAGAGCGAACTGACAGGCAACCAGCCATCAACAAGATTCTTCCACACATTCCTAAACTCATCACGGATGAGCACAACCAGCTGTTACTCCATCCAGTTTCGCTCTTAGAAGTAGAACAAGCAGTTGCTCAGAGCAGAGAAGGTAAGGCTCCAGGACTGGATGGCTTCACCTCTATTGGGAAAAATACTGAGAGGGGGCGGGGATGAATCATTATTTAGGGCAAAAAAAAATTTCTTTTCTTTCTCTTAAAACCTTATGTTACAGTACTGCATTCAACATGTATGTCCAGATATCTTATTATGTCTTTACTTAGAGCATTGCATCAGATAAGCATTAAGCATGAACAGAAATAACAGAACAAACCATCAAATATACACAACACATATCAACACCAAGATTTAAGGTGGAAACCCAATTTGGGAGAAAACCATCGCTGCTGTAATCTCAGTCTTCAATATTTATTTGTAGAGAAAACTTCGTACAATGTATGCTGGTGCAGACTTATAACAGCACGCAGGCACCCACCTGCAGAAGGCTACGACCTTCTCTCATTTACTAGCTACCACTGGAAGGGAGCTACAACCCCCTCTCCGAAGGCTTTGACCCTCATCCCTACTGCATACCTCGTTTCATCAATTTTCATACTGGATTCACCAATTTCCATACGACATACCTTGCTGGTTACCAGATTTATTTATCTTCTGTATTCTCACACCAGTTCTTCATGATATCGTCCGTCATTCAAACCAGAGATTTATCATCGTCATATTATATTCATGGGTGCATTGTGGTCTCAGATTTATTAGTTAAGAACAGAGCTCACCCATACAGATATTCTTTTTAGAAAATTTATTCACAACCCTTACAATGCACACATCGCTCTTTTTTTCTTCTTCTCCTTATACAATTTTCCCTTGATTAAAACCATGAGTCAAAAACCACGAACCGCTAGTGGTAATCCTTTTAGTTTGTCCCACGGGGATTTTGATCTCTTTTTTATTTATTTATCAATTTTAAAGAAATTGATAAATAATTATATTTACATCTTTTGAATTCCCAAGCCTTATATCTAAAGTTTAACCCTTCGGACTTTATTAGAGACATCCAACGCTTCTAAATAAATCACACTTGCGATAAACCTTTGAGCCCGGGCCCATGCCCATCGTACCATAGTAAACCTTGCACAATTCCAACGTCCGATCACCGTTATATTAGCAGGCATCTAGATCAATGGTGTATATGCATATCGCTCGACCTCCGATGCCAAACGTTAATGGGCGATGGCCCGCCGTACCTATGTTAATCTTCGTGCACCTTCAACAAATAATGATCGTTCGATGACCTCTTCCCAGATCAACGACGCTCAACGATATCGCTGGGCATCCTGGGTCGAACTATAACGCGCGATGGCACGTAGTAAAAAGCAGTTTTAAAAAACGTACAAGGACGCATGTCAAGTATTCTATGGAATCGCTCCTCATCCGAAAATACCGCTTACTTCACATAGGTGGTGCGATGAAAACCGTAAACCACCTTTACTGTTCATACGGTCATGGTTCTGCTCATGCACGCAAGGTTCCGATGCCTTTTAACAATATTATTATAATTAAATTGCTCATTAATGATTTGCATTCTTTCATCACCAAGTGTTCCGCTACTCCATTAATCTGCGCCATCTCCCACCAACTCCCTCATCAGATACAGAGTATTATTCAACCCTTCCAATTACACAGGACATCATTCGACTTCATTACAAGGATTCCATAATACACATATCCTAATGAATTCATTCTTCTCTGTGCACCATAGGTATCCTCTGCCCATTATGAAATTAATTACACAGGTCATGTAAATTCCAGATTTACTCGAACATAATTCCACGGTTCTTCATCCATATACAAAAATCTCAGCCAGATATGCAATTTGTCCTTCAATCTATTGCCTTGACTCTTCCTAGCAGCATCTCCTTTGCAAACTGTATTAAACCCCTAATTCCTTTGCCAATTCCTTTGCCATCAATGACAATATTTCCAACAATCTCCCCCTTTGGCATTGATGGAAATACTCTTCCTCTGATGGCCTTACAGAAGCCCGTTGATGCTTTTCCTCCCCCTTTGACATCAATGGCAAAGATTTTGATCAAGATTTAAACGGATAATGCCATGCTCCCCCTGAGATCATGCTGCATCTTTAAACATAATATGACCAAAAATCCATCCTTTTCATATGACCAATGCTTCACCAGATCCTGTGCATTCAGAGCACATCACAACCAAATTAATATTCTATTTTTAAGTAGACCTAGTCCTATGCATGGCAGAGACTACTCCCAGTTTTTGTTTGAGATATTCGAACACTTCCCTGGGTAGAGGTTTGGTAAATATATCAACAACTTGTTCTTTGGAGGAAACATACTCCAATTTCACCTTTTTTTCAAGCACTTGTTCACGTAAGAAGTGATATTTGATGGGAATGTGCTTGGTCTTGGAATGCATAATAAGTTTGGATTCTTTGAGATACGATGGCACTTGTATTATCACACATAATGGAATGGGAGGTGAACATTTGATTTATAGAAGATCTTATACCAGGGGTTGCATCATCCAGTAGTGCGACATGATCACGCAACCACATATTCTGCTTCTGCTGTAGATAAGGCAATAGAGATTTGCTTCTTGCTGAACCAAGATACTAACCGGGGCCCCATATAGAATGCACCACCACTGGTGCTTTTCCGATCATCAACATTTCCAGCCCAATCTGCATCAGTGTATGCATGAAGAGTAAGATCGGCATTCTTTGGATACCATAGTCCAAAGTCTTGATTTCCTTGTAGATATTTGAATATTATTTTCATAGCCTGAAGGTGAGACTCTTTTGGATTAGCTTGGAATAGTCCAACAATCCCAATTGCATGCATAATGTTTGGTCTTGTCCCAGTGAGATAAAGTAGAATTCCTATCATAGATCTGTATTCTAGTTGATTCACCGTGGGGGAATCATCATTAGAACTGAGATTACATCCGGTTATCATTGGTGTACTTATAGGTTTGCAATCTTCCATGCCATACTTCTTCAAGATTTACTTGAGGGTATTTTCATGATAAGAATATGCCCATCATTTGCTTGTTGCACTTCTAAGCCAAGAAAGAATGTTAGTTCCCCAAGCAAAGACATTTCAAATTCTTGCTGCATATCAAAAGCAAATTTCTGACTCATGGACTCTTCATTACTTCCAAAAATGATATCATCAACATATAAAACCACAATCAATAGTTTGTCATTTTCAGTTTTTGAGTATAAGTTGATATCAACAGACCCTTTTGAAAATCCTTGTTGATGAATATATTTGTGAAGACGATAGTACCATGCCCTTGGATCTTGTTTGAGACCATATAGAGCCTTTCCAATTCTACAAACAAGTTTTTCATCATTTCCCAAAATGAATCCTTCTGGATGTTCTATATAAACTTCTTCTTCTAGATCACCATTGAGAAAAGAAGATTTAACATGCATTTGATAAACTTTGATTTGTTGGAAGCTTGAGAAAGCAAAGAAACATTCTTATAGCTTCAAGTCTAGCTATAGGGGCAAAAGTTTCTTCAAAGTCTATACCTTCTTGTTGAGCATACCCCTTGCAAACAAGTCTAGCTTTATTTCTTATGACATCCCCATTCTCATTTAACTTATTTTTGAATATCCATTTAGTTTCAATGACATTTTTGTCATGAGGTCTTGGTACTAATTCCCAGGTGTGATTATTTTCAATTTGATCAAGCTCTTCATTCATGGCTTGAATCCAACATTCATCTTTGCTGGCTTGATTGACATTTTGTGGTTCAATAGTGGATAGAAATGCCAGATAGCTAGAAGATACCACAAGAGTCCTTCTTGTTTGTACACCTAATCCCTTTTCTCCCAAAATTTGAGATTATGGATGATTATTTTGAACATATTTGGATGGAGCTCTTTTAGATAAATCATCTTCCGGTTCTTCATTGGGTTCACTGTATATATCATTCCTATTTGATGTAGAAGGATATATGTCATCATCGTCTTCATCTGTTGTTTTTTTTTCTTCTTTTGGAGCTGCAGGAGACTCATCAATAACAACATCAATACATTGAAAATATTAAAGTCTTTTGTTTTAACATTTATAAGCTTTAATTCTAGAAGAGTAACCGAGAAATATTCCTTCATCTGCTATAGGTTCAAACTTGCCAAGTTTTTCATCATTGTTCTTGATAGAAAATTTTCTTCCAAAAACTTTAAAATGCTTTATAGTGGGAAGATTAGCATACTAGAGCTCATATGGATTTTTATCACTATTTACATGAACATGTGCCTTGTTGAGAATGTTTATCGCTGTATGTGCTGCTTCTCCCCAGAATGTGTCAAGTGCTCCAGAAACATGAAGCATAGCTCTAGCCATTTGTTGAACTATTCTATTCATTCTTTCTGCTACGCCATTTTGTTGTGGAGTTCCAGCTACATAAAATTATCTTTTTATGCCATGTTGTTCACAAAATTCAAGAAATTCATTTGAAGTATATTCTCCTCCTCGATCAGATCTAAGACATTTGAGTTTTAGATCTACTTCATTTTCAACCAGAGCCTGAAGATCTGAAATTTCTCAAATGCTTCATCTTTTTGTTTAATCAACCCAATTCAACAAATTCTAGAGAAATCATCAATGAACAAGATGTAGTATTCTTCACCACGTGGTGACTTTTTTCTCATAGGTCCACATATGTCGGTATGAATGAGTTCAAGAGGTTTACTTGATGATCCTTCCTTGGCATTAAATTGTACTCTGGTTTGCTTGCCGAATTTGCAATATTTGCATATGATATTCTCAGGTAGAGTAATATTGGGAAGATCACGTACAGCTTTAAGTCTGCTTGATTTGTTGATTTGAGAGAAGCTCAAATGCCCCAACCTTCTATGCCATAGCCAATTTTCTGAATATTTACTCAAATAACATTGTTCTTTGTAGTTCTTCAATATATATAGGTTGTTTGGAGTTCTTTTCCCTTTGATAATTGCTTTACCTGTATCAAGATCACGTGCACATTCTTTTCTTGAACTAAAGATACTTTTGATTTCCTTGATCACACATTTGACTTACACACTTAACTACTTCTGCTTTAATCCATCCCACACATGACACCGTTAGCTTTCACCTTTTCTTTTAAACAGACCCTTTTCATAATGACCATGATGTCATTTCCAAATGTAACATGTTTTTCTTTTTTCTAGAGCACTATATGCAAGAAAGTTTTGTCTTTATCTTTGTCATATGTCTTGAGCATCCTTGCTTCAATGTACCATTGGTTTTCTTCATCTTACGCAAATAGCACTATGCCACAATTTTCAACCTGTGATTCCTTCTTTTTCCATACTTTGGAGTTTTAAGGAACATGTTCTTTTCGCTGAACTTTGCTCCTACATTCAGATTCTTCATGGCCAAAGTTATTGCAATAAGCACATTCAACTTCATTTTGAAGAGGATAAAAGTTGTTATAAGTATTATTCTTTGTTTCAATATCAATCCTTTTCTTTCTTGACTCTGTTGTCATGATGGTTTTATATGCAACACATTGAACAACTTTATGACCACAATTGTGACATGAGAAACATTGTCCATTGAAGAAGAAATTTCTGCGATCATAATATCTTCTATATGAATTTCCTTGTTGGTTGGTGTTTCTTTGAAAGACACTCTTCTTAGTATTCTTTGAATTTAGACGATCATGCTTTACCTGTAAAGATTATTTATTCCCTTGCTCAGTGGAAACATGTTGTAAACCAGTTGTAACTACTTTTAGATAATTTGGTGCTGAAGCCTGAGAAGATTCTCCGATATATTCAAGACCTGTCTTTATAAGAGGAGAACATTGTACCTTGATAATCTCATCTAAGGTTTCAGATCCTTTAGCAAATCTAAGATTCATATTATTTACTCTCTCAAGTTCTTTTCTTAGACTTAATACTTCACACTCTAATTTCTCATTGTGTTTCTCCTTTTCTTAAAGCTGATTTTTCATAGTTTCTATGGTTATTTTACTCTCTTCTAAGAAAATTTTGAGTTTATTTTTTTCATCAAGAAAATCACTATCTTCTAGAGCATCCACAAAAGTATCCTTTTCTTCTCTATATTATTTTTCAAATTCCATAAGAATTCTAAGATCTTGTTCATATTCTTCCTCACTATCAGATAACCCATCACTATCTTCATGAGTATAGTAACTCTTCTTAGTGCTAAAATGATTCTTATTCCTTCTTGCTACTTCCGTCCCCTTTTTATGTGTTTCTTTGTAAGGAAAATTAGTAGCATAATGACCAACTCTTCCACAATCAAAACATTTGAAAGGAAGCTTACCTCTTAACCGTCCTATGCCAAGTTGAAGTTTCTTTACAAAGTTTATCTCATCCTCTTCTGAGATATATCCTGATCCTTCTGGTTTTTGTACTTCCTTCCCTTTTGTAGAAGTTCTAAAGACTACTTCTTTGACTTCAAATGGTCCTCCTCTTCTCATTTCATATGCAGTTAGTATGCCATGAAGTTGCACCACAATGAGATTTTGAAGATCCTGCTTTTCTTCAAGAGCAGAGACTTTTGATTCAAATTTCGTCATTAGTGATCTTAAGACTTTCTCAACCAAAGTAGATTCGGTTATTGTTTCTCCCAGATTTCTCATACGATTTACAATATCATCAAGACGTAAAAAGAAATTTGCAATGCTCTCTTCATTATCCAGTTTTAGATTCTCATATTGAATTCTGAGAGTTTGAAGTTTAGCACTTTTTACCTTTGCATCACCTTCATAACTCAGAATTATTTTGTCCCATATTGTCTTTGCAGTATTCAGCTACATGAATTTGACAAATTCTGATTCAGGTAGACTTCCCAATAGAGCATTGACCGCCTTTGCATTTGTTTCATAATTCTTTCTTTTCGTCGGATCTGTTGGGACTGTAGCCAGATATTGATATCCTTGTTCAACAATTGCCTATACCTCTGCTCCTAGAGACTGAAGATAGGATTTCATCCTTGTCTTCTAGAAGATTAAATTATTTTTGTTAAAGAGTGGAGGCCTGATAGATGCTATTCCATCTTGATTTCTCATCTTGCTTGATCTTCCTTCTAGCGGCTAAGCTTCTCAGAAGGACCTGCTCTGATACCAATTGTTGGGAAAAATATTGATAGGGGGGGGGGTGAATTAGTATTTAGGGTAGAACTATTTTTCTTTTCTTTCTCTTAAAACCTTATGTTACAGTACTGCATTCAACATGTATGTCCAGATATCTTATTATGTATTTACTTAGAGCATTGCATCAGATAAGCATTAAGCATGAACAGAAATAACATAACAAACCATCAAATATACGCAACACATATCAACACCAGGATTTAAGGTGGAAACCCAATTTGGGAGAAAACCACCGCTGCTGTAATCTCAGTCTTCAATATTTATTTATAGAGAAAACTTCGTACAATGTATGCTAGTGCAGACTTATACCAGCACGCAGGCACCCACCTGTAAAAGGCTACAACCTTCTCTCATTTACCAGCTACCACTGGAAGGGAGCTACAACCCCCTCTCTGAAAGCTTCGATCCTCAGCCCTACTGCAGACCTCGTTTCATCAATTTTCATACTGGATTCACCAATTTCCATACGACATACCTTGCCGGTTACCAGATTTATTTATCTTCTGTATTCTCACACCAGTTCTTCATGATATCATCCGTCATTCAAACTAGAGATTTATCGTCGTCAGATTATATTCATGGGTGCATCGTGGTCTCAAATTTATCAGTTAAGAATAGATCTCGCCCATACAGATATTATTTTTAGAAAATTTATTCACAACCCTTACAATGCACACATCGCTCTTTTTTTTTCTTCTCCTTATATAGTTTTCCCTTTATTAAAAACATGAGTCAAAAACCATGAACCGCTAGTGGTAATCATTTTAGTTTGTCCCACGGGGCTTTTGATCTCTTTTTTATTTATTTATCAATTTTAAAGAAATTGATAAATAATTATATTTACATCTTTTGAATTCCCAAGCCTTATATCTAAATTTTAACTCTTCGGATTGTATTAGAGACATCCAACGCTTCTAAATAAGTCACACTTGCGATAAACCTTTGACCCCAGGCCCACGCCCATCATACCATAGTAAACCTTGCGCAAGTCTAGCGTCCTATCACCATTAGATTAGCAGGCATCTAGATCAACGGTGTATATGCATATCGCTCGACCTCCGATGCTGAACGTTAACGGGCGATGGCCCGCCGTACCTATGTTAATCTTTGCGCACCTTCAACAAATAATGACTGTCCGATGACCTCTTCCCAGATCAACGACGCTCAACGATATTGCTGGGCGTCTTGGGTCGAACTATAATGCGTGATGGCGTGCAGTAAAAAGCGGTTTTATAAAAACGTACAGGGACGCGTGTTGAGTATTCTATGGAATTGCTCCTCATCCAGAAATACCGCTTACTCCACATAGGTGGTGCAATGAAAACCGTAAACCACCTTTATTGTTCATATGGTCATGGTTCCGCTCATCCAAGCAAGGGTCCAACGCCTTTTAACAGTATTATTATAATTAAATTGCTCTTTAATGATTTGCGTTCTTTCGTCACCAAGTGTTCTGCTATTTTATTAATCTGCACCATATCCCATCAACTCCCTCATCAGATACAGAGTATTATTCAACCCTTCCAATTACACAGGACATCATTCGACTTCATTACAAGGATTCCATAATACACATATCCTAATGAATTCATTCTTCTCTGTGCGCCATAGGTATCCTCTGCCCATTATGAAATTAATTACATAGGTCATGTAAATTCCAGATTTACTCGAACATAATTCCATGGTTCTTCATCCATATACACAAATCTCGGCCAGATATTCAATTTGTCTGTCAATCTATTGCCTTGACTCTTCCTAGCAGCATCTCCTTTGCAAACTGTATTAAACCCCTAATTCCTTTTCCAATTCCTTTGCCATCAATAACAATATTTCCAACAACCTCAAACTTTTTTCATCACTTATGGGACCTGATAAAGAATGATGTCTGGCATTTAGTTGAGGAATCCAGAACTATGCACTGGCTCCTTCCCTCCCTTAATGCCACTTTCATAGCTCTTATTCCCAAAGTTGATCAAGCTTCCACTCTAGAGAAATTTAGACCCATTGCCCTCTGCAATGTAATCTACAAAATAATATCCAAGGTCATTGCCAACATGCTTAAGCCTCTTCTACCTATACTTATCTCCTCTAAGAAGACAGGGTATGTGGAAGGATGCTAAATCTTGGATGGCATCATTCTTTCCCATGAAGTCATTCATTCCTTGAAACAGATAAAAAATCCAGGCATGCTCTTGAAGATCGACCTGTCAAAAGCCTTTGACAAACTCAGCTGGAGTTACATTCGCCATGTGCTAGCCGCTCACGGATTTAATCCCACCTGGATCAGATGGGTCATGAGTTTAATCTCATCCTCCTTCTACTCCATCCTGGTAAATGGTCTTCCTTCCCATCCTTTCTCTCCATCCCATGGCATCCGTCAAGGTGACCCCCTATCCCCCTTCCTCTTTGTTCTAATGGCCGAAGGGTTAGGCCGGTTTATTAAACATGCTCTACACCTGAAGCAGATTCGAGGCATCTCAGTCCATGGCTCCTCAGCCATCACCCACTAGCAATTTGTGGACGATAATATGCTCTTTGGGCATCCCTCTGCCCAAGAAGCCTCCTCGTTCAAAACAATCCTTGACACGTTTGCAGAAGCCTCAGGCACTTCAGTTAATGCTTCTAAATCCCAAATTTTTTTCTTCAACACAGCCCTCCCTACTCAGAATCGCATTGCTAGAATCCTTGGTTTTACCATAGCCAAGCTGCCTGCTAAATATCTTGGTGCCCCTCTAATTGATTCGGCCCTTAAGCACTCCACTTAGCAACCCCTCCTTGACAAACTCGAAGTAAGACTCTCATCCTGGACTTTTCGTTCCCTCAATATGCCCAGCAAGCTCATTTTGGTCAAGTCAGTCTTGTAGTCTATGCCTCTCTACCTCTTCTCAGTGCTGGCAGTCCCCAAATGGGTCCTCAAGCAAATCAAAGCCCTCCAGCACACCTTCCTCTGGGGAGCTTCTGGGCAAAGTAGGAAGTGGGCTCTAGTCAAATGGACAACCATCTACACACCCAAGCACGCTGGCGGCCTAGGCCTTTGTGATCCTCAACACAGTAATGCTATAATGGGTGCAAAAATCTGGTGGAACTATCTATCCATGCCCCATAGCCCTTGGGCGAAGCTCTGGAATGCCAAATATGCCAATCATAGACCTATCTCAGAGCTCATTAGGCTAACTTTAGCAGACCCAGGCTCTTTGATCTGGAATGCAGCTAAGTAACATCACCAGCTGATCCAAGAGCACTGTTTTTGGGAAGTATGTGATGGCCATACAACACGTTTTTGGACTGATGCTTGGAAACAAAGGCCTAAACTCCTCACCTCCATCAATCTACAGCTACAGCCGAATGAGATCCATCCCCTAGAGGCCACTTTCCATCAATTTTGGGAGGAAAATCCCATTCAAGGCTTTATACAATGGAAATCAGTAGCCATCTGCCTGAACCAACAACACGAGCAGGCTTATGCAGCACTAGATGAGGAGTTAACTGGCAGGAAAATCAGATACTGAGAGAAGCAGCACATCTTGCGATGGGGATATACTTCTGTTTAGTCAATTTAGTGTGTCCTAAATTGCTACATTAATTTTTCAATCTGGGATTCGTAAGCTGACGAAGTGTGGCGCACTATATGTGCAAGATAACCTATTTCTTACTTTTTTTCATTTTTGGTTTTTTTATTTATTTATCTTGGGGGTTTTTATCTTGGTTGGTTTCCTAATGTGAGATGGAAATTCTAAAAGACAAGTATGGATATAAATGTTCAAGGCAATGATGTCCTTTATAATGATTTCCCAAACTTCAAACTTCAAAAGAGTTTTAAAACATGCAATGACAAAATTAATTCCTAAAAGAAAATGAAAATGTGTCACTATACTAGTCAAACAAACAGTGAACTATTGATCATGAAACCCATTACCCTTGCTGCTGTCTAAATACAAAAGAAACTGTGCTCAAAGAAACCCAAGAATTGCAAGCAAAGTAAAGCTAAAATCAAATTACATCAACTCATATTCTGACCGCTCACCATTAGTCTCGATATGGCTTTCGGAGGTAATCATAAACAACTTGAGCAAGTTGATATCTAATTTGCAGAAAAAAAAATAAACTAATATCAAATTACACATTCATACTTCAATCCCTCACCATTAGTCTTGCTATGGATTTTGGAGGTAACTGATAATGACATGAGCAATTTAATATCTAACTTGTAGAAAAATAAACTAATATCAAACTACACACTCATACTTCAATCCCTCACCATTAGTCTCGCTATGGCTTTCGGAGGTAACTGATAATGACATGAGTAATTTAATATCTAACTTGCAGAAAAATAAACTAATATCAAACTACACACTCATACTTCAATCCCTCACCATTAGTCTCGCTATGGCTTTTGTAGGTAACTGATAATGGCATGAGTAATTTAATATCTAATCTAACTAATAAAGAAAATGTACAAAACTGAAATAAATAAAACAGTGCTGGAATTAAAAGCTAAGAAAAATAAATCAGCAGAAGGACAAGACTAATTCCATGTCATTATTCATTGTAAAACTATGTGCAAATGCTCGAGTTGCCTACTGTAATCTGGAACAGAGACACTGATCAGTTAACAACAGTATAAAGCATGAAAAATTATGGACAGAAATAAAACATTAATACCATAAGAGATGTAATATATACACGTGAATAACTATGGCATAATGAATGTAAGGAAATAAAACATGAAGCTATACAGCAATAAATAAAAACCTCGACGTGTGCAGGGGCCCTCTGCACAATCCTCGGGCAACAGCTATCAACCACGAATTATGCTTATAAACAGAGTCTTCTCATGTATTCAAAATGCAGTCATAACAAGAAAATAATGTCACGGCACAGTGGGATTTCTTTTCAGCAAAATTACATTATAGAAGCTAGCTACTATGCGTATGAGAACGCATTATTTATAACAGAGGATGACATAACTACTTTTCTACAATCTACGCTAATAAAAGACACGTGAATAACCACGTCCAGAAATCTAGCACTATGGCTGCCGTGAAGATTAAATCTATGGAGGGTGGCCGTTGGATTAAACTTATGGAGCAGTTCACAGGTGTTGATATGTCCCCTGAGATTTAGGAATGGCCACGCAAGTCTTCACATGGTGAAAAACGGAGTTCTGTCACCGTAGGACTCTTAGGTTGACCACTGCTTGACTACCTTTGACCACGGCCTTCTTTGGTGAATTCGACTAAGCCAATAGGACTCGGTCCATATCCATGTCATTTCCAACTTTCCCATGTGGCTTGATTTGCCTGAAGACACCTACAATATAGACTTTAACAAAATGGCTGCGGAAATTTGAAGCAGCTGCGAAAAGTGACAAGATTCCGCAGCTCAATGAGCAAAAATATAATTCAAACAGCAGACACAAAACATAGTTAAAAACCACTTTAAATGCTCTTTTATGATTAATATGCAATGATGTTGATGACTTAGGAGGTCCAGGTAAATGGAAAAAGTCTACAAAGGTGTATAGGAAAGATGCGAGTTTGGGATTTGGGACAGGGAGCCCAATACCCAATCTCTTCTATGTAGATGAACATTTTTGGTGATGATACTTTCAAGAACTTTGTTTGTAGACTCCACTTGACCATTTGCTTGCGGATGGTAAGGAGTAGATCTTCTGTGCTTGATTTTGTATTCTTCCATTAGCTTCTCCACCAGGTTGGATGTGAATTGGCTTCCCTGATCTGTCACAATTTCTCTTGGAACACCAAAGTGAGTAAAAATATCCTCATAAAGAAAATTAACAACTGAATTTTCAGTAGCAGACACTAATGCTTTGGTTTCCACCCATTTAGTAAAATAATCAGTACAAACCAATATATACTTCTTTTGCTTAGATGGTGGATTAATAGGTCCAATGAAATCTAAAGCCCATTTTTCAAAGGGTTCGATGAGTACCTGTGTTTGAAATGGCATTTCATTTGAAAGGGTAGGTTTCCCTACTCTTTGGCAGCTGTCACACCTTTTGACATATTGTTTTGCATCTTTGAAGAGGGAAGGCCAATAATATCCTAAAGAGAGGATTTTATAGGTCATCCTTTTGTCTGCAAAGTGTCCGCCGCATGGTTCATCATGACATGCCTTAAGAATATCAGGCATTTCATCTTCCCTGACACATCTTCTGATCACAAGATCTGGCCCTGTTTTAAACAATTCGTTAGAAATCCAAGAATATTTTGAACTCTCCTGAATAATCTTTCGTTTTTCTCTACTTAAAAAATGTATGTGTGAAGCCTGATCCAAAAATAGTTAGCTATATCTCGTATACTTCAAGTGGGGTCTAGTAGTTACTCGCTAACAAGTATTCACCAGAAAATATCCTCATAGGAGAATCTCTAGTATTTCCTAACTAGACAAGTTAGAAATCAGCTAACGTAGGATGTCGTCTATCCAACACAAGTGTTGAATTCCCGCAGTTAGGAGCTATCTTGTCATTCCCATTATAATGTGTTTGTTCTATTAGATATCTAATTGCAGAATGATCAAGAGGAATAAAAGTTTCATAGCTCCCGTTATATAATGTCTAAACTTATCATCATGATGAACAACAAATAAAATTCTTTTCACATGATAGTTCATTGTGAGTCAACTTACTAGTATAGTAAATGGCATATGGTCTAACCTTTTGACTCAACACAAATTCTAGAGTCAGATTCAAGACCTCAGAGAAATATGGAAAGGGAGTTTCCAATTTGGTCCTCTCAAGATAGGTGCTTCAGATATTTTTGTTTTCAAAATTTCAAAGGCTGATTGACAATCAGGATCCCATTTAAATTCAAAGTCTTTTGTAAGCAATTTGAAGAGTGGAGATGCTATTTTAGTGAAGTTTTCTATAAATCTTCTATAGTAACCAGTAAATCCTAGAAAACTTCTAACATCTCTTTGACAATTTGGAATAGGCAACTTGGAGATAACTTCAACTTTTGATCTATCAACTTTAATCCCATCTCCTGAAATATGATGTCCTAAAACAATCCCTTCAGTAAACATCATAAAGCATTTTTCATGGCTTAATGAAAGGTTTGTTTCTTTACATCTTATGAGAACTTTTTCCAAATTTTCTAATGCCTCTTCAAATGAATTACTATAAACTGTAAAATCATCCATATAAACCTCTACACAATCATGGATTAGATCAGAAAAAATTCCTAGTACTGCTCTTTGGAATGTTGCTGGTGCATTACATAACCCACAAGGAAGCACTCGGTAGGCAAAAGTTCCCCATGGACAAGTAAATGTGGTCTTATCTTGATCTTCAGGTGCTACCTGAATTTGATTATAGCCACTAAAACCATCCAAAAATGAAAAGTACTTTTTACCTGCTAATGTATCTAATACCTGATCGATAAAAGGCAAAAGAAAGTGATCCTTCAAAGTTGCTTTGTTCAATTCCCTGTAATCAATGCATACCCTCCATTTACCATTCTTTTTAGGTACTATAACCAAAGGAGAAACCCATCGGCTATCCGAAATTGGATAAATGAAGTTTACATTGAGTAGTTTTTGGAGCTCTTCTTTCACTATCTCCCTAAGATTTGGATTCATCCTTCTCTGAGGTTGTCTGATTGGTCTACTGTTTTCCTCAATATAGATATGATGGATGCAAGTCTTAGGATCAATACCTTTCATATCAGTATACTCCCATGCAAATGTAGTAGAATGTTTTTGCAAGATTTTGGTTAGTTCTTCCTGTTGTGACTTTTTCAAATTTTTGTTGATATTTAATGTTTTTCCTGGAAAAATCTCAATGGTAGAACTAACGAACTCTTCCATAGAGTAAAGAGACATTTGTATTGATGATAAATATTCAATGTCAGATTCGAACTGAAATTGTGTGGGGTCATATTCTGAAGATGTCTCAAAATTTTCTAATGTGTTTAGAATTTGACTATCCTCACTGATTTCAGAAATGGTAAAGACAGGTTGTATAGTGTCCTCATCATCGATCCATTCATTGTCTCCTACTTCTATGATTGCTTTTTATGGAGGATACAAATTGAATTTCTTTGTCGAATTACCATTAGAAATGTACATATCCCCAGATCTACAACTAATGAAAGCATCGACTGTGGCTAGCCAAGGTCTTCCTAAGATAAGTGGGTGCCCTCCTATATTACTCTTGGGAGTCAGAATCATAAAATCTACTGGATATTCCCAAGAATCTAAGGAGACTGAAATATCTTCTAATACACCATCTGGTTTGATAATTGATCGATATGTAAGTTGCAGTAAAGTAGGTGTAAAAAGAAGATTAGGAAGTTTTAGCTGTTCCATAATCTGTCTACTCATAATGTTGATAGCATCCCCTAAGTCAATCAATGTGTTTGGAATTTCTATCCCATTTATATGTGTCTTGACAATTGGACTACCTGGATCTACATACTTCTGCATGGTAATTTTTCCCATCATGATATCTACAATTTTTCCTACCAGGTGGATTCTTCTTGTATCTCTTAGTTTCCTTCCTGGTCTTTTGAGACTCAACTCCTTTATTGTTTTTTCTAGAATAGGAATCTCTCTAATGGCTTGTAGCAAGGGAATCTTGATACAAACATTCTTTAATTCATCTAGAAAATCATAGTTAGGCAACAATATTTGTTTTTCCACCCCTTTATCAATTTGTAATCTTTCAGGGAAAGGAGGTGTGGATGAAGATGCAGGTTGCTCAACTATAGGAGTTGTGGGGGTTAACTTTTCTTTCTCTTTTTGAATGTTTGAGTTTTAAAGAGATGCTTCCTCAGAACCCTTATTGACTTTAAGAGAGTCCTCCTTAGAGGTATCTTGCTCTTGGACATCTATAGAAGGTTTTTCTAAAACTCTACCAGATCCGAGTTGTACATCATTGAGAGGAACAATCATATAGGTAGGAAATTGTTGTCCTTCTATCATGTAAGTATTCTGAGGATTTTTATTGTTAGGATTTGGCAATGGCTGAGCTGGAAGTTGATTTGTCTTTTGTTGGAATGGAAGCATGAGTTGAGGATTTGGATTTTTTTGAGAAGGTTGTTGTTGTGGAAATGGCAATGGAAGTTGTAGATTTGGGTTTGGAAGTTGTGGAGCTTGTTGATTTTGAGAAGATGGAGGATATTGATAAAATTGAGCAAATCTCCCATAAGGATTTTGCATACCTTGTACCCATGACTGATATGAATTTTGAGGTTGGGGCCAAGGTTGTTGCCAAGGATTCCAATTTGGTGGGGGTTGAAAATTCATAGAGTTGTTAAACCCTTGAGTTTGTTGCCCCTGCCAAGGTCTTCTTGCAACAAAATAGAGAGATTATACTGAATTTGGATCTTCTTGAAAGACAGCTTTGAGTCCAGGAATTGAAGGACAATCCTTGGTCTCATGATTCTCTGAGCAAATCATACATGTTTCTACAACTTTTGCATCCAAGGGACATTCCCTTAAAGCATGTTTCTTCCTACATTTCAGACAAAAGATGGCTAGAGCATCAGTTTCTGCTTTCTGCTTGTTTTGAATTTTAAGGGTGTCTAGTTGTTCACTAAGGCTCCCTAAGATATCATTTTTGAATTCATCAAGAATATTTCCAATCTCTGCCCTACTTACTGATCCAGTTGCAGATTTGTTTGCCCTGATAAGAGAAGGATCTCTAGGCCCTTTTCCCGTTTTAGATTTTCCTCTTGAGAGATGGACACATAGTTCTGTTATGTCACGAAGTGGAAGTTGAGAAATGTCTCCTTTCCCCATCGTGTTTAAAATATCTATCCATTCATCTCTAATGGATTTTAATAGAAGGGCTTTCAAATTTTCCTCATCTAAGTTTCTCATCTTTGCTCTTTTTAAGTTGTATTGAAATCTTTCAAGTAAATCCTCCAAATTTTCATCTTCTTTTTGCACCATTTTGAATACCTCATCCTTGTGATTGGTGGGCATGCAATAGTCCAGATATCTATCCAAAAATGTTTGTTTCATATCATTCCAAGTCCTAATAGATTGGGTGACTAATCCCATGAACCATTTCAAAGCGGCTCCCTTCAATGTTGAAGGAAACAGTTTGAGTTTTTGAGAGTCTTCCATGTAGTCATAGGTTCGGCACACGACTTCAAACTCAAACAGAAATGTTTCAGGATCCTCACTTCGCAATCCATAAAATTTGGGGAGGACAGATGGTGATATTTTTTTCATCGTTGTATGAGTTTCCTCATCAACTATAGGGAATCCAAATGATTTTTCTCCTTCCCTATTTCTTCCATTATTACCTCCACCTCCACCATTGTTGCCTCCATTATTTCCTCCTCCTCTACCTCTACCTCTACTTCCGAATCCATCTACTACTTCCTCTGTCATGATAGTTTCTTTAGAGTCCTCAAAGTCCTCTGGTTCTTCTATCAAGTGAGGATGAGAGGGAGTTTCTTCCTTTTCTTCTTCAGGTGATTCTACTTCTTTAATTACAATATACTCTCCTGTAGAAGTAAAGAAATGGTCTTCTTCCAAATGAGATTTGGTAGATGGTGTAGGAGAATCCTCTAATTCAGCTGCTCCTTGAATTCCAGGAATCTTAAGGCTAGGGGTAGATGGTGTTGAATCTTGTCTATGCCTTGAAGAAGATGGAGTTGTGAAAATAGAACTCTTGGCTCTAGCTATAAACCTTCCCCTAGAATCTCTTGCTCTATGCATGTCATTTTTTTTTTTTTTTTAAGTTGGGCTAATAATTCTCTTTTTGATCTTCCAGGTCACACTAGGTGCAAGAAGAGAGCATAATTAATAAATTATTGAACCAATAACTCTCTTTTCTGATCCTCCAGATCACACTAGGTGCAAGAGGAGAGCATACTTCAAGAAGTTATCAATTTTTCCTTTCTTGTTATAGTTTTTTTTTTTTTAAGAAATTGGCTACCTAGTTACACTTCCCCGGCAACAGCGCCAAAATGTTTGGTCAATTTAGTGTGTCCTAAATTGCTACATTAATTTGTCAATCCGGGATTCGTAAGCTGACGAAGTGTGGCGCACTATATGTGCAAGATAACCTATCTCTTACTTTTTGTCGTTTTTGGGTTTTTTATTTATTTATCTTGTGGGTTTTATCTTGGTTGGTTTCCTAATGTGAGATGGAAATTCTAAAAGACAAGTATGGATATAAATGTTCAAGGCAATGATGTCCTTTATAATGATTTCTCAAACTTCAACCTTCAAAAGGGTTTTAAAACATGCAATGACAAAATTAATTTCTAAAATAAAATGAAAATGTGCCACTATACTAGTCAAACAACAGTGAACTATTGATCATGAAACCCATTACCCTTGCTGCTGTCTAAATAAAAAAGAAACTGTGCTCAAAGAAACCCAAGAATTGCAAGCAAAGTAAAGCTAAAATCAAATTACATCAACTTATATTCTAACCCCTCACCATTAGTCTCGCTATGGCTTTCGGAGGTAATCATAAACAACTTGAGCAATCTGATATCTAATTTGCAGAAAAATAAACTAATATCAAATTACACACTTATACTTCAATCCCTCACCATTAGTCTCGCTATGGCTTTCGGAGGTAACTGATAATGACATGAGCAATTAATATCTAACTTGCAGAAAAATAAACTAATATCAAACTACACACTCATACTTCAATCCCTCACCATTAGTCTCGCTATGGCTTTCGGAGGTAACTGATAATGACATGAGTAATTTAATATCTAACTCGCAGAAAAATAAACTAATATCAAACTACACACTCATACTTCAATCCCTCACCATTAGTCTCGCTATGGCTTTCGGAGGTAACTGATAATGACATGAGTAATTTAATATCTAATCTAACTAATAAAGCAAATGTACAAAACTAAAATAAATAAAACAGTGCTGGAATTAAAAGCTAAGAAAAATAAATCAACAGAAGGACAAGACTGATTCCATGTCATTAGTCATTGTAAAACTATGTGCAAATGCTCGGGCTGCCTATTGTAATCTGGAACAAAGACACTGATTAGTTAACAGCAATATAAAGCATGAAAAATTATGGACAGAAATAAAACGTTAATACCATAAGAGATGTAATATATACATGTGAATAACTATGGCATAATGAACGTAAGGAAATAAAACATGAAACTATACAGCAATAAACAAAAACCTCGGCGTGTGCAGGGGCCCTCTGCACAATCCTCGGGCAACAAATATCAACCACGAATTATGCTTATGAACAGAGTCTTCTCATGTATTCAAAATGCAGTCATAACAAGGAAATAATGTCACGGCACAGTGGGCTTTCCTTTTAGCAAAATTACATTATAGAAGCTAGCTACTATGCATATGAGAACGCATAATTTATAACAGAGGATGACATAACTACTTTTCTACAATTTGCACTGATAAAAGACACGTGAACAACCACGTCCAGAAATCTAGCATTATGGCTGCTGTGAAGATTAAATCTATGGAGGGTGGCCGTTGGATTCAGCTTATGGAGCAGTTCACAGGTGTTGATATGTCCCCTGAGATTTAGGAATGGCCATGCAAGTCTTCACGTGGTGAAAAACGGAGTTCTGTCACCGTAGGACTCTTAGGTTGACCACCGCTTGACTACCTTTGACCACGGCCTTCTTTGGTGAATTCAACTGAGCCAATAGGACTCGGTCCATATCCATGTCATTTCCAACTTTCCCATGTGGCTTGATTTGCCTAAAGACACCTGCAATATAGACTTTAACAAAATGGATGCGGAAAGTTGAAGCAGCTGTGGAAAGTGACAAGATTTCGCAGCTTAATGAGCAAAAATCTAATTCAAACAGCAGACACAAAACATAGTTAAAAACCATTTTAAATGCTTTTTTATGATTAATATGCAATGATTTTGATGACTTAGGAGGTCCAGGTAAATGGAAAAAGTCTAGAAAGGTGTATAGGAAATATGCAAGTTTGGGACTCAACAACTTCCAAAGGCAAGTTCACCACCCAGGAAACCTATACTCTGCTAACTCAAAATCAAGACGCTATTGAATCCATCTGGAAGGAGCTCTGGTCTCCTCATCTATGGCCCAAAGCCTCAACATTCATGTGGCTTCTCTGCCATAGAAAAATCCTCACTTGGGACAATCTAATCAAGAGGGGCTTCATAGGACCATCCAGATGTCCCAACTGCAACAACCAGAAGGAAAAAATGCAGCATCTCATGCTCACCTACCCTCTAGTGACTTTTCTATTGGATAATATAAGCCTCAAATGTAGAAGGGAAGGAAAAAACTGGGAAGAGCTGAACGCTATCATTCGCAACTGGCTAATCACTTCCTATAACTGCACTCTCCTCAACTCTCTTTGGCAGCTCATTCCAGGACTCACGCTTTGGACTATATGGAAAGAACAGAACATGAGAGTCTTTAAGAGTCAGAGTACCCTTCAAGAAGCTCTTTGGAGTAATCTATGCAGAAACCTCCAAGAAACTTTGGGACTCCGGAAGTGGCAACAGGACGACTTCCCTTCACAACCCATCAAAAAACTCATTTGGGATAACTGGCATTTCAATCTCACCCTTGATTCATCGCCAGTCCGACACGGTGGGCCGCAATCAACTATCATAAGTAAATGGGTCCCCCCTCCAGCTGGCACTCTGAAGCTCAACTTTGATGGAGCTTCCAAAGGAAATCCAGGGGAAGCAGGATATGGGGGAATCTTTAGGGACCAGAGAGGAAATCCTTTGATCATCTACTTTGGTTCCATTAGCTGGGATACCAATAATTCTGCGAAGTTAGAAGGACTTTGGCAGGGGATGCAATTGGCTTAGATACATGACTACTTCCCCCTCGAAATCGAGGGTGACTCACAAATTCTTATCAACATTGTCCACAAGTTTCTCTAGGGCACTCCTCCCTCGTGTGTAACTGAAAGTTGGAGGCTCACTGCCAGACTTGAACTTATAGCAGATTGGATGCAGCAGAACAGAGCCATCTTCCTCAAGCACATTCGAAGAACTGGCAATCAGGTCACTAATCTTTTGGAAAACAAAGGAGTTACCAGCGCTCAAAGTCTATCTGCTGGACCCCTTTCCAGTTTCAATGACAACAAATTCCTATAGGATTGCACTCAGTTGGTGCACCAGGAAAACAATATCCCAGATATAGGTGCAATATTGTGAAGAGACGACATTTAATTTGCAGGACGGCACGTGGCAAGGCCACATGGCCACCTGCAGCCAGACATTAAGGTGCCTCGAATATATTAACTCCTCAGGCCACCAACCTCTGAGGAATTTACGTCAGTGGGGAAGATGAGGCTGCGAGCTATGCATAATGTCGCCCTATGATTTCAGTCTTTCGTTCATCGCCCC
The DNA here is from genome assembly GCA_034641835.2 of Pinus albicaulis. NCBI lineage: Eukaryota > Viridiplantae > Streptophyta > Pinopsida > Pinales > Pinaceae > Pinus > Pinus albicaulis. The sequence continues at coordinate 1,322,751,310 of CM076580.1, forward strand.
CGCGCATGAGTCTTCGGCTCTGCTGCAGCTTTGTTCGATAGTCTCCATGCAGAATTGGCCTCCGCCAGTTAGCTCTAGTTTCCCTCCTAAAGCGGAGCTTCCCAGCTCATGCACCTCACTGGGCAAACGCTGTCACCTGGGTTGCTGCCTGGAGCTTCTTCCTGGTTATCACTTCTCTCAGAGCCCTTTTTGTCCTTTGCATTTCGCCCCCCCGTCTCAGCTCAATTCGCCTTCTTCCCTGCATTTCTCTTCCCCTTCTCAGCTCAATTCTACCCGCTCTCATAGTCTTCGTGGGACAATGCCCAGACTCAGGCACAAACTTAGGTGTCATAGAGGCAGCACCCAAGCTCGGCCCTCTAGCCGACGCCACTCCCCCTCCACCAGTACTTCAACTCCCACATCTAAAAGCTCTCATGGCGTGGACGCAGTCTTCCTTCCCACACGTGTGGTGGCTCGGTCTCTCAATCTCCTCCCCGCTCCCGTCCTACCGCCTCGACTTATCTCGCCAACCCATCCACGACCCATTTTCATTTACAATGTCAAACTATCCAGCCATTAGTCATTATGACTGTCTCTGTCACCTTCAAGGAAATTCCGCAAGCTGGCCCTGATCCTCTCCCTCCTGCGTGCCCATCCAACAAGAAGGACCCCTCTGAACTTGTGCAGGCCACTCAAACTGGTGAAAAAGAGATTGCTCTGAAAGCTGGCGCTGGCATCTCTTGTCTCCAACAGGAAAAAGGCAAGCGGGAGGGTTGTGGCGAAGCAGGAGAAGCAGCAGCACCAGGAGAAGCAGCAGCACGCAATTGTCCCATTCTGGAAGACGATGACGGCTACTGGTGCAGAATTGAAGAAAATCCCCCCTCTGAAGACTATGGTCTCTAGTGCAGGCAGCCTCACTCAAGTAATTCTGTTCAGATTTTATGTAATTTTGTTGCTTTTGGAAGTCATAGTTATTTGGTATGTCAAACTGAAGTCACATTTTTTTGGTTATGTTAAAGCTAGTTTCCTCATTCAAGGCAGCTCATATACTCTTCTCAGGCTGGTTTCCCCTTGTGGGCAGCCCATTTTTGTCATTTTGCTGAACTCATGACGCCTCTGATGGCCCTAAGCTGTATGTACCATATGTTTCAGTAATAGATTTTAGAATTACTTAGAAAAAAAAAAGTAAATCTTTCTTAAAACAGGAAATTTTTATCATGCAATTAAGAAAATTATATGATTGTGTCAACAGGTTTCTTCTTGAGATGACTGTTCATATGAATCAAATCTTCTTCTTAAATGTTGTAACTCAAAAGGTTCATTCGGTAATTTAACATGAGATTCAATCCTTTCCTCAAAAATGTTAAGTGCAAGCACATATCCTTATGTTCAACATTTTTTATTCCATGTTCATCAAAGCACAATTAAATCTTAAGCTAAACTCCAGATATTAAAAATGTATATGTTTTAGAAACAAACACCTAGTTTCATAAATAAATAAAGATCTTGCAAACGGAAAGAAGTAAAAATACTTGTGGAAATGAACAAATAATATTGACTTGTAGAATCGAGAATGCACTGGTACAGGCGGCATACTTGCACTATTCTCGCAGAAATATAACAAGCATCAAAAGGGAAAAAAGATGCAAGTTAAAATCACACACAACCAATCCAACACACCACGGATCCGTAACACAACAATTGCAACGAAATCAAACCTGTTACTTGTGAAAGAATTGATATAAATAATTAATTCACACTTTGCATTTAAATAAAATAACCACACCCTTAACAAAGGGAGAACAAGTCGGGTTGACTGGGCCCTAGCAAACCAACTCGTTTCCCTGTTACGAAATCCAGAAACTCAGCCTCTCAATGGCACATCACCATAAGATTGAAATACAAATATAGAATAACATGGCACAATCCTTTGTATTATATTCCAAATGAGAAAATGTACATCATGAGATCTGAATCCAACCTAGAAAGAGGGAGATACCAAAATAATTACAATTCACAAAATTTGTATAGCATCGCTAGCTATTTCCTATTAGAGTTCTACATTAAATACAAGCCTTTAGGCCTATGGCCGTAAAAAGAACATAACAACCATTTAAACTAAGCCTTTCAACTGTTACAAAATGCTAATATGAGGCATTGACCTGAATTCTAATCTTTAATATTTTTTGAATTCTCTCCCGCTCTGAACCCAGCTCGTGATGAACTGATCTTTAACGAAAGATCCGCATGGTTGGTGAGCTATCATGGGAGTTCAGGAACTAACAGATGGTGTAGGAATCCTACCTGCACTTGTTCATTCTTCCATGATGATTAAGACATTGTTCATCAAATACTTTAAGAAAGAGGAAATATTAGTTTCAAAGACAATTTTAAAGGTATAAAATCCAAAAATAAATAATTAAGTCCATGACAAGCCTTTAATATGAAAATATTAAGAGAGTGCAGGAATGGGCATGATTCCAGAAAAAGTGCATGAATTAATGGGTTCCATGGTTGAAACAGAGGTTTTAGGTCATGTGTATATAGTAGGATAGAGGTTAAAAATGGAGAAATGTAGCCAACCAACAATGTCTCCATTATGGCATGGTAATTCCTGGATCATATTGTGGATTGCGGTAAAGCCTAAATACTAGGATAATGGAAAATTCTTCACAGTGTAGGTGAAGAAATCCGGTGGCATCCATTCTTGTTTATTTCCTAGTGATCTAGAGAGGATTGTGGTAAATTCAGTTTTGATTGATGAGGGTGAGGTGGTTTAGCCTCGGGAATCCCTGGGTTTTTATTTTGGTTTGAGTCCTACATTCATGCTTGGAATATGGCACAAGGGTTATTGGTTGAAGATATATTTGGTTCACCCAATGTACAGTAGTGTGGAATGTGGTAGTCTCATACCAGGTTGGCTTTTGCATTCATTAATAACATGTTCTTTCCTTGGTATCCTAAGTGTAAATGGACTTAATTATAGGTGGAATTTATGGATGTTTTATCCTCATTTATTTTGTTGTTTATATGCTGGTTATGAATATGTTTTATAACAGATAAAGTGCATGGTTCTCACCATGTTTGAATTATAAATGAATGAGCAATGAATATATTACCTAATAGATGGTAATGCAGCTAATGATATATGGAATAATTGCTTCTTAGTGATTCTCAGATATGTATAAGACCTATATGCTCAGATCTGTTATTATGAACTATAGAATACATCCATGTGACATGTTTGAAGAAAGTCCTATCATGGCTAGTAGGGTTCCAATCAATTATTCATTCAATAATTTTCATTGGTATCATTGTATCTATGTTTTATTTCATTTTTGTAAATTTCATGAAGTTCTGGCCAATAACTAAGTCCTAGTCCTGGAATTAAACCTTAAATCTTTCAGTCGTTGGCATAACACTGGTAGAAAAGGGCCATAGCCACACTCAGGCAGGCTTATGGGAGCGACTAAGTCCCACAGTCACTTGGTGGGCTTGGAAAGGGAGTGAGTCAGGCTTTATGAGATTAAATTGTTGAGTTTCCTCAGGGTTGGTCACCTGGAAAGTTTGGGTAGCTCTTGGAGGTTATGTTGTTTGTGTGGATGATTAGTTTGGTTATGTTTTGTCGGTTCAAATTCCTTAAGGTGACCTAGGAGGTTGAATAAGATCATAGTATCCTATTTTCACATGTTTACCCCAGCAAACTGATCACTTGGGTAAATGTGGGAGGAGAGTGTTACAGAGTGGTATCAAAGTATGGTTCAACACTTGGACTGGATGGGCAGAATGTGTTTGTCATGCATACATGTCAGTTGCATATGTGTTATTTATGGTTGTGGTCTATGTGCTTGTTGTGACATATGTATGGTGAAGGTCATTGTTGTCATTGTGTCACCATGTAGAAGTTCGTGATGGTGCTATTGGGATGTGTTTCTCATGAATGCATGTCGGATGTATATGAATTTCTTATGCATGTCAGTGTATGTGTCTTTTTATGCATGCATTGTCATGGTTATAGTTATGCATGTATAGTATGTCAAACATGCATTGTGAGGTAATTGTATGTATTTTGTGTAATCATGATGATGTTGGTTGTTATGATGCTGATGTGTTGGTTAAGATAGAGCAAGAGATGTAGATCATCAAAGTGAGGTTGCAGCATTAGACCTCTGGGTAAGACGAGATCATCATACAAGTTTGTATGGTGAGCGTGCTGATCTGTTGGTTAATGGTTGTTATAAGCACTAGGGTTATACACATGTTTAACATTTTATTGTTGTTGTGGTTACATGCATGGTAGATACTAGTGAATCAGTGTGGTCATATGCACATGTGACAAATTGATCCAGGTGGATATCGGTGGCCACCCACCTATTCCATTTGGACCAGCACCATCAATTCTTGCAGATTTTCACATTCAGCACAACTTACTATTTTTAGCAAGTTTTCGGGTCCTCCACTCTCGGAGCCGTTTTGGGGGCTTAATGATCCAGGTGGATATTGGTGGCCACCCACCTATTCCACTTGGCCCCCCACCATTGTCTCTTTCAGTCTTTCAGTTTCGGGATAACTTACTATTTTTAGCAGTTTTTCGGGTCCTGAACTTCCGGAGCCGTTTTGAGGCCCTAAACGACGTTTTTTGGGTATGAAAGCGCCAGCGAATTTTTCGATAAAATTCGTCCCGACAGCTGTAGTCCTCGGATAGAGCTTTCTAATGATGTATCATGTGCATCAAACGGAGATAGTATGCCAAAGTTACGTCCCTGGGAAGTTGAAACACCAATTTACCCAAACGGGGCCCATGCTTTGGCGCTCATCTCCTACGGTTAGGTTTGACGTTTCAAATTCTACATTGTTTCTCAACAATGTTAGGCCCTCGAGCTTCATTGTAACATCAGCTCGCAGGTCGCGTAGCCCTAAACATCTCTTCTCAGAGATTCGCTACCAGCACCCTAGCTATTTTATTTCCATTATGTCTGTAAGCATCTTTCTGTTATTTTATATTAATGAAATGAAGTGTTATTTCCGCTGCATCTCTGTATTTATGGTTATGTGTTTATTCTGTTGCGTTCCTGCATAAAATCCGGATCACAAATAGTCATGAATGATAGCAAATTGTTGTTATATGAATTGTTGTTGATTCTATATGTTAGCTAACTTAATGATTATGTAATATGTTAAATTGTTGTTGCTATATGTTAGTTAACTAGACGATTATGGTTATTGCATTAATATCTTGATGTTATATGTATCATTCTAATCTAGACTGACTGTGCATATGAGATTGTTATGCATGGATGACAAGTATTAATGAGATTATGATGTGAACACGTTATCTAGTTACTGTTATGGATATCATGACCTTATTTATGTTGATTTGAGGTGTTGTGAAGTTATATCGTGCTAATATATATTGATTTTGCAGACAAGATGGGCTTGAGTGTGTGATTATGTCATCTATTTGGTGTTTGAGTGTTTGCCGTCTATTTTGGTGTCTCTTTTTTGCTTGAATGTTTGATTTATTTCATGATATGAGTATGTGTTTATAATATTTCCTGAAGGAATGATCTTGTTTCAAGATGATTGTTCTAACACATTATGTGTTGAGGAATTGATATGTACTTGAGTGTAAGTGTGTGCTAGTTGTAGTATTATTATTTTGACTATTAGTTGATTATGATGTGGCTTTTAGTCTTGGTAAAGGTTGATTCAAATTCATTTGATCCTTGGAAGGGCATGTGTAAAAAATTGTAGGGAAACATGATTGGTATTAGCATGAGAAGGTAATGGTTGATGTGTTTATATAACTAACAGTTGGGTGATGTGACAGTACATAGTAAGACTCAATTGCAACAAGGAAAAAGGTAAAATAAAGGAATTGGTTGAGAGTTCCTTTGGCTATGTTTGGAAACCACAATTGTAAACGAATGAGTGATTTGCATACATGAAGTCTTCTTAACCTTGATTTGGTCTAACATTGTGCAGATATGTGCTATATTTATGAATATTTACTTGACAGGTGTGACACCTCATTTACAATTATGGCCATATTCATCAAATAATTAGAGCTCCTTGAGATTTGTACATGTTTAGTTACAAGGAAGTGCGCTTAGCACAGAAGGGTAAGGTAATAAGTGTATGTTATATTTATTTATACACAGACATTTATGTTCTTATGGTAGTATGATATAAGGAATTGCATGGAAAAATAGACTACCATGAAATATTGAAGGAGGCTCAGGTTGAATTTCCCTTGGAGGAATTGGGAATGCATGGGGTTGAGTCATGGTGTTTGTTTAGAGTTTTGTCCCTTTGGTATTTTGTGATTTGGTTGAGCTTGATTTATGGGTTTTGATTTAGTCAGGTGCAAGAACTTGCCACTTTTTTGTGGTGTTGTATTGTTATTGATTTTCACGGTTTTCTTATTGTTTTCCTTCTTTTTCTTCTCTTTTTTGTTTTGAGGGACTTGGAAACTGATTCGGAAAGAGGAAATTTAATGGAGCTTGGGAAGAGCCGAATGAAACAGGACAAGTGATGTAAGACTCAAATGAAGCTCGGTGCAAGAGCAAGGGCAGTTTACAGTAAGAATATGACAATTGGTTGGATTGGTTGGGTCCATTGGTGTAAATGGACGGTGAAGGGACACTCATGAGAAAGGTAATCAGGTAAGATAAAGTGAATGGATCTAAGATAACAAATTCCTTGTCTAATTTGGGAACTGTTGTTTTTTCAATGTTGTGCATGTTATGCATGGATAAAGGGAGTTATCTTAACCTTAACATTATGATATCTGGAAAGTGTGTTGTGACTATGATTATGTTTATATTTATGCATATATGTATGTATGCATATCACTGAATGACATGGTCATTAGGATTGTTTTTTTCTAGTGTTCACATGTGTGTATGTGTGTGTGTGTGTCTATATATATATATATATATATATATATATATATATATCTGTGTGTGTGTGTGTGTGTGTGATTTTCTGATAGAGTCTTCAAGGGTCATTCTTGTGTAGGAATTCTTTCTTATGCAGATGAATGGCATGAAGAGATTCATGTCTTATGAGGAATCAAGTGGGAAGAGTAATATACAAGGTCAGTGTCATGTGGATATGAATTGATATTATGTACTTGTATTATGTCTATGTTTATGTTATGGATAGGTAATGTTTAAGGACACATCAATAGAATGGAATAAATGTGATCGGTGGCATCCTTGAACATGCATGAATAGTGAAAGGACCTTAAAAGAAAGGTTCCATGGTAGAGTCAGTGTGTGGTCCATGGATGTGCAGTACTACTGTTGTCTATATGTTGTACATGTTGTACTTGTGATGTTGTGTACATGTTTTTTTGTGTATATATGATATTGTGTACATTTTTTAATGCAATGTGATGTATAGATGGAGTTGTGTACATGTTTTATGCAATGATCTCTATAGATGGTGTTGTGTATATGTTGTTTATGTAGTGTTGGGTATAGATGGTGTTATCTACATGTTGGATATGCGGTGTTGTGTACATATCGTACTGAGTGAATGGTGGATATGTGGTGTTGTGTGCATACAATGCTATGTACATGTTGGATATGTGGTGCTATGTACATATGGTGCTTTGTGCATGTTCCATATGTGGTATTGTGTATATATGGCATGGTGTACATGTTGTACATATGGTGCTATGTACATATGGTGTTGTGTGCATGATTGTACATGTGGTTCTGTGTGCATGTGGTGCTATGTCTAGGTGGGGTTGTGTACATGACGTGCATGTGGCGTTGTGTACATGTGGTGTCATGTACATGGCATGCATGTGGTGTTGTGTACGTGTGCTATTGTGTACCCATTGTACAAGTGATGTGAAGTACATTTGGCATTGTGTACACATTGTGCAGGTGGTTCCGTGTACATGTGATGTTCTACACACAATGTGCAGGTGATGTTGTGTACCGGTGGTACTGTGTACATGTTGTGCATATGGTAGTTTTCTACATGTGGTATTGTGTGCATATCATACATGTTGTTTTGAGGGCGTGCGATACTATATATGTGCATTGTGTAGTCGTGGTATCATGACATGTGTATTCGTTGTGTTGTACTTTGTGTACGTATATGTATTGTGTTTTACACCGGATGTAGGTGTATGTATTGTGTTGTGTCGTACACTGGGTGTAGGTGTATGTGTTTTGTCGTACATTAGATGCAGGTGTATGTGTTCTGTTGTACGCCAAGTGTAGGTGTATGTGTTGTATGTCAGGTGTAGGTGCATGTATTGTATGTTGTTGTACACCATGTGTGGTTGTATGTGTGTGATGTACACTATGTGTATGTGTAAGTGTTTTAAGAGAAGTGAAAGCACTAGGTGCTTCCCAGGTGTGGCAACTGATCCAGTGTGTGTACAGAAATAACAAAGGCAAAAGTAAGGACCGATGAAGGATAAGTATCGATATTTTATTTTAGTTTTATTATGCATGTGATCTATTATTATGGCTTGTCATGGTTATATCTGATTTATGATTATGGTTTATGATGATTTCATGCGGTTCATGATTTTTACCTATGATGATTGTATTTTGAGCTAACTAGATGTGATATGTTTATACATGATGATATGATCAAACAACTAGTTTGACATGTTGTGATAGGAAGTAAACATGAGTGCAAGTGTACCTTATTTACGAGCTACCGATGAGATATCATTTGAAGTTATTTTAGTTTATTTTGAATCTAATGGAAATTATTTTCTTCGTATAAGAAAGTATTCAATGTCTAGTTTGGGATGGTTGAAATCGACTATAAGAATCAGCAGTGTTAGTGAAAAGAATTGGAACAAGAAACAATATGTTGGTAAAGCACTTTCGGAGTAGGGCCATTGTGGGACACTGGCACCCAATAGTGTCCATTTATTTCCATGAACTTACTATGATAGGTATGATGGTTTTGAGGCATGTATGTTCCTTGGTTGTTTGATCTTCTGATGTGAGGAAGCCTTGCTAAGGGATGGAATGCCCGAGATGGGGATGTCGAGGAACTTGGAAGGTGAGTGATTGCACTGAAGGGGATGGATGGATTTCCCGAGGGACTATGTAGTAGAGAAGGGAATGCCGGGGCATACATTTATTTTTCATCATTAGCATTGCTAGATGGAATCAGATGCACATTGGTAGCATTCCCTAGAACAATGAAGTGGTAACTGTTCACTAAGAGGACAAGAGGCATAGGATTATGGCGTTGGAAATTGGATGAAACTTTGACTTTGGCAGTGGATTTTTTATTTCCTAGGAAGGAGATGAATTATGGTATTAGTTTTGAGGGTGGAGGTGCGATCCTCTGGATTCCCTTGTTGCGGATGCAGGAATCATATCCTTTTATTTGTTGGTTGAGGAAATGTGCATATGTGTATATTATTGTAAATATTGTATTGAGATGGATTTATAAAGATACATCAACAATATGGTTGTATATATAATGGTTATTGTAAATATCATAATGGGTTATGTTATAAGATCCAGTAAGCGGTATGTTTTCATTTTTTCAATAGTTGTCATTGTAAATACTGCAACAAGTTGTGTTATAAAGCTTCATGGGTAGTATATTTTTCTTTTTCAGTGGTCTTGTTGGTTGTAGGTGTCATTGAACAATGAGGATGGTGTTCCCCCAAAGGGGAGGGTTCTCTAACAGTCCTGGTCAAAATTCCATGTAAAATTTAATAAAGGAAAAAATATGACCAATGTCATGGGACACGTATTCCAAGATGAATGTTGGGAAAAAACATATTAGTGGGTGTCATTTCAGTTTATTATGGAAAAAGTAAAATGGAAAAGCAAAAGATTTTGGAGAGGCAAAGTGGCATTAATTTTCATTTTATTTATGAAAATAATGAAAATTAGGATAAAAGGAAGGCGAAAGGTCATGCATGTGAGGAGGAAAATGAATGAAAAATAATGGAAAATGAAGAAAATAAAGGCCCCATTAATAAAAATGATTTTGAGGATCCTTTGGTATCTTTTGTGAGTGTAAAATTTTTGTTAGTTTAGTTTTGGAGCTCTCTCTCTCTCTCTATTCTCTGTCTCTCACACAATATTGGGCACAAATTTTTCTTGGAGCACTTCGGTATTGGATCATGAAAGGAAAAGAAGGAAAATATGAAGAAAAGATCAGGCAAGGAAGATCAGGATCAAGCACCTACAACAGGATTATTTGTAGGTATAGAGTTGCATATATGATTTCCTTGCTAGTTTTGGTATGCATGGTTATGCATGCTTGTTCTTGGTTCTCTTAATGTCAAGGGAATGGGTTTTCCTAGGTGTGACAATTTTCTTCAACCTTTCCTTTCCATTTCTGGATGGCCATGGTGTGATGGTGTTCTCATGTTTTGGTTGAGCTGGATTTCCAAATGGATTCCAAACTGAGTGAGGTGAATCTCTAAATGAAATAACACATGGCCCAGTAATCCCTGCACCAGATTGTGGATTGTGGTAAATAAATTATCGTAGTACCCTTAAACCAAAATGTATCTCGCAGTAAATCCAGTTATTGTGTGCCTCGGTTGGCATAGGAATCCTTGATCGGTGAATGGTGGGATATACAATATATCCTAGAGGTGGTTTCCCTTGATCAGACCTAGGAATCCTTTTCGGTTAATGGCGGGATATATGGTAAAGCCTGAAGGGTGGTGTCTCGAATATGGCCTAGTAATCCCTCGATTGGACATTGGATTGCAATAAATCCTAGAGACTAGGAGACAGGAAAATTCCTCATGGTGTAGGTGGAGAAATCTGGAGGCGTCCATGCTTGTTTATGGCTTAGTGATCCAGTGAATATTGTGGTAAGGTTGATTTCCATTGATGAGGGTGAGGTGGTTTAGCCTCGGGAATCCATGTTTGGTTCTTTTGGTTTGAGTCCCGCATTCATGCTTGGAATATGGCACGGGGGTGATTGATTGAAGAGATATTTGGATCAGTCAATCTATGGTTGGGTGGAACGTGGTAGTCCCATATCGGGTTTGATTTTTCATTCATTAATAAAAGGTTATTTCCTTGGTATGTTAATTGTAAATTGAATGGATTATAGGTGGAATTTATGGATTTTGTATCCTCATTATTTCTGTTTTTTATATGTTGGCTATGAATATGTTTTATGACAGATAAAATGCATGGTTATCATCATGTTTTAATTGTAAATGAATGAGCAATGAATATAAGACCTAATATTTGGTAATGCAGCTAATGATATAAGGCATCATTGCTTCTTAGTGATTCTAAGATAAGTATAATACCCCTATGCTTAGATCTATTATTATGACCTATAGAATGCATCCATGTGATAGGTTTGATGAAATGGATGTTATGGCTAGAAGGGGTCCAATCAAGTCTCTGTTCAATAATTTGCATGGGCATCATTGTCTCTATGTTTCATTTCATTTATATAAATTTCATGAAGTCCTGGGCAGTGACTGAGTCCTAACCTTGTAATTCAAACTTAAATCTCACATTCGCTAGCATAGCACTGGAATAAAAATGCCATAGTGACACTAAGGTAGGCTGATGGGAACGAATGGGACCCATAGTCATTTGGAGGGCTTGGAAAAGGTATGAATGGGGCTCTAGGAGCTTTAATTGTTGAGTTTCCTTAGGGGTTGGTTACTTGGAAAGGTGGGGTATCTCCTGGATGTTCTGTTGGTTAAGTGGATGATCAATTTGGTTGTGTTTTGTTGGTTCCACTTCCTTAAGGTGACCTAGGAAGTTGAATAAGATCATAGTAGCCTCTCATCACATGTTTACCCGAGTATACCGGTTAACTTCGGTAAATGTGGGAGGAGGGTATTACATCAAGGACTAAATTATACCCTTTTCAATTTGGGATGGTGATTATATTAGTATGTGGGCCCAGTTTCCACTGAGTGGATAGTTTCTAATATGATCTCCTAAAGGTGAATGAAATATAGCTAATGTGCAGATAATAGGAAGAAATATATATCGCTAATCTAAAAATAATTATCCCAATCTATCTTAATCAAGAAAAGAAACACTCCCAATGTCAACCAAGAGTAAAGTAAATGGATTGGAATTGAATAAAATATAAAAGTAAACTGATAAATCACATTATAAATTCATATGATTTATATTAATTAAAGCACACGAGAATAAGTGGTTTTATAATAAATAGTTACTAGAGCCTCACATGCACATACTTAGATTTAAATAACAACAACTGAAATCAAGATATAATTGTACTATCACATCATAGAAATAGTTCATTCAATGCAACAATAATCAAAGAAAAAAAAATATTTAATTTAACTGGTAAACAGTTATTAGTCAAGACACACATGTTCACTTGAATTCATCATTCAATTTTGATCTCCATTTGACCAACTGAAGAGATCACTTGTTAATAGTTTTAAATAATCATAATTTTCATGAAATTAACAACAATGCTAAATAAAACCATAAACACTTATGTGTAATGGAAGATAAATTAGAATTGAATGGTACCTTTATTCTTAGCTAGCTAAATCTAAGCATAAGTACTCATATTGATTACAAAATATATATTTCAAGGCTTTACACCAGTCTTCTAACCCTTACAAGATTGCACAAGATTGGAATATGGCTCCAAGCCTCAAGGTACAAGAAATTTCAAGGATCAACTATGAAAACATAGGTTTTCTCATTGCCTAATATCATCCCTCTAACTTAGTCCTGCAAGTCCCAAATATCTTCCAAGAATTCCCTTAACAACAATGCAAATTATCCTATATTATTTAGAAGTTGAGGCCCTTTTCTCTTGTACATACCTCTATTACATAATCAAACAATTTAATTCAAAAAAGGGGTTTTTTCAAGTTAGTTCATGGAGATTTATTTTTTCTCTTTTTTAGGAGTTGGGACATCCAATTTTAGCTTAGAGATTTCAACTTACTAATATTGAGATCCTAGTTGGTCATTTCCTTCAAACCCTTTGCAAAAATATCAACAAAATTATCCTTAAAATCATATTAAAACTAAAAGAAAAAACCATATCTAAAAATATTCAAAACTAATCCTTTCAAGAATAACCTAATTCAATTCAAAATAATCCTAGATCTGAGTCCAAATCATTTTCTTTTGTTTCATTATCAACCAATAGACAATATTTTAATGTGGCACAATCAAGAACTCTATGCCTTGTTTCAATCCATAAAGAAGTGGAGTCAATATTTGATGGGAAAGGAAACTATTATCCACATTGATCACTAATGATTGTAGTATTTGCAAGCCTAGAGTAAGTTTCAGCAAGCCATATGTTACAAATTCATAACACTTTTACAGTAGTTTTATCTACTCACAAAATATAATAAGGACAACAATAATGAGTTGGAATACATGATTTCAAGATCACCCACATCTAATATTATAGCTTTGGGAACTCTTCTCCACACAGAACCTTTTACACATGATGCATATAATGTGGTATATGTGGAAGATGAAGACTTTAAATAGGTGCTTCAATGGCTTCAGGAAACAAAATTGTGTAGAATGAGGTTATATTAAGGATAAAAATAATCTCCATAATGGGTTTCTCTACAACTTATACAAGCTTTGCATTCTTAAAAGTGAAATATTGAATCTTATTAGGAAGGCTTTCACCTCTAAGGTTATAAGTCATTCTAGTGTTGGGAAGACATTTCCAACTTACAAAAGTATGAATTTTAGTACATAATGTAAGAAGATATCACTATGAATGTTAGAAGATTCTTATTTTGTTGTACTAGGAAGTCTAGCAATAGAAATCAATATTTATATGATCCCTTATCTGTACTCAATCAGCCTTGGGATAACATATCCATGGATTTTGTGGGTGGTTTTTTGAAAAATTGGAAGGGACATGACTATATGTTTGTGGTAACTGACAATTTTAGCAATATATTTAATATTATGCCTTATAAAAGGACCATGAGATGACAAAAAACCAACCAACATGTTCTTGGAATAGGTTTAGGTACATTTTGTGACACTAAGGAGCATAATATTAGATAGGGGTATTAGTTTATTAGTTCCTTTTTTACTACACTTTGGGACAAAATGCACAACAACTTAAAGATATTTACAAATTTCTATCATCCATATATAGATGGGTAGACAAAACTAGTCAACAAGACATTGATTTACTTTTTGAGGGGTTACAATAAGAAGCATCCAAAGACTTAGGATGAAAATATGATCTATATTAAACATTATTATAATAAACATGGCCATAAGTAATGTTTTGAAACTTTATTTGTGTATCTTCTTCCTTCATCCTTGGACATTGTATATGGATAATAAGGAGGAATGAAGAAAGACATCACAAGAGAAGCATTAAAAGAAAATAAATTTGTTGGAAATATTAGGTATATCCTACTGCAAGTATAAGAGACATAATAAATCACAGGAAAATTACAAGGCTTGATATGATTAGAAAACAACTAGAAAAACATTCATAGTGGGAGATAAAGTTTGGTTGCCTCTAAAAAAACACATGTTATAGGGTCTTGGTAAGAAGATCAAGGTTTTGCAGTAATGACCTTTCGAAGTATTAGAGAAGGTGGGTGATAATGTGTGTAAACTCAATCTACCCCCATATATGGATCAATAAATTAAGGAGTAGACCTTACCTACCATAAAATACTTAGCACCAAAAGCTCAAGTAGAGTTGGTCAAGGATATGATTTTGAAAAAAAGTTTTAAAACTACTAGATAGAGGAAACATTGTCTCAAAAATAAGGTTTAAAGGACAACTTCTAGGCAAGGAAAAATGGTACTCAAAGGAGAAGGCATAGGAAAAATTTCCTCACCTCCTTCAATAAAATATTTTGGGGAGAAAAATCATCAATAAGTGGAGGTGTATGATTTGGAATGGATTATTATATAATTTATCATCTAGATTGTTACTTTTTCTTTCTATAAAAATTCCTAGAATTGGTTTGCATCCATTTTATTGGCAATCCCCAATTTGGTGATTTGGGGTATCAATCCTTCTATAAAATTTTGAGGAACTAAATGACATTTTTTGGGGTCAAAACATAAGAAGCATACTCATGTTGTTATACTGATTAAAAAATTTTGAACAGTTCAAAAATCACCTTAATTAAAGCTTGTATGTGAAAGTTATACCTCTTACAAGTTGACCTAACTTGTTGAGAAACATGGTATTGAGGGGATGCCATGTCGACCCCATTGCTTGCATAAGTGGGGCTAGGCACATGTGGAATTTAAAGAATATTCTAGAGTGTGGTCCAAAACCATAATATTAATTGAGGGTTGAGGCATGCAACACCCCTTACCCTTTCCCGAGATGAATATAAAGCTATCATAATATTGAGGTACTAGGAAGAGAGAGGGTTCCAATCTTTTAGCATTGTACTTGTGTCATAACGGAGAAAAGAATATAGGATTTGGATTTGAAAGAATAATATAAGAAGTAGAAGGTTTTGTAGGAACTACTCAAGTTACACTTTCCAATATGACTCCATAACGAGTGCTCCTTTCTTTGTACTTGTATTTTATAACTGAATAAAATAAAGAAGGAAATAGACCTCACATTCTAACTAGGTTTTTTCATGTATAGTGTTTCTCAACTTACATTTTGTGTTAATTTGTTTGGATTGTTCTTTCATTTATATATTTCAATTATTTCATTAATCCAAACACTAAGCTAGTAATAATAAATATGAGATTTGTGAAAATAGATTTTATAGTAAAGAAATTTAAAATATTACAAAATTTATTCACATAAAATATTTTAATGAAATATCACCATAATTCATAAATTAATGAAAAATTTAGAAAGCTAAAATAAATTATTAATAAAAATGAGAAAGAATGACAAGGAAAAAAAATGCAATATTAAAAACAATGGGATTTTTTTTTTCAAAATAAAGATAAAATAAAAAGTTAATATAGGACATAAAAGCAAAGGAAGGAGTGGATGAAAGAAGGCAAACAAGGTTAGAATGTTTGTAGGAAAGTGAAAGTGGGATGGGTTTAGAGTGTAAGTTAAGGTGTAATGGGGACCTGCAGATTATAAGATTGGTTGATTTTCGAGTTAGAGAGTTTGTTGAAATTGTTAAGATAATTATTTTTATAATTTAATACTATTTGTGATTAAACATATAAAATAATGTCGGATCTATGTAAGAATTTTTCTTTTATAAAAAAAATATGTTAACACAGTGTCATTCCAATGTGAGTTTTCTAAATAAATATTCTATTAATAAACATCTCTTCATCATCTATCTTTCTTACCTAAACATTTTTTACCCATCGTCCCACCTTGAACCTAGCAAAATTTTGAGCAAAGATACTTTGCCACCTTCATAGTCTCGATAGTTCTCTAAGCCAAATAAGCCATGGTCCAAAAGGCAAAAACCAATTCCTTCCTCATATTTTAGGTCTTTCCTTCAAAACGAAAATGCATTGCATATTAAAGTATGCTCTAAAATATAAAGAAAAATTTAAAAGACAATTCCACTATCATCTTTTTTTAATATTTAAAGAGACATTGTAAACTTTCTTACTCATATTTTATGCTTTGCCTTCGCATTGAGGTTGCACGTGAACCAAAGACAAGTTGTGCAAAAGTTAGAATATTCAACTCAGGAAAAGTATGCATAGGTTCAGAATTATTGGGATTCGGTGATTGCTTCTAGAAGCAAAGTGATTGCTTCGCGGGGGAGATTTTCTGGTCTATAATAATAATAATAAATATTTCACAGAGTTGTCCAGCTTTTCTGAACTTTAGCATCTCAAAGCTTGTCAGAATACCTAACTTTAAATGGGTTGATATTTCGACATAAAATACTATACTTAATTGATGCCAACTCAATATTCAAATAATTCAATTGACACTAACATATTTATAGTAATTGATGCCGACTCACCATCCAAATTAACTGACTGATCCAAATCAATGGAGAATTGAAATTGAATTATGTTAGCTTCGCAGTGGCTCAATAATAAAATATCTACAATGTAGTATAGTGAAGTGGAATATGATGGCCAACCACTTATGTGATAAAATATATGGTCTAATTAATTATGTTATTAATGAATTAAAATTGTATTAATAATTTATATATATAAAAAGAGAAGAAAGTAATAATAGTTTTTTTTATAGTATGTAGGTTTTGGTTAAAAGAAGGCCTATTGTTATAGGCATTTATTTAATCAGAATAATGTATCTAGACATGTTGATAAAATGACATTAAAAAAAAGAAAAAAATAATAATTTTTTATAATATCAATTATTCAAATAAATTTATTTACATAACATTTTTTTTTTTTAAATTTTAAATTCTGTTAATAAGTAAATAAATTTATTAATTTTTAAAATTTAATGATTACATTAATATATTTAAGTAAATTCAATATGAAAAATAACAATCATTTTCCCAACTACCTAAAATAAATCTAATTAACATATTAAATTTTACCATATTAATATGTTAAATTATGTTTTCAATATTAATAAAAACCAATTTCAAACTATATTAAAATCTATAACAAAAACTCTATACTTCTCTAATGACTATAATATTCAAATTATTAATTAGGTTTGTGTTAATAATTGTATGATTTTTTTTTTTTTTGAAATACTTAAGCTTTATTATTTATAATTATTCAAGTAAGAAATGAAAACAAAATACATATGTAAATTATTTTGAGAAAATTAAAATTTACATATAAAATTAAAACATTTTGTAAATTTGAAGCATTCTTATGATTTTGATTGTAGAAAAAATCAATATAATAATATCATTAAAAACAATATAGAAACAATAAATTAGTACATCGAATTACTTAGTCTTTAGTGTTTAGTACTAGCTCATATATATATATATATATTAAAATTTCTTATTATAAAGTCATTATTATTAATTATATTATTGTTTGAAATAAGATTGGTATAATTTAGGCTTTGTTTTATAGTGATATTTAAAATAAATATAATAAAAATATGTATAATAAATTAGGTATTTGTAATAACTCAATATATTTAGATTTTAATTTAATATGACTAAAATTTGAATATTTCATATTAATGTTAACTCGTTTTCTATATTAGGAATGGTTCCCAAGTTTCCATTTCTTTGAAATTTAAGTTCCCTCAAAAGATCCACATTCTTAGAGCCATTCCTAGCCAATATTTAAAATTCCTATATTTCCATAAATGTTGAAAGGGAAGGAGCACAAAGGTCGGAACTAAGGAGTTTAAAAATTGCTACGAACCATTCCATGCAAGTATGATTTTTTACATGATTATTTATTATGATTTTTTTTTGGGTCTTCAATATTAGTATATATAGGTAGCTTAAATGATATTTGGATATAATAGTAATAAGGTTTTATATATATATATATAACATTTTTGTATTCTTGTACTTTACATGTGAAATGAGGAAACGGGAGGGTCTTGTTTTTCCTTTTTTTCATGGTTGAGTTTCTATATTCTTGTGTGTAGTGTGAAGTATAATGTAAGATACTCAACTCTTTAAGTCATTTTAACGAGGTGGAATTATAAATTTTGTTTTCTTTTACTTACTTTGAAACTTTTTTTGAAGACCACAATCAACTTTTGCTCATCATGAGCTTTCCAATAATATAAATTTCATCAAAATTTGAGCTTGAGATTTAAATTTATGGCCCTTAGAAACTTTATTCTTTTAAGCACCCTCTTGATATCCATACACTTCCATGTGGTATATAGATGAAAAACACATTTCAAACCCTACGCACTTGTGGGCACTACAATGGGTCACTTCCTCATGGTGCAGATCAACCTAGGGCCACATTCAAATATAGGATTTCCTAAATGTCCTTGATTTAACGATTTTATGGATCTTTAGACTTAAGGATTCATCTAGGATTTTGAAAATGTTGAGATCCAACTTGTTCTAAGATTTTCCATTTCCCCACTATGGTTCAAGCATTGAACTTCTAAATAATTTGAATATAGGAAATCTTAAAAGTTTATTTTCAATTGAAATATGGATTTTGAGAACTCTATTATCCTAATCTTCGACACTTCACATCACCCCAGGAGATTGCCACCTAGTAGCCACCTCAACACAAAAGTTCCTCTAGTACACATGATTAGGAGTTCATAAATTTTGCTCAAAATTGAAAGTTACAGGATTGGGTTGAAACTAGGATGGTTGTGTAGATCTCGTCTTCCTTATTCCGGTGCCATGAACAGTTCGAAAAATTGATGTTGTATGAGGGAGATATTGCGTTCTGATCGAATTTCCAAACAGCTAAATTTTGTGACAAGGTTGACTTGGATGCCCAGTCAGCATGGTGGATGTACAGTCAGAAAAAGGTAATATTCCAAAGAATATTTCTTTTCTTTGGGCCAATCAATGGTTGACAAGTGGAAAAATCTTATTGGACAGTTGGTTGTATGTTGTGTTTTATGAGCCATTTGGAAGGTGCCATGTGGCTAGCCCTGAGGCCGCCACGTGGCCCTTGAGCCACTGTGTAAAATTATTGTGGAGGCCACAAGAGTTGAACCCTGGACCACTAGCAGAGCACGCGCCTGTCCAACCGCTCGAGCCACACGAAGATCATAACCTCTATAGCTGTTGGCTTTTATTTATGTTATATTGCATTAACGTTTCAGGGTTGGGACTGCTGATGGTACCAACCCGCCAGTGGTCCCATAGCAGGTGGTCACATGTTACAACATAAATCGCAAACTCCGACAGTTAATCATAACCTCCAACCACAACCATTTCTGCAAGTTTTATGTTATATGTTTATCATTTATAACAGTTAGCCTCCATGCGGTCAGCGCTAACATTGTTTAACCCACGACTTCAAACCCGTAGTTAAACCTTATCCCGTGGTTACTGCCTGGGGTTCTGCCGACCGTTATGGTCAGGGCTGGGATTGGGGCGTGCATGTGGCCAGCCTAACCATAACATTGATTGCCATGGTTAAGCTTGGCGGGAATATTGGAGTGTACCCAAATTTAGGCGGAATCCACTATTTTGACTATAGTTAAGTGGAGTCCTCCACATTTAGTGGAGCTTTTATAGGTGTTATTGGGCAAATGAGTAGGAGACTCAATTTTTGCACATTCATAGGAATGAAGAGTCATTCTTTGCTAATTGGAGAATTCTGGAGCCATTGGTGCAGAGAAAACAACCATTAAAGGCCTGTAACTACATGTATCTACAAATTTTGAGCATAATGAAAGATGGACATGCCATTGGGAGCTAGACCAGCAGATGTAGCCCAGGAGGGGTGAACTACTTCATCATGCCTACTGTGTAAATGTTATGTGGTGACTTATTTCTCCGTTTTACAATGTTGTTCAGTGTTATTTATGCTTATTTCATGCTTCTAATTCACTAAAATCATCTAAAATTCATGGTTAAAATCCTCAATCCTTATGCAAACTAATGAGACAAGTATGCACATGTTTATAAATTGAAAAGACACTTAGCACAACAAAACTAATACGGTCCTTTCAAATCAGATTGGTACGAGAGATAGAGTTTATTCTCTGGTGTTGTTTAGTGAAAATAACTGTTTTATTGTTTGCAAGTTTTTAGATGCTTAATAGGCTCAAGCTCAAAAGACGAGAAGGCAAATTGGTGGGAGCAGAAGGGTCTCAAGAAGAGCCAAAGAAAAGGAGAGCAAGGTTGCCATAATATCCACCACCTTGTTCACCTCCTAAGGAAGAAGAAGCTGCATTAAGCATATCTCATAGAGAAGGAGAAACCCGTGAAGAAATTGATCCCAAAGAGGAAGAAAGAGTGTTCAGGAAAGCATTCCTTGACATGATTGAGATGCTTAGAATCCTTTATCAAGAAAGGAATGAGAGACTGGAAGGAGAAGTATCCAAACTTCAAAAGGAAGGACAAGGATCTTCAGGAGGTCACAATGATGAAGATAAGTCAAAGAAGGGCAATGGAGGAAATGGAGGCAATGAAGAGCCATCATCCTCATGCTCATCATCATCATCATCATCATTCTCTACTTTGTCTTCAGTATATCAGCCACACAAGTCAAAGAACACTGGTAAAAGTCCTTTTTTAAAACTTGATGTTAAGTTTGAATTTCCAATGTTTAATGGTGAATTCAATGTAGAAAAGCTTGATAATTGGATTAGGAAATTGGAGGTCTATTTGAGAATCCAGAACCTTCAAGATGTTGATACCAAAATCCAACTAGCTTCATTGAGAATGGAAGGTGCAAAACTTGTTTGGTGGGAAGCCAAAACAAAGGAGGAGATCAAGAAACATGGTAAGATGATTCTATCATGGTCAAATTTCATTACTACAATAAAACAACAGTTTTATCCATTATCTCATATGCAGAAAGCCATAATGAACTGACAAAACTTTAGACAATTGAAGGGACAAAATGTGCAAGAATACACCCAAGAATTTAGGAGAAGAGCCCTCTTATTAGGGGTAGATTTGCAGAGCCAAGATACTTTTCTCAAGTATATAGGAGGCTTACATAGCTACCTAAAACATACTATTCTCATGTTTAACCCCACAAGTCTAGATGAAGTATGTGTTCAGGCCACACATCTAGAAGCTAGAGGGAAGAACATTTCTGAAAAGGGTAGAAAGAAACCTTTTAAGGGTAAAAACAAAGAGAAGACCTCAAAAGGTAAAAGAATAAAGAATGCATCAATTAAGAAATAGGGATAAAAAATGGTTTGTAAACATTGTTCAGAAGTAACACTGCTACCGATGAAATAGGTAACCGCACTGTTACCTACTTTTTTTTGGTAGCATAAAAAGCACCTAATTTTGAAAAGTGGTGATGCAGAATCACCCCCGTTTTTTTGTGCACATTTTTGACACTCTAATATTTTTATTTATGAAGTACGAATATTTGTTTTAAAATGTTAGTGATTTTCATGCTAATTTTGAAACGTATTGATGCAGCATCAAATTTTTTTTTTAGAGTGGTGATTTTCATGCTAATTTTGAAACGTATTGATGCAGCATCAACCTTTTTTTTTTAGAGTGGTGATTTTCATGTTGGTAATAAAACAAAAAACTTAGATAAAAAAAATATATATAAAAACAATAAAAATGTAAAAAAAAAAAAAAAAAAAACTCGTAAAAAAAAAAAATTAAAAAAAAAAAAAAAAAAAATCGAAAATTATATCAAAAGAAATGACAAGATTGAAAAACATAATTAAAAAAAAAAAAAAACAAAAATTACCCCAAAAAAAAAAAAAAAAAAAAAAAAATTCTATGTTATTAAAAAATTCCATATAATTAAAAAAAAAATTTAAAAAAAATTTAAATTACAAAATTAAAATTTAGATTAAAAAAATAAAATACAAAAAAGGAAAAATTAAATTTAAAAAATTAAATTAAAAAAATAATAATAATAAGAAAACAAAAATACAAATTTTAAAATTAACAAAAAAAACAAATTTACAAAAAAAAAACAAAATTTAAAATTGAAAAAAGAAAATTAAAATAAAAGAATTATAATAAAAAAAACTATCATTAAAAAACAAAAAAAATGAAAAAAACCACGTGCAAATAATTAAAAAACAAATATCCATAAATTTACTATTTTTTTTTAAATGAAACAATTTATAAATTTTAAAAATGAAAAACTAAATAAACTAAAAGATTAAAAAAAAATTAAATTAAATTAAAATTTAATAAATTTAATAAATAAATTTTAAATTTTAAAAAATAATTAATCTAAAATATTAAATTTAAAAAAAAAATAAAAAAAAACAAAAAAAATTAAAACAAATTAAATTTAAAATAAAGAATTTGAATTAAAAAAAAATAATTTTAAATTTTTTGAATTTAAAAAAAAAAATTAAAAAAAAATCAAATTAAAAAAAAAATATTAAAAAAAAAAAAAAAAAGAATTTTTTGATCGTGGTGGCACCGCCAATCGGCCTCCCGCCGGCGGAGGCTGGCCGCTTGGCGGACAGGGAGGCTGCATGCAACTCCTCGTTCGCCCAGCAGCCAGCCTCCTCCGCCACCTGGGCAGGAGGCCGATTCCAGGAATCGCCCTCCCGTGGCGGGAGGCCGATTTCGGGAATCGACCTCCCGCGGCGGGAGGCCAATTCCGGGAATCGATTGCCCTCCCACCGCGGGAGGCCAATTCCGGGAATCGATCGCCCTCCCGCGGATGGAGGCGGGTCCCCGGGAATCGCCCTCCGCGGTGGTGGGTGCAGGCCGCCCTCCGCGGCGGGAGGGCTGATTGGGAATAAGCCCTCTCGCGGCGGGAGGCCGATTCTGAATCGCCCTCTGCTGGCGGAGGCTGGTGGCAACGCCACCACAATCAAAAAATTCTTTTTTATTTTTCATTTTTTTAATTTTTAATATTTTTTTTTTTTTTTTAAATTTGATTTTTCTATTTTTTTTTAATTCAAAAATTTTAAAGTTATTATTTTTTAATTTAATTTTTATATTTGAAATTTAATTTGTTTTAATTTTTTTGGTTTTTTTTTAAAATTTTATTCATTTTTTTTTTAATTTATTTATTTTTTTCTAAATTTTTTTAATAATTTTTATTAAATTATATATATATATATATATATATATATATATATATATATATAATTTAATTGATATTTTTTTTAAATTTTTTCTTCTTTTTATATTAAATTTTATGTTTAGCTTTTTTATTTAATTTTTTAAAATTTAGTAAATTTTGTATTTTTATTTATTTATTTATTTGAATTTAATATTTTTTTTAAAAAAAAGTAATATTATTTTTTTAATTACATAAAATTTTTATATTTTTTTTATTTCAATTAAAATTGTGTATTTAAAACTAGATTTTTTTTTAAGTTAAACTTAATATTTTGAAATTAATTTGTTTTTTATTTTATTTTTTATTTAATATATCTTTTTAATTTATTTTTTTCAATTTTTCAATTTTTTTCATTTTTAATTAGATTTTTAAAGTTTTCTAACATTTTATTTTATATTATTTTTTTTTTTTTCTCGCTATATTTCAAAATTTATTTGTTTATTCATTTATTTATTAAAATTTAATATTTTTCTTTTTTAAATTTAATTTGTTATTTTAATATTAACATTTTTTTTAAATTTAATAAAATCTAATATATATATTTTTAATTTAAGTTCATATATATATTTTTTATTTTTTATAATTTAAATTTAATTTATTTTTTAAAATTTATTTGTTTTTTTAATATATATATTTTTAAATTTAATATTTTTATTGTATTTTATTTTTAATTTTTAATTTTTAATTAATTTTTCATTTTTTACTTTTAATTTAAATAATGTTCTTTTTTAATTTTTATTTTAAAGTTTTAAATTTATTAAAATTTAATATATTTCTTTAAATTTATTTTTTTATTTTAAAATTAATTTTTTTTTTTAATTTAATAAACATTTTCTTTTTCTTTTTTAAATTTAATTTCTATATTTTATTTTTTATAATTTCTTTCTTTTTTAACTTGTTTTTTTTTTAATTTAATATTTATTTTGTTTTTATTTCTGTTTTTTTATTTCTATATATTTTGAAATTTTAATCTTTAAATTTTTATTTTTTATTTTTTATTTTTTTCCTTAAAATTTAGGTTTTTTTAATGTTTGAATTAAAATTTTATTTTGTTTTTATTTTTATTTTTTTTATTCCTATATATTTTTAAATTTTAAGATTTAAAATGTTTTTATTTTTTAAATTTATTTTTTTCTTAAATTTTAGGTTTTTTTTAATGTTTGAATTTTAAAAATTAAAAAATGTTATTTCTATTTTTAAAAATGCCAAAAGTATGACACAATTTTTTTTTGTTATTCCAGCATCAACTTGTTTTGTTTTGAGGGTGTTTTTTCAATCCTTTTTTCAAGAAACAATTTTGTTTTTAGCATAATTTTATAAAATGTTGAAATTTGACCTTAAAAAAAAAAAGTGCGTTCTGGAATACACTTTTTTTGTTTTTGGGTTGTTTTTTCATGTTTTTTGAGTCTTTTTGGGCTAGAGTTCTCGTTTTGAGGTCAGATTACCTATTTCATCGGTAACAATGTTAAGAAGGCCATGATGAAAATCATTGTTGGAAATTACATCCTAAAATGAGGCCCAAGAAATACAATAACAAAGGGAAATAGAAAACTGCTACTACAACTCAACATGATTTAGGAGAGGATTCAAGTGATGAATCTAAGATTAAAACCATGGGATTGAAGAACATGAAGGGGACAAAATTGAAACTTAACCTAGTATTAATACATCAAACTGTCACATACATGCTCCAAATGAAGAAGAACGAATTGAACTGTTTCATGTGAGAGTCATATCCAAACATACCAAGATTGACACATTGTTTGACAATGGGTCACAAGAAAACTTAATCTCCAAAGACTTGGTCAAGAAACTTAACCTTGAAACCATACCACATCCAAAACCATATCCATTGGGTTGGATTTGTAAGGATGCAAATTTACAAGTTTCAAAGAAATGCATATTGCGGTTTGCAATCACTGTACATTTTGTTGACACAATTGAATTAGATGTGGTTCTGCTTGATATAACAGGTATTTTGTTGGGGAGTCCTTACTTATATGACAGGAAAGTGATCTTCCATCGCCATGAGAAAAAATATCATTTATTCAAAGATGGCAAGGAGTACATTGTTAGAGCACATCACAAGAAGACAAACATTGCTATGGTAAATGCTGGATAGGTAAAGAGGCTGGTAAATTCAAGTAAGAATTTTTTTCTTCTTATGATTAAGCCTAAAGCTGATGTTAATCATGAATCATTTGAGGGATGTGATGCTAAGTTGAAATCATATTTATATGATGTAGTTGATTCACATCATGAGATGTTTAAGGAGCCAACAGGATTGCCTCCAAAAAGAGAGATTCAACATGAGATTGAGTTGCAGCAAGATTGTCCTCTTCCAGACATCGGTATGTATTGCATGTTGATAATGGAGATGCTTAAATAAAGAGGCAAATCAAAGAGATGTTGGACAAAGGAATCATAAGCCCAAGAA
This sequence comes from Pinus albicaulis, assembly GCA_034641835.2. Classification (NCBI taxonomy): domain Eukaryota; kingdom Viridiplantae; phylum Streptophyta; class Pinopsida; order Pinales; family Pinaceae; genus Pinus; species Pinus albicaulis. The sequence continues at coordinate 1,322,777,287 of CM076580.1, forward strand.
CTTCGCCACGTGGTTCACCCATAGTCTTGATTCCAAAGAAAGACGAGACTTGGCACATGTGTGTAGACTTCAGAGCAGTGAACAAGATTACGATAAAGAGTCATTACCCATTACCAAGGATAGATGATTTTCTTGATCAATTGAAAGAAGAAAAGTTTTTCACTAAGTTAGATTTACGAAGTGGATATCATCAAGTAATAATTGTAGAAAGTGATATATGGAAAACTGCATTCAAAACCAAACAAGGACTCTTTGAGTGGTTAGTTATGCCATTTGGTTTGTGTAATGCACCAAAAACTTTCATGCATGTTATGGATAGTGTTTTGCGTCCATTTCTTGATGAATTTGTGATTGTGTACTTGGATGAAATATTGATTTTTAGAAAAACAAGAGAAGAACATGTCTTGCATGTGAATAGAGTGCTTGATGTTTTGAAGAAAGAGAAATTGTTTCTTAAGATGTCAAAGTGTGAGTTTGGAAAGACTTCTTTGGTTTATTTGGGACATATTGTAGGAGGAGGAGAGTTGAGAATTGATCCTTCTAAAGTGGAAGCCATTGTGAATTGGCCCACACCCAAAACAATAACCGAGGTAAGAAGTTTCTTAGGTGTAGCTCAATATTAGAGAAAGTTTATTGCTAAATTTTTTGCCATCGCAACTCCTAGGCATGTAGTGACAAGTGTGAAGAAAGACATCCAATGGGGAGGCAAAAAACAACAACCTTTCTAAGATTTAAAAGACAAGATTAGTTCAGCTCCAGTCCTTGCACTACCAAATTTGAGACAGCCATTCGAGATACAAACTGATTCTAGTGATTATGCCATGGGCACAGTACTTTTGCAGCATGGTAGGCCTATCGCTTTTCATTCTGAAACATTCAATGGTGCTATGAAAAATTATCCTACATATGACAAAGAATTATATGCATTGGTAGAAAGTGTCAAGAAGTGGAAACACTACTTGATGGGTAAAGAGACTATTGTGTGTACCGATCACCAACCATTATAGTACTTGCAGTCAGAAACAAAATTGCAGCAATCAAGACATTTCAGGTGGATGGAATTTTTTCAACAGTTTCATTTGGTTATAAGATAAAAGAAAGGTATTTTCAATAAAGTTGCTAATATGCTTTCAAGAACAATCGTTAGTGCATCTACTTTACTCAAAAATGATTCTATTATACATGAGAGTTCAATAGAACAATACACACATGATGTTGATTTTCAAGATGTGTATGCTAGTTTGGGTGAAGGGAATCAAGTTGAAGAAAAAGGATATCACATACATAAAAATCTGTTGTTTCATTTGGGTTAGCTATGTATACCACAAGGAGAGAGGCTAAGTTTCATGGGAGAAGCTCATTCATCTCTTATTGCTGGACACTTTGGGATAAGAAAAATGGTGGTGCATCTACAGAGGTATTGCTATTGGTCTCTCATGGTAGATAGTGTGTCGCGTTTTATAAGAGGTTGTTATTTGTGTGCAACAAGTAAGCCTAGTAATAGGAATATTGGGTTGTACACACCACTACTGGTACCATCAAGGCCATGGGAGAGTGTCTCCATGGACTTTGTTGGAGGTCTACCTATGTCAAGAAAATAACATGATTATCTTTATGTAACTGTTGTGGATAGATTCAGTAAAATGTGTATACTTATGCCATGTAATAAAACCATTACTGTTGAAAAAACTACTGAACTTTATTTTCAACATGTTTGGGTTCATTTTGGATTGCTAACGTCTATTGTTAGTGACATGGATTCCAGGTTCATTGGGAATTTTTTGTCCAATCCGTGGAGTATGATGGACACAAAGTTGAAAAAGAGTACTGCTTTTCATCCACAAACAGATGGACAAACCGAGGTGGTGGAAAAAACTGTTGTACATCTATTGAGAGGATATTGCAGCAAACATCCTAAGTTGTGGGATGAACAACTGCATTACATTCAACACGCTTACAACCAAGAAAATCACTCTTCAACTCAAACATCACATTTTTAAGTATGCTTTGGGTATTTTCCAAAATCGCCATTAGACTTCATCTTTGGAAAGGATGTTACAATTGACGGCCATAGTGATATTGACAAGGCTCGAAAGTTCATTGAGAAAATTTTGATTATACATCAACAAGTTCAAGAATAGCTTGAGAAAAGTCAAATAAAATACAAAGAGAGGCATGAAAACCATAGAGTTGATCACAAGTTTCAAGAGGGAGATGAGGTATGGTTGCAAATTAGCAAAGAAAGGATGCAAGGGGAAGGTAGAAATCTCAAACACATTCGCTATGGTCCATTCAAGATCATAAAGCAAGTTGGTAATAATGCATTTCAACTTGACTTGCCTTCATATATGAAAATGTATTTAGTTGTTAATTTTGAAAACTTATGTTTGTATGAGCCACCTTTGATTGATGATCAAGGAAGTGATATTCAACTTCCTTCTATTGACGATTTCTCGCCATAATTTCTGGATGAGCTCAAGGAAGATACAATTCTTGACAGGAGGACAAGAGCATCAAAGAGGGGAAGTGTTGACTACCTTCGAGTTGGGCTCAAAGGCACTAAACCAAGCAAGGCAAAGTGCATGCTGGTTGGAAAGGTGAGGGAGCTATACCCTCATCTATTGAACAGGTAATCAAGTCTTTTGGGGTCCAAAAGATTCCCAATGGGGAGGAGTGATCAGGAGTTCATAAATTTTTCTCAAAATTGAAAGTTACAGGATTGGGTTGAAACTAGGGTGGTTGCGTAGATCTCATCTTCCTAATTTTGATGCCATGAACGGTTCGAAAAACCGATGTCGTATGAGGGAGATATCGCATTCTGATCGAATTTCCAAACATTGAAATTTTGTGACAAGGTTAACTGGGATACCCAGTTAGCATGGTGGATGTAAAATCATCAAAAAGGAATGTTATGAAGAATATTTCTTTTCTCCAGGCCAATCACTGGCTGAAAATTGGAAAATCTTATTGGACAGTTGGTTATACGTTGTGTTTTATGGGCCAATTGGAAGGTGCCACGTGGCTAGCCCTAAGGCCACCACGTATCCCTTGAACCACTGTGTAATATTATTGTGGAGGCCATAGGAGTCGAACCCAGGACCACTGACAGAGAACACGCCCGTCCAACCGCCCGAGCCACACGAAGATCTTAACCTCTATAGCTGTCGACTTTTATTTATGTTATATTGCATTAACGTTTGGGGGTTGGGACCGCTGGTGGTCCCAACCCACCAGCGGTCCCATAGTAGGTGGTCACATGTTACAACATAAATCGCAAACTTCGACGGTTAATCATAACCTCCAACCGCAACCATTTCCACAAGTTTTATGTTATATGTTTATCACATGTAACGGTTAGCCTCCACGCGGTTAGCGCTAACGTCATTCAACCCATGACTTCAAACCAGCAGTTAATCCTTATCCCATGGTTACTGCCTGGGGTTCCGCCGACAATTATGGCCAGGGCTAGGGTTGGGGTGCATATGTGGCCACCCTAACCAGAACATTGATTACCATAGTTAAGTTTGGCAGGAATATTGGAGCGCACCCAAATTTAGGTGGAATCCACTATTTTGACTACAGTTAAGTGGAATCCTCCACATTTACAGGAGCTTTTCTAGGTTTTATTGGGAAATTGAGTAGGAGACTCAATTTTCACCCATTCAGAGGAATGAAGAGTCATTCTTAGCTAATTGTAGCATTCTGGAGCCATTGGTGCAGAGAAAACAACCATTAGAGGCCTGTAACTACATGTATTTGAAAAAGTTTCAGCATAATGAAAGATGGAAATTCGATTGGGAGCTAGACTAATAGATGTAGCCCAGGAGGGGTGAATTGCTTCATCATGCTTTCTGTGTAAATTTTATGTGGTGACTTATTTCTCTGTTTTACAATGATTTTCAGTGTTATTTGTGCTTATTTCATGCTTCTAATTCACTAAAATCATCTACAATTCATGGTTAAAATCCTCAATTCTTAAGCAAAATAATGAGACAAGTATGCACATGTTTATAAACTGAAAAGACACTTATCACAAAAAAACTAATACAATCCTTTCAGATCAACACATCACTCCACCACGCTAGCATGCCATATCATCAACCCATCAACATGTCACATCATCTAAAAATTTATGTATGTGCCATGTCAATATGGCACATCAACATGCCACATCCTTGATCATGTGGATGCCATATAACCCCATGTAGTCCATCTAGCTTTCATTTAGAACTGGGTTTTTCATTAAGGATTTTTTTTTTTTGTAATTTAGAAGAGTCTTTCATTAATCCAATATATAAATACATGTAGCCTAGATTTTAAAAGTCCAGAAATTGTTGTTTATAATAAACGGTCTACAAATATTTTCCTATCAACTAAAAATACTAGTAAATCTATTATTCAATAGTGAACTATCAAAGATTGAAAATGTCAATAATTTCAACAGGAACATGCTTATTCAGTAAATATTCGTGATGAAAACTTCAATTATTTTTGGGTTGAATGGGAGGACATGTCTCCAACATTGGCATGGATTTCCTAGAGTTGACTAAATTTTATCCATCTTCTTGGATCAATTCTTTAATGCTCTTTCAACCATTTTTACTGTCCTCCTTCACCACCTTAGGGGGGATATTCAAAATATTGTGTATGAAATCCAAAATGGGGATTCAAAGAACATGAACAATATTGAGTGTTATTTATTTGACTCTTGGAGTTTAGATATTCATTGTAAATAATCTTAGTATGATTGTCTGACATGGATTGTGGATCTTTATTGAGGAAATCCTTAGCCAAAACAATAAAAATGTGTAGATCATCTAGATCCATGTCTTCTGGGAGGTCTTGTGTCTCATCCTCTTTCATTATTGAGCTAGTTGTCATCTTTGGAAGAGAATTTTGTTGATTGTCTTATGGATTATTTTTCTCATGCTCGGTTAGTGGTTGATAATATTCAGGAATACTTTCAACAACTAATTGGTGAATTGATTGATTATATTCGTACATTAGGGTCTCAAAAAAAGATGACAAAAATGCAAAGTTATTTCTATATTTTAAGTTTTGATCAGAATTTGTGGCTATGTGTGGTCTCAAATTCCTTTTCCTTTAGTGGAATTTGTCTTTGTGATTTGATTAATTTGATGGTAAGTCCTTTCCAATTGGAGGAAAATCTCTAAATATTTTTCCATATTCATGAATATGCCTTCATCTAAATGGGATATTTTCAAAATACATTATTTGTTTCCAAAGATTATTGATAATAAATGTCTACTGAAGCTACAATAGGTTGTGAAATATTCATATAGACACAAATCCTTACATAGTATTTGTATATCCCTCTCTTAGTTTTCTATGGACCTTATTCCTTAAAAATCATAAGAAGCCAATAATTACAATCCTCGTCAAGGGGGGAACCTCATTTTATAATGAATACAATGTACAACACAATGTTTGATGATCCTAAGTCTATGTCTCCTTAGTATATATATATATAGGAGAGAAGGGGCATAATTATAATAAAATGGTAATATTAGGGGTTTCAGGATACATAATGATATAAAAATAGAAATTTAATCTCTCAATATATAGGGATTAATAAGAGGTTTTAGGTTTAACGCGGGGCTTTTGTAGGGCTTAACATGCGCCTCTTAGTCAAATAAGTGTTTTCCTCAACACTTGAATATCTGTGGGTGTTTTTGCATGAACAAATCATCTTCCCATGTTGTTTCTTCCACTGTTAGGTTCTTCCATTTGATTAGGTACTTAGTAATTTCTTGATTTATTAACTTCTTAGTCCTTGTTTCGCAAATTGTTTCTAGTTTAGATAGTATTATTTTCCCTTCTTCATTAATATTTGGTAGAATAGTTTGGACTAGGAACTTGTCAGAAATCACCTTATATAATAAAGAAACATGGAATACTGGATGTACACATGAAGAATGTAGAAATTATACAAAAAATATGTATATCAATTGATTCAATCTGATCATGCGATATGATAAAGAAAGATACTGAATCCTTCTACAAATCAATTGCGGAAAATAAACACGATCACATAATCACACAAAGTAAAATAAAGAAGAAAATCAATCAACAACACAGATATTTTTCCTGGGGAAAGCTTGCTGCTCAAAACCCCTCTATCTATATTGTATAATGAACCAAGGATTCAATACAATGCATTCTCGCTCACAAGAATATGTTGCACTCTCCTTATCGTCTGACACTAATCCAGACAAAATTGGGCCAATAATTAGCCAATTCTCATCCTCTCTTCAGCCTGCCTTAATCATGAAATTCATGAGGAATGAAATCCCTATAATTTAGGAATTTTATCCTTCCTCAATTGTGCAAGTATCATGGGAAATCCTGTGGTTTTTTAACTACATCAGGGCAGTTTACTAATAATACAAATGATAGTCAACTTCCCTTTAACCTTTGTCTCAACTGGGTCTCCACTGGAACTGAAATGCATGCAGATATCAATAGTAAATAATCTGTTACATGACAGATCACTGCATGTGAATTAAATCTGATTTAATTCACTTGACCTCTCACTAGTGCAACAAGCAGTTACAACTAGTTAAACTGATTTTAACTCACTTAATTAAGTTAAATGATTTCTCATGCATTAAACTAATGCACTAACTGCAACTTGGACTCTAAAATAAATATAATCACTCTACATGCCTCACCAACCACCCTCAACTTGAATTTCATGAGCTAACTGAGTCTATCACACTGAGCTAACTATTACAAGTGTTTATGAGATAAGATTACAATTTATTGTCCAATTTATTTAAGGGATAATTAAATTAGAAACATTTCCAATTTATTAAATAAATTGGCTTGCACACTAACGTATCCTAGGACCCATCACTACATGACCTGTGGTCCCACACTAGTGTGTGTGTTTTCATGTTGTTTCTGGATGCCAATTTTGCTGTTTCTTGTTGCAAATTTCAACACTCCCTCTCAACAAGAAAGGAATCAATCTGTCCTGATCCGGTACCTTGGAATGTCCTTGCATGTGCACATGTACCTCTTGCATGCAACATGAAACTCTTGCATGCAACACTTCTCTAATGTTATTCACAAATTTAAGTCTTTCATGCAACACTTCTCTAGTGTTGTTCGCACATGCAACTCTTGCATGCAACACTTCTGAAATTGAATAGCCTCCAAAAAACTAAATCAATATATTTCATATGTCATCAAATTATTCTGACTGCTACTAGCTACTGCACATGTCTACTGGGCTCTCTGCGCTGCTGACATCAGGATCCATGCACTCTGCACTTTTGCTAACTATGATCTGCGCTCCAATATCCGACACCTGTCACTCTGATTTCTGTCTTCCTGACACCTGACTGCATCAATACAACAGATCCTTCCTGCTATTGTTGTACTGTGGGCTCCCTATAGCCAAGTTCAATCCATGAGACACACCATCTTAATGAATTTTGCCCAAATTTCTTCTTGGGATTAATTCTGTGCATTGCCCCACCTCACACCTAGAGGTATAGATGCATGAACTCCCTCTGCCCATCCAGTTCAAAATTTACCCCTCCTGGAGGTCTCTTCTTTAGATGACTCTTCCACTCGGTCTCCTCTCTGCTTCTCCAATTGTGGTTTCTCCACAACCTTCTGAGACTTCTTCTGACGCTGCATGTTGAGAGATAATTGATCCCTCTCAACCACCAATTCACTAACCATTGCTTTTATCCTCAAAGCCTTGCATGCATCCTCAACCTCGAGAGCATAGAAGTTCTTGAATCTTACACCTATCTGATTCAACTATCCCGTGGCTATGTGTTTAAGGAAAAATTTTCATTTTCTAAACATCACTTCATAACCACGGTCTTCCAATACTGCTACAGAGACAAGATTCTTCTTTAGGCCTGGAACATACAAAAAATCTGGTATTATGAGATGGGAGCCATTCTCCCTCTGAAAGGTAATTGTACCTATGTCGGTCGTGCTATACTTCTCATCATCTCTAAACTATATGTTCTACTGGAGGTCCTTCTCCTCCATGTCACTAAAGAGATCTCTATTCCCCGTCATATGGAACAAGGCACCACTGTCTAAATACCACATGCATCCCATTGCAGTACTGGCCATGCATGCAATGAGAGTAAAATCAAGCTCAAACTGTGAAGCAAATGCTTCACTTGCTATAGCTGTAGGGTCCTTCTTTCTTGCCTTCTTCTGTGGACAATTTGAGGCATAGTGCCCATGCTCATGACAATGAAAACATCTGATCTTAGAAAAGTCTATATTGCCCTCTTTTCCTTGGGACTATTTCCCTTGTCTTTCTTTCCTTTTCTAACTCACGCACATTGCAATTATCACGTTGTCACAGAATTTTCTAAAAAAAGAGCTGATTTTAAATTTATGATATCTCCCTCATCCGAGCCCTGATTCGACTGATTTTTTTTTCAATTTCGGTATGTTTTTGCAAGGAATCCAAATATGCTATTTGTTTTTGAAAATTTTTCATAGAAAATTTCCTATATACTCTGCAAACTTTCCGCCCAAAAAATTCATGCTTCGATACCATGTAGAAATTATCAAACAATATGTATTTCAATGGATTCAATCCGATCATGCGATATGCTAAAGCAAGATATTGAATCTTTCCACAAATCAATTATGGAAAATAAACACGATCGCACAATCATACTAAGTAAAAGAAAGAAGCAAATCAATACACAACACAGATATTTTTCCTGGAGAAAGCTTGCTACTAAAAACCCCTCTATCTATATCGTATAATGAACCAAGGAATCATGAAACAATACAATGCATTCTTTCTCACAAGAAACTGTTGCACTCTCCTAATCGTCTCACACCGATCTAGAAAAATTTGGGCCAATACTTAGATAATTCTCAGCCTTCCTTGCACACACAATTCATGAGGAATGCAATCCCTATTCTTTAGGAATTTTAGCCTTCCTCAACTGCGCAAGTATCATGGGAAATCCTGTGGTGTTTTAACTACATTTGGGAAGTTTGCTAATGATACAACTGATAGTCAACTTCCCTTTAACCTTTGTCTCAACTGGGTCTCCACTGGAACTGACATGCATGCAACTATTAATAATAAATCATCAGTTACATGACAAATCATTACATGTGAATTAAATCTGATTTAATTCACTTGACCTCTCACTAGTGCAACAATTAGTTACAACTAGTTAAACTGATTTTAACTCACTTAATTGAGTTCACTGATTTCACATGCATTAAACTGATGCACTAAATGCAACTTGGACTCTAAAACAATAGAATCACTCTACATGCCTCACCAACCACCCTCAACTTTAATTTCATGAGCTAACTGAGTCTATCACACTCAATTAACTATTACAAGTGTTTTTGAGATAAGAATACAATTTATTGTCCAAATTATTGAAGGGATAATTAAATTAGACACATTTCCAATTTATTAAATAAATTGTCTTGCACACTAATGTATCACTAGGACCCATCACTACATGACATGTGGTCCCACACTAGTGTGTGTGCTATCATGTTGTTTATGGATGCCAATTTCACTGTTTATTGTTGCAAATTTCAACAAAGAAGGTGTAAAATCCAATTTGTAAGCCAAACTTCCAATCCTCTACAACACATTATAGGGGCCATAATTCTTTGGTGCTAATTTATTGTCCTCATTTTATTTCTTGAGGGACATCTATTTATATGGTTGTAGTCTCACAAATACCCAATCCCCAACATCAAATTCCCTTTCACTGTGATGTTGATCTACTTATGGTTTCATCCTAATTGTGCCATAACCAATGTTTCCTTCAATAGTTTGAGAAACTCTTGTTAGTGTTGTATGTGGTTCACTACTATTGGAGCCTTCATAGTCCCTTTCAATGATGATGCGAAGGATGGATGATGATATCCAAAGTGTCATAAATGGTGAGATTTTTTTATTAGGTGTGGAAGGATATGTTATACCATCATTCTTCCAAGGGAAACATTTTTCCCTTTTTTTCCTACTTATCAGATGCAAAGAAACGTAGATATCATTCTAAACATTTATTCAAAATCACATTTTTTTTATCAGATTGAGGATGGTGAAACGAGTTGTGAACTAATTCAGTACCCAAAAGAGAAAGTAATTCATTCCAAAAATTTCCAACCATAATTGGATCTTTGTCACTTATAGTAATATTTGGTATTCCATGTATCTTTTGGACTATTTCCATTAATGCTTCTACCATAGTACCTACTTTAAAAGGATGAGAAAGGAAGGAAAGATTTCCATATTTTTTCATTCAATCTCTCAGTACCATAATGACAGTCTTTCCTCCATATTTGGATAAACATGTAATAAATTTCATAGAAACTTCTTCCCAATGCTAGCTTCGTATGGATAATGTCCTAGATATCCCTAGGGGCTTGATAACCTCTCCCTTATTTTCTTGGCATATACCACATTTTGCCCCAAATTTTTGCACATCTAATTTAATACCTTTCAAAAAATAAATATTTATCCTATGGAATGTCTTCAAGAACCTTGAATCTCCTCGTAGAAGAGGAGTGTACAATTCCAAAAGGACCTTCCATTTGAGTTGACAATTCTTACATAAGTATAAGAAACATTGATATCATAACAAATAATTTTTCCACATAAATTCTTCTACTACATTTGGGTTCATTGTAGCTATTGAATGGTATTGTATATCTTCTAATCTTACTTCCATTATGTCCTTGATTTTTCCACCCATTAATATTATGAAATGGAAATAATGCATAGTAAACCATTTTTATCCTCTTCTTTCCTTGAGAGTGTAGTTTCCACAGTATTATTTTTTCTCTTTTTGTAAATAATTTCAAAGTCATAACCTAAAATCTTTGTGACCTATTTTTTTTTCTCTCCTGAAGATAGTCTTTGAGCCAAGAAGTACTTTAGAATATCATGATATGTTATTACTTTGAAGTGTATTCCTATTAGTTACAAATTCCATTTATTAACTACATGTAATATGGCCAACATTTATTTTTCATAGATGGGTTTGAGTAAGTTATTTCCTTTAAATTAAATACTTTCATAAGAAATGGATCTTCATTGTTGCATCAAAATTGCATGAATGCCGTGGATTGAGGAATCTATATCTAATTTTCCCTTGACGTTCCATTTATTTTGGATCCAACAATTAGGAACTTTTCAATGAACCATTATCCATTGACATTACATATAAGAGCATCCTCCAATATATATTGGATATATTTTGAATCTTGCTGGATTTGACTTCATACTATAGAACTTGCACTACTTTTGGAAAGAAATGTTCTCGCATACCTAGTCCCCTCAATGACTTATATAGGTTACTGGGTACCCAAATTTTTTATTTTTTATTTTTATTAACTTGACAATAAAATTTCACTAGTACAAAATGGATAATTAGTTACTAAAAAAATGACTAAAATTTGCATATAAACAACCATTTTTCAGTGGGTGACCAATAGTAGCTAATTTATAATATCTTATAACGCGACCAACTTTTAGTCATTTTTAGCTTAGTCATTAATTGGTTGTCTCAATTTTATCATCTAGTATTATATTTAGTAATAAATTTGGTCATTAATTTATTCAATGATTTAGTCGTTGATTTAGTCCTTAATTGTCACAATTAATGACCAAATATTACCCGAGAAAACCAATTAATGAGAAAAGAAATATGACCAAAATGTTGGTCGTGTTATAAGATATTATAAATTAGCTACTCATAGGCATATATATGCAAATTTTAGCCATCCTTTAAAACCAATTAATGACCATAGAGATATGAATAAATTTTAGTCATGCTATAAGATACTATAAATTAGCTACTAATAGTCCTATATATATGCGGAATTTAGTCATCATTTTTAATCACAAATTCATCATTTGCAGTAGTCATTTATTTATTTTTGGTAGTTTCATATTCATTATATAAATGACTAATTTAATAGTTTCTATTCGTTTAATTTAATTTCATTCATAATCATTATAAATGACTATTTAGTCATATATTCATTTTATTTGTGTTAATCATTAATCAATATAAATGTAATATCCCAAAAGGGAGAATGCATTAATACTGAAATAAAATATAAGAACTGCAACTAAGTAAACAATAAATCTAAAAACAACATAAGAATATATAGAGAAGCTGAGCCTTTTTATTAAATTGAGAGGATTCAACTACACAATGTACAAAATATGAGTGGATCTAGCCAAGGAAATGGCCTACAATCACCCTGCAAACATGCTACAAATAGCACTGCGTAACTGGTGAGCTTACAGGAAGCAAAACTGCACTATACCTTTTTGCTGCTGATGTATATGAAACTGTTGCAAAGGGAAATGCAGATATATGGAGTTCAAGAGCTCTGATGATGCCAAGATTCAAGATATGGCCAAAGTGATCGGAACCCAAGATAACCCAGAAAGGATTTTCCAGATCTACAACTTTGGAAAATCACCCTCCTAGGGTTTGATCCTTTGACTACTGGGTTATACAGATATGAAGCTAGATATGATCCAAATATGGCTGAAATATTTTCTACAAACAGATTTGAGCTTTGAGGGTTGTTCCCTCCTTTATATCTACAAGCTAGGAGCTTGAGATCTTGTCTCCTCTTCTTCCTCCTTCAAGTTGCAGCAACTGAATATGAAGATGCTATAGAAATTGTGTTGTACAAGAGGGAGAAGCTCTATGCCTACTAAAATGTGCTGCAGTAAGCTCCAGGCTGATGTAAATGGTGATGGAAAGGTGAGGGGATGATCCCTCACATGGTTGCTAACTGAAATACTAGTAACTTCCTTCCTCCTTTGGATCTGCAATGATGGACTGCGAAATCCTTGATGGGACTGTTGCTGATAGGAGATCAATAATTTTTGGCCTAATTCCAGATATCAAATTAAGCCTTGCGAATGTTGATCTTCAAGCCCAAGGTGATAGGAATAATCCCACACCGGTTCTCCAGCTGAAATACTGAAGACAATCTCCACCTCCAAACTGATCTTCAGAAATTGCGTAATTCTTGAAGGTAGGTATTTTGCAGAGAATGGAAATGATATGTGGCACCAATGCCCAATGAATAATGAAGTAAAACCCTCTTCCAAGAGCTACTCAATGAAAGAGGTGGGATTCCCGACTAGGAACACCCAGTGCCAAACAACACTTGCAATCTTAGCTAAACAACCAAAGAAAGCATGGATTGTCACATGAAAATTACAGATCTAAATAGACCTTTATATCTATAATCAATAGCCCACCTTCATTTTTTCCTTCATCTCCTTTATATATTTTATGAGCCTTCCCATGCCTTGGCCCACCTCTAAACTGCGTTGTGCATGTGGACATAATTCTCCATGTTTGACAATGCTATCTCTCCAAGTCATCCATCATGTCTACATACAATGTACACACTCGCCATCATGTGTGCATTAATTGCACCACTTCCTCCATCACTTCATCATGAATGCTTGATTATCTTTCGTTAGACACCTTCCATGATCTCAGTTGATTTCTTCAACCTCCATGATCTATCTCATTAATGAGACATGATATCCAATCCATTCACATTAGTATTTGCTCCACTACCTCATTATGTAGATCTAGGCTTAATTAATCTACATTCACACATAAAAAGTGGATGTTTATTCATCTTGAGGATTATGGGTTCCTCCACCCTTTTATTTACTTAATTCATTAAGAAAATTAAGAACTCTAATATTTCAATTATCATGTGAAAATTTGGGAATATTACAATCCTCGGAAAAATGTTGCTTGTCCTTAAGAAACTGCAAAAGTAGATGCAAAGCCATCCATTCCCCTCCAAATGGCATCCACATAAGGAAGGCCTCCTCCATTTGCCGCAATGTGTCATGCATGTTTGGTTCCAAAGTTGTCTCTCAAAATTACATAGAATGACCTCTAATTGTATGGTTAGATGTCCTCCTTTCACTATGAGGTACCAAGTGACAACCATATGATGTCCAACATCATCATCAATACATGAGATACATACAATAAAGTGGTTCCTCATACAAAGGAAAATCTCCATCTCGCAATACATCTCTTCATCCCATGTTTCATGAAGTACATTGAGCATTGACATGCCCTCACCTTTAGCCCTGTTGGCCTTGTTGGATCCAGCATCACTCCAACATTATGCAAAAGAGAAAATAGAGATATACGGGTAAACAAAAGTGTCAAACCATATTCTCCCAATAGTAACCACTGGAGTAATGCCCTTTGCTGCCATCCTCCATCTCCCCCATGCAAGATGGATAATCCAAACTCCCCCAAAAGCAACCAAAGCAATAAGAGATATTGCTGCCTTTTCCCATCATCATGTGAATCATGGAGAAAAAAAAACATACTAAAGGACATATTGGATGTCATATCAACCCAATACAAACAAACTCTATTATCACACATCATGAGAGTATTATGCCATATTACCAACAATACAAGACACAGAAACATGGGAGATGTCATGTGATGGAAAAAATCTCTTAAGGACAACCAAAATGAACATGCATTCCTTTGATGCATTCTATCATTGATACAAAAGGCATGAATTAGAAAATCATGAGCTATTGGGTGGTAACCGTACTCACCCAAGCGCAGCCAGCGCAACCATGCCTCCTTCTTCATTACATGAGTGTTTTTCAGGGCATGGATCAAAGAATTAGGAGCCTTTGGGTAGTAACAAAACTCACCCAAGAGCAACCAATGCAACCAAGCTTCTTACTAGCCCATGTCATATATATGCAAGTGGTCATGCAACCCCTTGCTTATCATCCTCACCCACTTATCCCAATGTGGATGATGAATGATTGAGTGCATAAACATGGTATCCTCCCTTTGTAGAATACCATCCTCCTCAAACTAATGAAGAAATTTTCACTCCATGAAATTTTTAAGTGCACCTCCAATGAGATCTCTTAATGAGACCTTCTTCTCACCAATGGCCCTCCAAAACCAGTGAGGTTTTGGATATGTCGCTAGTATAATTTTCTCTTTGAGCTGTGAGATGCTCATTGAGAAAGTGTCATCTAGAAAGGAGAAAATATTTCTCATCTCAAGATGTCTACCATTTATCTTCTTAAACTCCATTGCTTCATGAGTGAAGCTACCTTCATAATGCTCCAAGAATAATGGGGCTCCTTCATTATCGCTGCTACTAAGTGAAAACATTGTAGATCTGCATGGTAATACATATGCTGTCACAAAGTAAGGCACAATGCTGATCTCATAACCAGTCATTGTACATAGGATTATGATCATCCCATTTTTTGAAACTCTACACTTCAACTCAAAGGGTTAAATTTAGTCCATCAATGACAAACTGGGATATATTTTCATCTCCTCGTTGATGAGATCAAGGGTCCTCTACACTGTGATAGTTTGCTGCTTCAAATTAGCATTTTGTTCTAACCCTTGGTTATGCCTTGGCCCTGATGGAATTTTCTCATAAGTTCCAATAAGATCTACTGAAACAATATGTGATGATTATGTATGCATACCTTGGATCAATTTATGTATGGGAACCTCTTGCAAAGAACACAAGAGTTCCTCGAACCGGGACAATGATGTCTCCAACTGCTGGTAAGAGTGATGGATGCTCTTCTCCAAGTGTACCAACACTAGAATCTTCCTCCTCTTCCTTATGCATCTCCTAAATCATGCATGGAACTCTATGTGTCAAGAGCTCAAGACTATCTTGCAAAGTTTCAAGTGTCTCTTCTCCGGATGTAAGTACTTCTGTAGCTGGTGGTGAATGTAGTGACCCCTTGTTTAGAGTGATAAGAATGACATCCTCCCTTGTTTCCTTAGGAAATGTCTCTTTGTGGCACATCTCTATTTTTCTCATATCAAACTTCTTCCTCAACATGTGAAAGAAATATGAATATTTAGTCACCTTTACATCATGTGGCCAAACCACCAATGAACTGTTGCAATTTGGACAGCGTCTTTTTCAGCGACAGGATGTAGCATGAAAAATGTATCTAACTCTTTCCTCCAAGCCTTAACAATGCTTGAGGAAGATCCATAAAATGTAGGCAAATAAAATCTATTGTGCCTCTTTCTTCTATTGTTGCTATCACATCTTCTTTCTTATTTGATTTCAAAGAATTCTTGGAGAGTTAGACTTTCTTTGAAAGCTCTAGACTATGCCTTGTACTCTTCAAGATACAAAATGAGAGTCTCATGAGTCTCAAGTTTTCTTCTTTCTTCATTTATATACCTTTCACCTTATTCAAAGAAAGTGGGCAAGTAGATATATGAGGAGATCTATGATTCTCCAGTCTTCTTTTCTGTTGATAGGAAGTTCTTGGAACTTCCTCATCAGGTCTTCTTCTTGGATCCTCCTTTTTCTTTTCTCTCTTCATTTGATTAACCTCCTTGGAGAGATCTTGCATGGATATAAAGAGAGGAGTGGAAAAACTATAATCCTCCTTCACAATAGATCTCATCTATCTGCTACTTCTTTTGATGCAAAATATGAAATGTCCACAAGTTGAGCTAAAGATCATGCTCTCATACCACTGTAATATCCCAAAAGGGAGAATGAAGTAATACTGAAACACAATATAAGAACTGCAACTAAGTAAATAATAAATCTAAAGATAACATCAAAATATATAGGGAAGCTAAGCCTTTTTATTATATGGAGAGGATTCAGTTACACAATGTATAAAATATGAGTGGATCTAGCCAAGGAAATGGCCTAGAATCACCCTGTAAACATGCTACAACTTGCACTGCGTAACTGGTGAGCTTAGAGGAAGCAATATTGCGCTATATCTTTTCGTTGTTGACGTACATGAAACTTTTTCAAAGTGAAATGCAGATCTATGGAGCTCAAGAGCTCTGATGATCCAAGATTCAAGATCTGGTGAAAGTGATGGGAACCCAAGATAACCCAAAAAGTATTTTCTAGATCTACAACTTTGGAAAATCACCCTCCTAGCGTTTGATCCTTTGAATACTGGGTTATACATATGTGAAGCTAGATCTTATCCAAAGATGGCTGCAATATGTTCTACAAACAGATCTGAGCTTTGAGGGTTGATCCCTCCTTGAGATCTACAAGCTAGAAGCTTGAGATCTTGTCTCCTCTTCTTCCTCTTTCAAGTTGCAGCAACTGAATATGCAGCTGCTACAGAAACTGTACTTTACAAGAGGGAGAAGCTCTATTCCTACTGAAATGTGCTAAAATAAGCTCCAGGCTAATGGAAATGGTGATGGAAAGGTGAGGGGATGATCCCTTACAGGGTTACTAGCTGAAATACTAGTAACTTCCTTCCTCCTTTAGATCTGCAATGATGGACTGCGCAATCCTTGATGGCACTATTGCTGATAGGAGGTAAATAATGTTTGGCCTGATGCTAGATATGAAATGAAGCCCTAGGAATGCTGATATTCAAGCCCAAGGTGATAGGAATAATCCTACATTAGTTCTCTAGGTAAAATACTGAAGACAACCTCCACCTCCAAACTGATCTTCAGAAATTGTGTAATTCCTGAAGGTAGATGTTCTGTATAGAATGGAAATGATATGTGGCACCAATTCCTGATGAATAATGAAGTACAACCCTCTTCCAAGAGCTACTCAATGAAAGAGTTGGGATTCCCGACCAGGAACACCTAGTGCTAAACATCACTTGCAATCTTAGCTAAACAACCAAATAAAGCATGGAATGTCACATGACAATTTCAGATCTAAACAGACCTTTACATATATAATCAATAGCTTTCCTTCATTGTTTCCTTCATCTCCTTTATATATTTTATGAGCCTTCCCATGCCTTGGCCCACCTCTAACTGTGCTGTGCATGTGGACATAATTCTCCATGTTTGATTGCGCTGTCTCTCCAAGTCATCCATCATGTAAACATACAATGTACACCCTCTCCATCATGTGCGCATTAATTGCACCACTTCCTCCATCACTTCATCATGAATGCTATATTATCTTTCATTAGATGCCTTCCATGATCTCAGTTGACTGCTTCAACCTCCATGATCTATCTCATTAATGAGACATGATCTCCAATCCATTCACATTAGTAGTTGCTCCACTACCCCATTATGTAGATATAGGCTTAATTAATCCACATTCACACATAAAAAATGGATATTTATTCATCTTGAGGATTATGGGTCCCTCCACCCTTTTATTTAATTAATTCATTAAGAAAATTAAAAACTCTAATATTCCAAATATCATGTGAAAATTTGGGAATATTACAATAAACTACTAATTTAGTTGTTTTAGATTGATTTTATGTGTTCATAATTAATCAAAATAAATTAATTAGTATGATTTTGCGATTAAATTTAAAAAATGGCATACGATGTGCATGTTCATCTAATATGATAACACAAAGTTACATATGTTAATTACAAGAATAAATAATATAAGTGCAAATAAAAATAATTTCAACCACTTAAATTTTAATATATAAAATGTCAAGTATTACAATATGAGTTTCCAAATTAATATTGGTTGGACTCCAGTTTACACATGAAATATTGTTTCATCATTTAAAAACATTATCGATATGTTGCAAAGACATTACAAGTGAATTCACCAACTCTGAAGACTTGACCATCAGTATCTATGTGTGTGTCTTATGCAAGATAATGGTTCTAAGGGTATCACTAGACCAGTTCTCTTCGCTCTCATTTTGCATTTGTCACTTCAGTGTTATTTTTCTCCTCATTCTTCAACTCCTGCTTCTTACCATCAATATTGAGTTCCTTTCCTGAAATGAAAGAAGATACAATGTAGAGTATAAGACATGAAAGACAATGAATACTTGAATATAAACTAAAGTAGACTATAAAATATATATACGAAATATACCTCAACATCAGCAATGTTAATGCCATTTTCCCCCATAAAAGCAAGAAACTTGAACAAGTTTTCTTCAGTTGGGGATAATGGCCATTATATCGTCATATGACATGTATAAAAAATAAAAATAAAAAATCACCATAGAAAAGAACACCTTAGTAACTTATTTATATTCAACCTTCAGAGAAAGCTTAGGGACAATCATGCAAACTAAGTTACATGTTAAAAAGCTCAGGTTGTAAATAACTTGTTAAAACAAATAATTTGAAGTGTGATGTTTAACCCTTGTCGTTTTAATTGAAACAAAATTTCATTATCTAACGCTTGAACTTGGTCAAGTATATTGAAAACTTGTGCTCGAATAACAACATGAAAGTAAACTTTTTTAATAGCCACGAAAATATTTTAACACAAAACAACTAAAAGGATTTCAATTAATATCATGTAATACTAAACTCATTTTTAAGCTTTGGATGTTTTTTAAATGGACATGATACCAATTATTTTAAATTTCATAGTTAAAAGAAAAAAAAAAATCAAAAGAAACATTCAAAATATAATCAAATAATAGAGAGAGTATATCATGGAATGAACATTGAAATTATGAGAAATTTTTTTACCTGTCCACCAATGTCTTTTCTAGCATTCCTAAAATATTCGTTTTCCCAAAATAACCATGAGGTGAAAGAATCACAACATTAAAAACCATAGGAATCCCAAATAGAAACATTTTCGAAGTTGAGGGCTCATATTCCTAAAGGATCTCCAACAACAAATGATTCATATCGAAGACATGTTCTGCATTGTCTCCCTATCCTTTTTCCAATCCCATTTCCTGTAATATTTCCACATCAGAGTCAAGTAACAATGAAACGAAGGAATTGATATTTTTTTTTTATCTTTTATATCTATAAAATTTGAATTTAATTTGTTTTAGGAACATATTAATTCATATTTAAAGCCTTCGCATCATGAGAAGGTATCAATCAAATAGGACATCAAAAAAATCGACCTTAAGGAGGTCCTCAAAAATTCCTACAATAACAATATTTTTCTTGCTGTGATATCTTGGGTAGAAAAAATAACATATCTGAAAAAGAAAAATCCATATATTACTTGTGTTCAAACTCTGTATATGGTGTATTCGTAGGCATCTTTTTAAGATGTTCTTCTTCCTTTACCAAAGAAGATTGTAGCTTGGTTAAACTCTATATCATTTCATTCAACATCAATTTTTGCAAGATAAATGTCACACATTATTCCTTTCAATTTATCAACATGCTACAAATGATAAATTTAAAGTCACATAAAACCAAGAACAAACCCTTTTTTCTAACCAAAACAAACAACCAAACAATGCCTCTAATAAACTTCACACCTCAAAAATTACTTGACCACATGCATGGGATAAAGTTGAGAATATTTGAACCATCCTTAGGTCATATTTAATGGGATATTCATATGTTTTCCATGATGTCAATTTGATATTGAAATAAACATATAAACCCAAGTTATTATCAGTGAAATTCAAGTATAATTTAAAAAAATAACGTCATTGCAAGGGAGTGGAGGGAGAAATATCCTCATAATTATGCTTCTCTATTTTAGTTTGATTTGAATTGAGTTTGTATTTTAATATACAATTTTCTCTAAAGAAGTGAAATAGAAATATGAGAATTGAAATAGCCTAGAAAATACCAAACCTTCATTTCTTGGTTATCCATACCTATCTCATAGTCTTTTTTTAAAAATGTGCTTTAAATGATTCAAAGAGTAGAATGAACTTCCTACAAAAAAACTGTGGTCATCATGATATTGATTATAAGCTCCATAAATATAGTTTTCAATTGGGTTTATCTATTTTGGTTGTGAGGAATGATTGTTATCCTTCCCACCCAGTTTCAATTTCCATAAGTGACATGTTGAGCTCATAACAAGCATATTGGTGTAATGACATTGAAATTTGTTGTTGACTAGCCTTCAGCAAGGTAAATCTTTTGGTCACCATTCTTTCTAATTCACTCCAAAAACAATTGGACAATTGCTACATAAGTGATCTCATAGCTCCAACTTGTGAATTCTTTCCTAGAATATGGTTTTTTTCGTCCTACCATTCATATACCTTACCAAAAAATTTGACTTATTTCTTTCATGTATTCAATAAAAATGTGTGTGGAATTAACAGAGTCAATTCAACTAAATCATCCATTTTCATCTTCTGACAAGGATCACTAACGATTTTGTGATTCACTCTTGGCCTCAACTCCTCTTGTATTGGCAAACAACTCCAAACATAGATTTTTGATGCATTTATTTAGTATATATTTATATTTCCGATGGAAGAATATCATCCCCAAACAAAATAGTATGCAAATATTGATACCTAAAGTGCTTGTACCACAACAAATTTTAGGAGAGTAGCCCAAAATATCCCAATGGTTTGTGCCTAACCTAATCTAAAAATGACGTAAATTCAATAGAGTGGAATTATGTATATCTCAAATCAAGGAAAGCATAAAATATATATCCTTTGCATATTCAAGTGTAGTGCTAAATTAAAATTTTTATATTTGGAGAGTGGTAGAAATTAAAAAGCTTTTCAAAGGGGTAATATCCTAAAATGGGATTTGTCAGCAATGCATGACTGGAAAACGCATTTTCTAGTAATGTATGCAAACAGAGATGAAAACCAACACTTGTATCCCTTATATCTAAGTATCCAAGTCCTAAATGCAAGAGGGTATCAAAAATAAATCCTTCTAGGTGGGTTAAATAGATCTCCCACACCTAGTTTCCTGAAAAAATGCCCCAAAGAGGGACTGCAGTAATAACAAACAATTCTGCTCAGAAAATAACGTAGTTTCTACAAAGCAGTGATAGGAGGCTCATGAAATATTCTTCAATAGTATTTACAACAGAAAATGAGTTATACAATTAATTTTATTAGATACATGGCTGAAAATACAAGTCATAGACAGAAGAAATCTCCTCAAAAGAGGGCTACAACCATATGAATGATTGAAAACTACCTTGACAACGTTATTTTATTAGGCTGAAACTACTATATGTTACATGCTATATCTTGAGAAGATATGTGCATAAAAAGTCAGATCTATATCAAATCCATGCACTAGAAGAGCTCCTCTTTCAGATCCCATTGGAACCTTGGGGTTTACAGCAAGCATGAACAGTAGATCTAAGATCTAAGAAAGCAGATCTGCAGAAATATTCAGAAATGCTGAAGTATTCAGATTATGCAGATCATATCTAAAAAGTACAATGTGTATATCTCCTCCACTGGATCTCCAAGTGAAGGGTAGATCCCCAACACTCAGGAACTAGCTCTCCAATTGGTGCAACCAAACTCCCTGCTTCACCTCCTATTAGAATAACGCAGATCTAGAGTAGAAATTGTAGTGTAGGGGATAGATGGCTGATGGCCACATTCCAAGATCAAAATCTAAAGCTCATGCACTTCAATACATTTCCTCCAATAGAGAAGAGGCCTCTTCAACTGAAAAAGAGCACTGAAATAACTTCGATTTGAAGAGATCTAATCTCCACTGAGAATAACGCAGTCCCGCAAGGGAGACTGTGTTTTAGCTTGAATAACTGGGTTGGCCTGATGCTAAGATGCAAAACTGAAGCTCAAATAGTGATGCACTCTTCCAGGAGGTTAAAAGACACACTCACTGAGAAGAGGCTCCAATACAAGCTAGATCTGAACAGATCTAGTGTTCCACTTGCTGCAGCTTACAAAAGAAAGAAAAATCTCACTGGATCTGCGTTGCAGTTGGAAGTAGAAGCTTGGTCTCCAACTTGATAGTGGACTAAGCAATACAAGCTCTCCCAAGAGCTCCTCAATGGGAAGAGATGAAACTCCTAAATAGGAAATTCCAATGCTAAACATCATATGCAATCTAGGCTAAACAACCAAGAAAGTTGTTTATCTAAATAGATAACAAATCAGAAATCAAATCATGAACAACCTCCATATGTTGCCTTCCCCTTCCTTTTATAAGATGAGAGCTTGCCAAACCCTAAACCACCTTCATCAACTTATCTCTTTCACACAAGAGACCTCCTTCTAGAATTATGTTGTGCCTCATTGATGAGCACTCCTCCAATACTACGTTGTAGATATGGTCAAGATTGACCCAGTCAAGTGGATTTGTTCTTTTCACACTCAAGTGTGTTTATTAAAGTGGCCTAGATTTACCCTTTTTCACATTGGGCATGGATTTATTCTTCCATTAGGAGTTTAATGACCCTCCTTTACATAATTATTTTTTGAACAAAGAAAACAAAATGAAATTGAATATCCCTATTAAAAAAGGAATATTACAGTCCTCCCCTCTAGAATGTTGCTTTCCCTCAAGAAAATTACAAGGACTTGCAAAATATTCCAATGGAATTGTCTCCTCCCAAGGGTATAAGTGTGCTTTTGGTGAATGGAACAATTAGTTGTCATCATAAATAAGTGGGAGATACATAGAAATAGTTTCTTGCTATCCATTGGTTTTCTCAAGGCATGAGAGATGGTAGAGGTAGGGTACTTCAACCCCATGAGAGGCTTCAATCTCCATGCTATCATCCAAACAAAGTGAGCCATCCTGGGTAGCTCACAGAGAAAATCACCAATTCCCCCCATTTTCATTATGTAGGGGCTCCATGCATGGAAATGAGAGATGAGGATACTCAACTCACGCTGTCCCTCTTCCCATTTTTGATGAATGTAGAGCTGTTGATCCTGGGCTGCAATAAAATAGTCCTTATGAATCCAAAAGGAACTTGGACCTTCTTGATTTTCTTCTTTGATTCTAGTGAGTCTCCTTGCCTAATCTCCCATGCATAGAGTGAGTAGATTATCTCCACCATATGTGCTCCAAAAGAAACATGGACTAAGTGTCATATGATATATGGGATGGTGACAATAGTCCTCCCCTTGAGACCAACGTTGTCCATCATCTCACTGCCTCAAATCATGGTGCAATAAGTGGTCATCCCACCACCTCCTTGCTGAAATAAGCTTGTTCAAAGCTTGAAAATGATGGAGGATAATAGGTGTTGGCTGAACATGATTCCGGCAACACATGCCTTGCTCCAAGTGCTCCCCTGTGAGAAATATTTTCTCATGACATAAGCCCAATACATGACCCTTTGCATAAGAAAACATATTATATAAGGTAGCAGTCATATAAGGCCCTATCCTCTTCTTGAAGTACAAATAGATATGGGAGATTGCATTCCCAATGGACACATCCACACAATGTGTCATTCCTCCTTTAATTTTCATAACAAATATTGGAGCATTATTAACATCATGATATAAACAAGCTCCCTCATACCACCTCATGAGAAGGTTACATTCTCCCCCAACCCAAGGTAGATACATGATTATGATATTCATTCTAAACAGAAATACATGTACATACATCATAGGTATAAGCAAATGTATGGACATGGAATCCATCATGGGGTGCCCATACTTCCTTCTTGTCAACCAAAGCAACCATGCCTTTTTCTTACGCATCCCTTTCTTGAAATACAAGGCATGAGACAAGAAAATCAAAAACTTTGGGTGGTACCCACACTCACCCAATAGAACCCAGCGTAGGTCATCTCCTCCCTTCTTCAGATCTAGATGTGGTAAGTGGTTTACATACCACTTACTTGCTGCCCTCATAATTCCACCATGGCTAAAGGTGAAATGTATATTTGGTGCTTTAGGGAAGCACCCATCATGCTGCAAGACCTCCCTTAGCCCATCAAGGGAGTGGCCATATTTGAAAATACTTTTGGCCCATAGTTGGCCATGAAGTTTATATGGTAAGGCACTCCTTTTAAGAGTCATGTCCTGAATATGTAAAGTAAAAGAATGCATGCAATCATAAAGAAAAATTTGATTTTCATAAGCATGCTTCTTACCAAAAGTCTCCAGCATTGTGATAGTCCCTCCCTTGGTCAAATGTATCATTACTATACAAGGTTGAGAGAACACTTTGCCCTTTCCATCAGGGGATTGCCCTAGGGGGTTTCTTCCAAGTAAGGAGACATCAAGGCATAGATCATAATAGAAAGATGTGTGGACTCATGTGTCCTTGATTTTCTTGCATAGATACTCATGCCTTCTTAGTACATCACTCCTTTGAAATAAACAGGGGTAAATTTTTCTTACCCTATGAAGCTTGCCCTCCTCTTCCTCTCCTGCAGTATTTAGGATCTCACCATCTGATAATGATGGCACATGCTGTTCATGGATTGTGCCATAATTTCTATATGTGAGACTCTTTGAAACTCCTTGCAATAATGCAAGAGCTTCTCTTCTTGGAGCAGCTACCCCTTATTCTTCTTCATGAAATGCTAGAGATGCCTTTGTTATGACTATGCTGTCACCCCTAGCCTTTTCTTCAATGATGGAAAATTCCTCATCATCAATAGGAGACCTTAGATCTTGGTCTACCTTTGAAATAGGAATCTTCATGTCTTATTTTTGAGAAGAAAACTCTTCATCCAATGAGGATCTTGCCCTAGGCAAGGTATCAAGCAAGTTCACATTCTCCTCAATGGTCTTCATATGTGGAGTTGGATTTGTAGATCCTCCCTTTGACACATCTCCTCTCTTCCTCCTCCTGAAGAAGTTGTTGATAGAACATGGTAGCTTCGATGATATGGCTGAGTGCTCATACCCATAAGATGAGGATGTAGAATTTTCCTCATGCATAGATCTTGTGGATCCATTTGGGGAAACTTCATGGTCTATCCCCTTTATTTCTTTGTTTTTTCCCTTAGGCTTAAACAGAGTTTGGAACAGAGTCCTTGAGAACGCTTTCCCTTCCATTCTACCAAGCAAAGGGTTTTGACCCTTACTTTCTATGTCTTCCATGCAATCATTCTTCATCTTCTGTCACCTCTCTTCCTGAAAAGACATCTTGGCTTGATGCTCATAGGTTGAGCCAAGGATTAAGCTTTGATACCACTATAATATCCCAAAATGGGATCTGTCAGCAATGCATGATTGGAAAATGCATTTTCCAATAATGTATACAACATAGATGAAAACCAGCACTTGGATCCCTTATATCTGAGTATCTAAGTCCTAAATCCAAGAGGGTATCAAAAATAAATCCTTCTAGGTGGGTTAAACATATCTCCCACACCTAGTTTCCTTGAAAAATGCCCCAAAGAGGGACTGCAACAATAAAAAAAAATTCTTCTCAGAAAATAATGTAGTTTCTACTAAGAAGTGATAGGAGGCTCATGAAATATTCTTCAATAGTATTTACAACAGCAAATGAGTTATAAAATTAAGTTTATCATATACATGGCTGAAAATACAAGTCATAGACAGAAGAAATCTCCTCAAAAGAGGGCTGCAACCATATGAATGACTGAAAACTGCCTTGAAAACATTATTTTATTAGGTTGCAACTAATGTATGTTACATTTCAGATGTAGAGTAGATCTATGCATAAAAATTCTGATCTATATCAGATCCATGCACTAGAAAAGCTCCTCTTTTAGATCCCCTTGGAACCTTGGGGTTTACAACAAGCATGAACAGTAGATCTGAGATCTAAGAAAGCAGATCTACAGAAATATTCAGAAATGCTGAAGTATTCAGATTATAAAGATCAGATCTGAAAAGTACAATGTGT
This sequence comes from Pinus albicaulis, assembly GCA_034641835.2. Lineage (NCBI taxonomy): Eukaryota > Viridiplantae > Streptophyta > Pinopsida > Pinales > Pinaceae > Pinus > Pinus albicaulis. Next base: position 1,322,803,821 of record CM076580.1, read on the forward strand.
ATATCTCCTCCACTGGATCTCCAAGTGAAGGGTAGATCCCCAACACTCAGGAACTAGCTCTCCAATTGGTGCAACCAAACTCCCTGCTTCACCTCCTATTAGAATAACACAGATCTAGAGTAGAAAATACACTGTAGGGGATAGATGGTTGATGGCCACATGCCAAGATCAAAATCTAAAGCTCATGCACTTCAATACATTTCCTCCAATAGAGCAGAGGCCTCTTCAAGTGAAAAAGAGCACTGAAATGACTTAGATTTGAAGAGATCTAATCTCCACTGAGAATAACGCAGTCCCTCAAGGGAGACTATGTTGTAGCCTGATTAACTGGGTTGGCCTGATGCCAAGATGCAAAACTAAATCTCAAACAGTGATGCACTCTTCCAGGAGGTTAAAAGACACACTCACTGAGAAGAGGCTCCAATACTAGCTAGATCTGAACAGATCTAGTGTTCCACTTGCTGCAGCTTACAAAAGAAAGCAAACCCTCATTGGATCTGCGTTGCAGTTGGAAGTAGAAGCTTGGTCTCCAACTTGATAGTGGACTAAGCAATACAAGCTCTCCCAAGAGCTCCTCAATGGGAAGAGATGAGACTCCTAAACAGGAAATTCCAATGCTAAACATCATATGCAATCTAGGCTAAACAACCAAGAAAGCAGTGTGTCTAAATGGACAACAAATCAGAAATCAAATCATGAACAACCTCCAAATGTTGCTTTCCCCTTCCTTTTATAAGATGAGAGCTTGCCAAAACCCTAAACCACCTTCGTCATCTTATCTCTTTCACACAAGAGACCTCCGTCTAGAATTACGTTGTGCCTCATTGATGAGCACTCCTCTAATATTACGTTGTAGATATGGTCAAGATTGACCCAGTCAAGTGGATTTGTTCTTTTCACACTCAAGTGTGTTTATTAAAGTGGCCCAGATTTACCCTTTTTCACATTGGGCATGGATTTATTCTTCCATTAGGAGTTTAATGACCCTCATTTACATAATTATTCTTTGAAAAAAGAAAAAAAAATGAAATTGAATATCAATATGAAAATAGGAATATTATAATGTTGATGAATGATGTAAGTAAAAGCATCCGTTATCCAACATATCTAATGAAAATTTCAAAATAATTAACATTATCTTATCAAGAAATAATGCAAATTATGACACCACCGCCATGAAAAACATGTAGATATGCCACCATGTAAATCTTTCCAATATGATTGGTAATATGCCATTTAAGTTGTGCATTCTCCTATAATACCTCAAAAGTGTCATCCACATATTTTCATCAATTGATTTGAATTCCCTCTCTCACGAGATATTTCAACATCTGATTTTCTACTTTAGAATTTATGATAATCATCAAGAAGGGGTTTGCTAAAAGAACCTTCCTCACATATACTACTATTATATGATCTCCCTTTCCATAATTTATCGACCTCCTCAAATCTTAGGCCTTTCATCTCAAGAAAAAAAGCAAGGGAAAAAAGGAATGCAACCCCAAAAATAGTGACGAATGGTGTAAATGTTTTAGATGTGCCAAAAACATCAATAAAATATAGGAATATCTTAGAAACATTCATATTAAATATCCATGAAAATGTTGTAGTAATGCCTCCATACATACTTCTATATTTTGAAGGATAAATTTTGGAATTGGTTGTCCATGGAACTGGTCCCATGCCAGGTGAGAAGAGATTTACATATAAAACCAAGCCATGAACAACAATCCAGCCATAGCTAATTAGACCCACATCACTGCACCAAGAGCAAAAATTATGGGAATAGTATTTCTATGATGTTGACATTTTTGTTAATGAGGTATGAGGGCATTAGTTCTGTCATAGCCCCTAATACAACACCCAACCTTATCCTTTTTTTCAACATGACATATGGGTTGGGAAAACCCAAGCTAAAATTAGACCCTGGTAGGGAAGGCCTGGTACCCCGTTGAACTCAACAATGAACTGAGGCCATGTTGGCTATATAGAGCTGCTAAAATAGGGACTTTTAAACCCTATATTATCTTTAAAGCCCTAACACTTGCAACAATGCCCCTACAAAGAAGGCTTGAAATTCGAAATAGTTTAGGGAGATGGAAAGGGTTTCATGCCATAAGGAAAAAATATTTCAATCACAATACTAATTATTTTCTTGATAAACTACCAAAGTGAGATATATTTCAGCAGAGGAAGTTTCACGAAAGCTCGACACTGAAACTTGTGAAGAACAAGAAAAATGTGTTTACACTCATGAAGTTAATTATTGTAATCTTGCTACTGTCTATAATTTTTTGAAGGGAAATTGTTAGGATATGTTGGAGGAATTATCATCTAAATTTATTCCATGTGTTGTAATTCAATTATTGCCTCAAATATAGGATAATGTTGGATTGGCATTACAATTATTCAAATCGTTAGAAAAACAACATATTCAGAAAAATATACAGGTTCACTTAACTCTGATTCATATATTGATAAGGGAAAATTTGTATAATGATGAACAAGTTGTAATGGATCTTTGTGTTATTTCCTATAAGCATCAAACCTCAATTTAGGGCATTTTTAGGGCATTCATTTCTACATATTTAGGCTATTTGATACCTATAGTCCTTAACAAGATGAAAAAGACTTGTGCACAACGTCAAATAATGCCAGAAGTTGTTGACATATTACAAGTCTTTGAAAGTGATGTTCATTGTTGAAATATGCTTCTTCAAACTTTAGATCATATGGAACAAATGAAATTAATAATGGATATATTTAAATAATTGCAAGAAAGGGGATTTTTTCCAACTACTAATACTTGGAATTATGTTGTTGAAACTTTTTGTTATAGGGGTAAGCTACCAGAAGCCCCCAAAATTATATAATACATCCAACAAATAGGTTGTGTTCATGAATTTTGTACCTATTATTTACTTGTTGATGGATAATGGAAGAAAATTAGAGCGTCGGAAGCTTTAGATCTTGTGAATGGTCTCATTTCACAAGGAGGCTTTGTGCCTGAAATTAAAACTTACAATGCACTTATCAAAGGTCTTTGAAAGATAGAAAAATTGAAGGATTTCAACTGCCTCTTGCAAAAAATTCATCAAAGGAGGTTGAAACCAAGCTTTAAAATTTATACAATTTTAATTTAAACTCATTTGCAGAAGGAAAACATTAGACATGTTACATAGCTACACAATCAAATGCTAGAACATGGTCTTCTCCTTGACATGGATAGATATAGTTCATTCATTAGCATGATTTGTAAGCTTGGAATGGTAGAGGAAGTGAATAATATTATCTTTCAAATATTAGACCGGGGATTGGTTCCTACATCGATGATTTTCTCTGTAGTTGTAGAGATCAACTGCCGCAAGGGAAATGTTGAACATCTAAATAGAATCCATGATGACATTACTAGAAAAGGTATACTATTGAATGTTACAACTTATAATACACTGATTGAAGGTTTGTATAAAGGAGGGCAATTGGAAGAAGAAAATGAATGGTTTAATGAAATGCAGGAAAGGGGTTCAACCCCCAAAAATAGTAGCTATGTAAATTTTTTATACGACCATTTCCAGAGTGGTAATTCAAGGATGACATTGAAGTTATTGGAGGAAATGATTCAAAAATTTTTTCCTCCTCCTGCATATCTGTCTACAAAAATGTTGTTGGCGGGCTTTGGGAGAATGAAAATATTCAGGAAGCTCATAATATTACTATTAAAATACTAAATAAAGTTCTTTTACTCCAAAAAAACTATTTTTTCCACACCAATTCATGGGCGATTTAATGAAATATTCAGGAGACATTGGTTCTAATGGACGAAATTATCTCAAAAGGAATTGTTCCAGAATCATACATATGCATATTGTTCATTACTTGACTTTTCATGAAAAGAGAAACAAATGTAGCTGATAAACATTTTCAGTGCATGATCGATAATGGGTCGTGGCCCACTATTTCAGACCATAACATGTTAATTGATGGTTACAAGTGCAGGAGAATATGGTCAGAAAGGGTCTAAATTATAACATTGATAATTTCAAGATACTTATTAGTGGGTTTTGTGTAAAAGGAGAGTTGGAGGTAGCTGGACAACTCTTGGACAATATGTTGGAAAGGGGGTTGACTCCAGTTGTTTTTATTTACAATGATCTTATCCATGGCTATTGCAGGAGTGAAAAATTAGAGGTGGCATTTAGAATTAGGGACAAAATTTTAGTTAAACGAATAGAACCTAATGTGGACACTTATAATGCACTTATCTACGGAATTTTACACTCCTGACAAAAATAGATAATGGGAGAGGAGAGAACTCAAATAAGCTACCACTTATAAGTTACCGATGGAACAAATAAGTTAAGATATCTCCTTGACGACTCCAGATTCTTGATGTTGAGTTCTATGTTTACAATGATGTCATCAAATATGTTCTAGAAAAGTATTTTCATGTTTTCTGTCAAAGGACATTATTAAAAAATAATAGATCTTTGGATATCATTCATGAAATATGACAATAAATTTTGTTCAGAAATCATGAGAAAATTATATTTTGTTAAAAAATGTAAGGAAATGGCTACCTAAAGGTGGGCTCAATCATAAGTGTGTCTCATGAGTGGGATATTCATTAAGTATTGTAGTACCTCAAGCAGCATTTTCATCATTTACTATTTTTCCACTAAAAGCTTTCCTAAAAAACATCGAGGATAGGCCTTACTTTCGGTGTAGTCTATCTGATAGAAAAAATAGATTTCTTGCCTACCATTTTTTTGTCACATCTAGAAATATGACACCCTTGAAAGAATTTCCATCCTGGCCCTTCCACCATCTCTATTCCATCTCCATATTTGTTTAAGTCCCATAGTCAACGTCCTTACATTAATGTTGTGACGTGGAAAATTTCCAAGTAATCTCCCAGAATTCAAATGAGATGTAGAGTATTTCCCCTCTTACTCACCTATTTATTTCCTTTCCTCCCTTTTCTATAGCTTAACTTATATTTTCTCGGTGCCTTATTCATATCTAATGATTTCATGGTTTCACAGATGAAAAGGTGTAGCCGCTCTGTTGCAAAATAATTTAATTCTTCTACTATGTACCAAGACATGTTGACATGTATCATCACTACAAGGAAAAGACCCTCTAGCGGAGGTTATAAAGGAGGTTTTTAGTGTTATAAAATTGGCCAAAATTTTCAAAAGAACATTTTCTACAACATCTGTTTACGGTTACAGAGGTTTTGGCAGAGCTTTTAATGGAAATTAAACACAACTAAAAAAAATGGGTAGCCGGAGGTTATTACGTATGTTTTCTTCATCAGTGTGCTACTAAGGTGTCAACGCACCAGTGCGTGCAATCTCGAAGGTGGCCTAGGGTAGTCGAAGGCACATGCATCGGGCCATCAAGGTATAAAACTGCACCGGGCGCAGTGTTGGTGATACAACGCATGGGGCCATTCTAATCAGTCTTTGGATTTGTGCAGGTGCCCATAGGTCATCTCAATGTACCGGTACGTAGACTTATAGAAACACACCGGTGCACAGTATCAGACAAACGCACTGATTGTTCTAGTTCGTATTGGTATTTGTGCGGTGCCCAAAGGTCGTACAAATGCACCATTGCATAGTCTCACATAAATGCATCGGTGTGCAGTATCGCACAAATGCACTAAGATTTATAATTGGTATTGGTATTTTTGCAATGCCTATAGGTCGCAAAAATGCATCAGTGCCATGTGTCATACAAAGACACCAATGTATAGTAACTGACATGCACCAATGTTCATTTTGTATTTTTTAGAAACATCGACCTGTGACAGTGCAATTATTTTGATTTTTAAAAATTCATTATTCATCAAAATTCAACACATCTTATAACAATATTCATATTAATTAAATTTTTATTAATGCATTTGAATGTGATGTTTGGGTTAATTTATTATATCATATCATAATTATTGTGATTTTTTAAAATTCATTATTCATCAAAAGTCGACACATATATATCTTATAAAAGTATTCATATGAATTAAATTTTTATTAGTTTATTTGAATGTGATGTTTGGATTAATTTGTTATATCATATCATCAAATTTCACATCTCTTCATTATAATATTTAATCATACATAAATTTAATCAGTGGTGTTACATTTCACAGTGACAATGGAGAACACAATAGAATATATATATATATATATATATATATATATATATATATATATATATAAGACAATCTTTGTCATACAAAATGGGACAGTTATTGGTATCCCTTTGTCTTTCAATTGGGACACTATGTCCATTACATTAAACAAAATGTCTGATTTCATAGATAAATATTTCAAAAAATACAACACCTTGCTTTGGTATCCAAACATAGTGATCATCATTCTTCGCTTGAACTACTGTCACTGCTAGAGCTACTTCCATGACTTGGGTTATTTTCAGGAATGTTTTGTTCACGGTGTTGATTGTTTTCTTCTTCTTCACCTTCCGTCTATAAACATGAAAATAAACTGTAACAAGTGTATATACATTGGTGAGAATAATGAAAATTGCAATATTAAATAATATACATCAATGTAAATCGAAAATAAATGATGTACCATAGTAACAATTGACTCATGAGCTATACACATTCTTTCAAAACAATGTAGTATGTCATCTTTCAAGATTTCATATGTTGGCACAGTTCCATATTTTGTTTATAACCCCATAAAAAATCATATATTTAATATAAAATATTTTTTGTTCTATTAATTATAGACAGAGCTATAGTAAAACTAGATTGATAGATGCTTACAAATTCCACAATCAATTTCTCAAATGCCAACATATACTCAGAACCCATATTTAACCCAATCTCAATCAATTTGTCTGATGGTTCTTCTTTGTATGTTAGCACCTGTTTGAAGACATTCAATGATGATTTTTGGGAAACAACTTAAAAAATACAAAAACGAAATATAGTTAAGTTGTTATAAGGAAGTAACAATTACTCATAAACTTAGATATCAACCCTTTTATTCCTTGTCATCGTGTTTTATGTGCTAAATGGGTTCCATTTTCTTTTATTTTCTGCAAGAAACTACTTGAAAATTAATATTTAATGCAAAATGTTTTATTTATTGTACCTAACGATAAAAAATTAAAAGATTACATATTACATTTGAAGCACGTTGTGGTTGAGATGGCTCCTCCCGCGATGCAATTTTGTCCATTTCTTTGACCATCTCCTTGTACACATTTTTGGGCATTCCTACTAGCATATTTCTTATATCATCTCGTTCATATTTTGAGATTTTCATAATATTCCTGAAAATGTAACATGACAATAAAGTATTTAATTTTTATATTGATATATGAAAAGTAAATATAACAAAAGTGATATTTATAAATAATTCTAGAAAAACATTTAAAGGAATATTAATTTTTCGTTCCTTCTTTTTTGTTGTTGTACGTTTTTGCTATTAAAAGTCAAACATGTCTCATTGACCAATTCTCTGGAAACTCTTCCTATGGTTTAGATAGAATTTGGTTCTTGGAATCATTGGATTGATTTTTATATTGTAATTGGAAATAACATCTATACATTCGTTCCTCTAGATCCTTCAAACTTTCATAAAAGTTTTTCCCCCTTTCGTTAACCTCCAACACCACTCCAGATGAGCTAAGGAGCAATTCATTTTCATTTTCATGTTCTATTTTTTTATTTTATTTGAACAACATTCCTTTTTTGAGTTATTGGTCTCTGTAGAACATTAAACAGATGTGAATTAATATATTTTTTGACACGTGTTATCTAATAATTTTAAGTATATTATTAATGAAAATTAAAAAAAGAAACTCATATTGGATCGATAGTATTTTTTCATTCACCTGATTCATCCTTTAGAAATTTTTCCATCAAGCTTTTACGCTCTTCTGGTCCTAAATAAGAAATAATATTATTGAGCTTTGTCATTTTGTGGCTCTGCATGATACACAACAAACAATACATATAAGTTAAACTTACATATAGTTCAAAAATAATATTTATTGTAAAGAATTTACAAAGAACTTGCCTTTTTTTATTTTCTTGATGTGTTATCAATATTTTTGTTACTTGATCTCTTGTCAACCATTTCTTCATCAATATGAAACTTGTACCATATCATTCATTAATATATTTTATAAAAAAATTGTCAAATTTTCAGGTAAAAAAAATAAAATTCTCAAGAAATCGGTGCTCCATTGATGGTGTATGCATCGACGTCAGTGCGTGGGGGTCTTATAAATGTTGTACAATAGTATAATAGACCGTACGGTTCTCTATGTCAACAAGGAGCACTGGTGTATTACATGTTAACCACTGCACCGATTATAATAGACAAAATAATAAAAATCATCCAATGTTAGTTTTTGTAGCATAAACACCCCGCATAAACAAGGGACCTCCATATGGTTCTCTCTGTCAACTAGGAGACCGAGTGCGGTGCATTATATGTTACAAGGTGCACCGATTAACAAAATAAAACATTTTTTTGTGAAACAACACATGCGTGGTGTGCTATAATGAAATAGCGCACCGGTGCCCTATTTTACATATGGCGCACTGATTAAAAAAATAGTTTTTAAATTTTTTATCACACAGTACTTTCACAGTGCGTTGGGATAATCTAGCACACTGGTGCTAGGTTATGTCGGGCGCACCAATAAAAAAAGTGTTATTTTTTTTCAAAAATTCACGCAAGAGCCGACATGGATTGGGATCCGACAATGCAAGTCGTCCCCATGGGTTGGATGTCATAGGCCTATATATAGCAATACAGACCCTATAAATCTAAAATTAAAAGCCCTAATTTTGAAATCATAGAAATAGGGAGAAGAAATGCAGAAACAAAAAGAATGAAGGGTTTAGGGTAAAAATGGTTTTTTTTTTTTTTTTTTTTTTTTTTTTGTTTCTGAAAATGAAAAACAAATTGAAATTTTTTTCTTACTGCGTAAAAAATAAACTATAGAAAAAGTAAAAAAAACAATAAAATTTAATCACGAGATCGTTTGAAACTATGATATAGGGTTTGAATCACTAGAGGTTTGGAATTATGATTGTTTGAATACTTCTATTCGAACGTATTTCGTTGCTCCACAGTGCTCTCATGCTCTCTTGCTCCAGGTATCTCTCCTAAAAATCTTAGGCTAAACTTTTTTGCAAAAATAGTGAAATAATGAAAAATGTTTAGCATTTAAAGAATTGTTTTATGAAGTTATATTTTTGCAAATATTTTGCTTCCCATTTTTCAATTTACCGCTTTTTTTTCACTTAAAGAAAATATAGTTGCGTTTTTTTTATTTGCGGTTATTTGTCACTGGTGCATCACTTAATAGCACTGCACCGACACATCCATTGATAGCACAACACTGGTGCACATTAACTAAAATGCATCGGTGCAGTTATCTGTACATTAGCACCGATTACTAGAATTCCATTTTTAAGGCACCGAAATTAATTTTAGGTGTGTACACCAAAATGTATTGTTGATTTTTCTCAAATGCAGGGAGAAAATATCATAATTATATCGAATGGACAATTCTTCAAAATCCAGTTCATTCCATAATATTTCTTAAAGTATATCGCAGAGTTCTCCCTATCCCTCTCGAGACATAATATTTACTTCATATTTTATTTATCATTATCTAATTGAATTTATGTTTTTTATCCATGTCAATCATGCACAACTTAATTAAATTTATAATGTATACAAATTTGCAGGTTCATGCAGATTCAGAATCGAGTTTTGATGCACAAAATATTCAAACAACTCCAAAATGTCGGAAGCTCTTATCAGGAACAGCATACCACAAGGCACATTTGGTAGATGAAAATGGATAGCCGCTTCATCTTGCCAATTGTAACAATATTGCATTATCTAGCCACAATCCTGGGACAATGATGGAAATAATTATAATTGTTTGGTATATTTATTAATGCAATTATTTCAATGTCAAACCAATTAATCATGCAATATTGTCAATGTGCTTACTAATTGATATCATATATTTTGTACTAATCATGTTCAAATATATATTTTTTAAATTATTAGGATTCTAGTGATGATGAGCGACCTACCTACCATCTTGCGTTGCACCCCATGAAAATGTAAAATAGAGAGAAGAATAAATTAAGATAAAAAATAAGAGAGGAACGATACCAAGAATGGTTGAATCAACCACCGATTCAATTCCTGCTACGTCCAGATTCACCAATTAGGAATGACTATAGCAATAGTAGTTCTTCACAAGCTGGAAATGGAAGCAATAAAATAGAGGTTCGTATGGATGATTACTTAAGGGATACAACTACCATGGAGGAAATGTTGTTAGCTACATTCCAAAATGATGATCAACTAGGGGATGATGCTCATATCGCTGACACCTTTTTCGAAAGACTTAAATTTGCTTCCACCACCCCTCTCTTTGGACCTGGCGGTCAGTCAAATTCTACCCAGTTGGGGACAATGATGTTACTGTAAAACTTGAAAGCAAAGTTTGGCTTGTCAAATGCATGTTTCTCGGAAATTTTGAGGTAAGTTACCATAAAGTCCTCCCTTATATAAATTTGATAAATATAATCAATACACAATGAACATTACAAATGGTAAATTTTATGAACGTCAATAATTATATCGACATTAATGTAAATTTATTAATATATTTTTCCATGATCACCAACTACAGGTTATTCAAAGATAAGGTTCTTCTGAGTGATAATGTCTTGCCGGTAGCTGTGAAGAGGCAAAGAAATTGTTGAAAATGTTGAGTGTTGAGTACATATCATATCATGCATGTCCAAATGATTGTATTCTATATAGAGGAGAAAATGCACACAAAGAGATATGTCCTAAATGTGGGCATGACGTGTATGATAAATAAAAAAATAAGAGTGAATCACGTACTAGTCCTCCTTTTAAGATATTAAGGTTCATGCCTATAATCCCAAGGATTCAAAGGCTCTTTCGTTGCAAATAATTAGTTATGTTGCAAGGATGGTATGCCTCACACAGAAGTGAGTTGGGAGTTATGCGAATCCCAACTGATTCAATAGCCATGAAGCATATAGAGGATACATGGCCCAAAAAATTCAAGGATGAAGTGCGAAGTCTATGACTCCGCATAGCCATGGATGGCATCAACCCATATTCCCTCCAGAACACCAATTATTCTGTTTGGCCTGTAGTAGTGATCAATAACAATATCCCCCCATGGTTTTCCATGAAGAATGAACATATGTTGGTTCTCATAGTCCTCGGTATAAGACAAGTGAAGAATATGGATGTCTACTTACAACCAATGGTAGATGAATTGAAGGAATTATGGGATGGGATAAATGTATACGATGTATCAAGACCCATTGTAGCAAAGAGGAGTTTTACGTTGTATGGCATATGTGCTTACATGACACATGATTATCCGGGCTTAGGAGTTTTCTCTGGTAAATTAGATGTTTAATTTATTGATTTGATTATATACGTAACAACATTCTTTCACATATTAGTTATTTAATTCATTGTAATTGTTCTGATCTTCATGCCATTATTTAATGTGCCATGAATATTAATTGTATACAATAATCTCGCAGATCTTGTAACAAAAGGGTATTTTGGATGTAAATTTTGTGGACCTTCTCTGAAATCTAGATGGTTCAAGGACCTACGAGAGCTAGTGTATGATTGCTCTAGGGTATTCCTCCCAGAAGAATGCCCTTACCGAAGAGCAACATCCGCTTTCAATGGTAAACAAGAGAGAACCCAAAGACCTCCAATAATGACACCAACTAAATGGCTTAGAGCATATGACAGAGAGAAGGAGAAGAAGTTCATAGAAATCTTCAATTCAAATGGGGAGCCTATGTTCGATGATCCATAATTCTTCGACACCTATGTTGAGAAATTTCCCATTGGGATGAAAAGGAAATCTATCTTTTATAACCTCCCATATTGGGAGCATCTTAATATTACCCACTTATTAGATCCCATGCATAAATTTAAAAATGTTTCATCTTATTTATGGAAGAACATATCATCGAAACAAAGTGAGACATTCATTGTTAGGAAAGATCTTATTACTTCAAAAACTAAAAATAATCATTGGCCAAGACGATTAGAAAGTACAGGATCAGAGGCAGGCACTGGTCCCTCTAATTCATGGTATATCAAAGAAGGTGATGTTCCATGGATTTAAAAAAAATACGATATTTATTTGGTAAAGGAAGTTATAATGGGTGTGAGGGTGCCATCTTCATACGGGTCTTCACTATGACGCTGCTCCACCATAGATGACCATTTGTCGGGGTTGAAATCACATGACCATTTGAATCTTCTAAGAGTAGTTATAATGTCAAAATCATGATTTTATTATTTTTTATATTAATAAATTTTATCCCATGTAGGGATCATAAAACATAACTAATTTTGTATATTATTTCATGTGTTTATAACTTTGCAGTGTCATTATCCTTTTTTCATGTGTGGGTGTGTGAAACATGAATTCCCTCAAGACCTAAGACGTGCCATATCTAAATTATCTGCATTTTTACGTTGGATCACGTCAAAGGAGATTCATGTGGCTAGCATTCCACGGTGGCATCAAGAGATAGTTGAGATTGTTTGTATGTTTGAGAAGGAACTACTGATGAGTTTCATGGACTTGCAGGTTCATATTCTAATCCACCTAGTAGATGAGGTTGAATTAGTTGGGGTGGTTTCTTGTTGTTCAATGTTCTTCTGAGAGAGGTACATGAAGAAATTGAAAGGTTTTGTTTGAAAAAGGGCAAAACCTGAGGGGTCTATGGCAGAGGGGTACATATCGTATGAGTCTTTATATTATGTCAGTGAGTACATCAAGCAGATCGACAACATACCAGGTGCGGTGATTTGGGACGATGAAAGGGATAAAGACAAAAGAGAAGGGGAGTTGCTCCAAATGAGTGGAAAAAAGTGCTTGATAAACAGTAAGCGACTTATAATTTTTAAAATTTACACAAAGTAAATATTCATGTTGAACTTCAATATAATGTATATTTTCATCTCTATGTACTATATAATGTCAATTTTATTTCATTAGCGAATGCAGAAATTGAAGCAATTGATAAATTCATTCTTTACAATTCTGAAGCGACACAACCATGGGTCACATTGTATGAACAAAAGAGGATGAAATGGGATAGTGACAGGAAATAATTCTGACGGTTGAATGGTAGAAGTGTGCCTTATCCCAATCATTTAAAATAAAATATGCGAAAAATATGCCCCAACAGTTGGATTGCTGACCAAGTCAGAGAGAAATACGATGCAACTGGTCATTACCCGCGTGCTGAAAAGGATGCGCTAAACGTAGGGATTGGGTGCAACAACTCAGTAATAATCTATTTAATTTATATGTACATTTGAAACTTAATAATGCACCTTTCAAATGTAACTACATCTATATTTCATATTTTAACTATTGGGTTATTATAAGACACATGACACTGATTTTTTAAACTTTTTTATAACAGGTGCATTTTTTCCCATCTATGTGGGCATATGGACACCATTTTCACACAGAAAATGATGATTTTGGAAACATCACACAAGACTATGGAGTGGAAGTCGAATTTGATCAATCTAGTCGATCTAGCCACCGTGATGAAAACCTAGTACGAGAGACGTTAGGTTACGTTGGAAAGATACAAGAGATCATTGAAGTGGATTTCTCTTCTTTCCAATGCGTCATTTTTAGGTGCAAGTGGTAGGACACCTTTGATTGGAATAATGTAAAGGAAGATCGAGATAGTAGGCTAATATGTATCAAGTCTAGAAAGATGTGTTATGAAGCTAAGGAGCCCTACGTTTTCCCCAAACACTACAGCCAGGTGTTTTTTTACCCAGAAGTGTTGGATAGGATTGGTGGTTTGTATTGAGACATGACCCTAGATCAAAACATATTTTTGAGAACAATAATGTTATCATGCCATACGAGCTGGAAAATAATGAGGGTGATCATGAGAACCGAGAGTGATATGGTACATGTGTTATTTCATCAATATTTTTACTTTTTAAAATGGTTTTTTGAAACATTATAATATGTATTTTGAATTAATTGGTAATTTGCATTGTGTTAATGTTAAAATCAATATTTCACTTGATAATTTGCAATTATGTTGATCTCAAAAACAATGGCATACTGTATAATGTTTTTTTTTTTTTTTAATGTAAGATCATAATAAAATAATGATAATTCTAAAGTACATGAATTTATTTTCATAATTTTCTAAACTTTATTATGTTACAAAAATTCATATTATTCTAGATTTATTATTTTACAATTATTTAAAATTTCGCAAATTTCGCAAATTTAAAAATTTTAATAAAATCATTTCACAGTAATACAATTAAATTTTCCACATTAATACAATTAAATTTTTACAAATATTTTACATACAATTAGAATTAGAATTACAATTACAATTACAATTACACTTTTACAATTTCACATACAATTACAATTACAATTTTAGAATTTTACACACAATTACAATTGCAATTTTACAATTCCAATCATTTCACAGTAATGCAATTAAAATTTTACAAATATTTTACATAGAATTAGAATTAGAATTAGAATTTTAAAATTTTACATACAATTACAATTACAATTACAATTTTAGAATTTTACATATATACAATTACAATTTTACAAATTTAAAATTTACAATTACAACTACAATTTTACAAATTTACATATATACCCTTACAATTACAATTTTACAAATTTACATATATACCATTACAGTTACAATTTTAGAATTTTACATACAATTAGAATTACAATTGTAATTTTACAATTTTACATACATACAATTAGAATTACAATTAAAATTACAATTACAATCATTTCACAATAAATTAAATATTACAATTACAATTAAAATTTTACAAATATTTTACATACAATTAAAATTAAAATTACAATTACAAATACAATTACAATTTTAGAATTTTACATACAATTAGAATTACAAATATTACAATTTTACAATATCATGATAATTTAATATTAAATTAATCAATAAACATCACAATCATGATAACTGGTAATCATACAAACATCATATTCGACTAAAAAAACACATTCAAATTTGCTAACATCATCGTGATCATGATCATCTAACAAAACACAATTAGCAATGTATAACATCATCACAACACAAACATCAAATATACATCTCATGTGAAATAACTTCTATCTCATACACATCTATCTGCAAGCTTCACATTAAATGAACATATCTAACATGACCTAATAGTATACACATCATGATGATCACCAACATGTAAATTAAGTACAACTGAAACATGAACATAAAATACATGGACCATATATATATATAACTGAATAATTTCAAAAATATACAGCTATAATATAAATGTAGCTGGTGGTACATCATCGATAGTAGTACTAGTCGAGGCCTGCTCAGTCAATGGTGTAGCCTTGACAAGCTCAGATACTTGTTGATCATCATGTGCCTGCTGATTTGGTACTGGTGCCTCTTGATGATCAGGATCAATTGTCGAGTTCTCATCGTGATGACTCGACATGGTCGATGGTCCAGCCTGATCATGATCATGAGTATTGCTAGATGTTGCAGGTTACTGACTCGACGTGGCCGATGGTCCAACCTGCTCTCCATGATGATTGTTGCTCCATGCTAGTGCAGGCTGCTCATCTGGTGCAACATAAGGTGAATGATGATCACTCCCCTGTTCGTGATCATCAGATGATGCATCGATGCTGCTCGCGGATTATCAATCACATGCTGCATCTCGACCACGCTTATAACGTGAAAGGGTCCTCCTCAGCCACGTAACTAAGGTCGTATCTCCTACGCCATGCTGCATCAGGTTGTACATGTCACAGACATGCCTCTCCACATATGTACCAGCCTACCATCGGCTTGTATGTCTCTCATAGTAGCGGGCCTCACTCCTCCCTCAACATTCAATGCACACAGTTGGTCACCCAACTCCATCCTCAATCTTCTATCAAGCCTACCGCACCTAGAAAAAGTCGGTACTGGCGCACCAGCAGGAGCAGGTCTCTCTGCGGTAACCTCCTAATGATCCTCGGCATTTGGCATATTTTAATCATCATCAGGATCCACACATGGATCATGTGGTGGCACTGGCATGTCCTCCCCATAAAAATACCCAATGTCTACAAAATATATACAAGTACAAAACAATAATTAGACAATTTCATTACACAATTTAATAAAAACAAGTTAAAGAACATGTTAGAATAAATTTAAATAAAACAATAATATTACCTCTATCATCCGGCGGCTCATCATCTGTGAAGATGATGATGGAACACCCTCACCAATCCAAAACAACATAAGGACATGGGACCATAATGAAGGGATGCTCGTCCACATTGGCTAGAAACTCCAGTGCATCATGCGATATCCTCACAGAAAACTCAATCTTGCCCCTCTTTGGCATCATCTATCCCCACATGTGCATCTATGCCTCCAACATCATCCTACGAGGCTATCAAACAAAAGTATGCCTCTTCTCTAGAAACCTCTCAAAAAATAAACAAAAAAGCTCTGAAGGAAAAGGGAAGTTGACCCTCCCTTGTGCATGAGCACGACATCTATCTAAGGCTGTACAAAACTGTCACAAAAAAAGGTATACCACCTGACAAGTCCTAGCTCCTGTACTAAAGAATCAATATAATATAGAAGCAGGCAACTAATGCATTACCCATCGCTGGTGTTGTGTGAAATGGTTGAAATAAGAAGTGAGAGGCACCTCACCTCCTCACTACCAAATGCAACAATACTTAATTGACCTCCGGAGACCTGAAAATCTGAAGGAGACAGTATATCTACGCTAATGTATCTCTGGGAGTACACCAATTTACCCCTTGCTGCATAGCCAACTGGAACATCTGGGAATGAGGGAAAATCCACCCCCTCCTCGATAGCCCTTTAATGAAATATATGTCCTCCTCAGCGGGCGCGTACCACTGGTTAGGACCAACTTGGAAAGCTTGTAGGTGGGAATTCCACTTGCGGATAAGATGTCTCAAAAAAAAACAATGGCCCTTTAGGGAAGTAGCCTCCTCATAGAACTTGAGGAGGCCTACCTGCCTTAGATGCTCCTAGGTAGCTTCTGTAATAAGGCAAGGGTACGCATATCTCTCCCTCTCTCATGCCTCCCACAGGCGAACCATGTTATATTGGTCTACCTGTTGTTGCTGTAGTTCCCTCTCTTCTCTCCTTTCACGTCTCTGAATGGTTGACATATTAAATACAATTGTTTTATTAAATGAGACATGTATTTAGGAATATACATACACACACACACACACACATATATATATATATATTTGGAAAAAAAAGTTCAGTGCGCCACAAAAAATAGGCATGCTCTGGTACCGATGCGTCTTTTTTTGTCACACACTGGCGGCGGTGCATTAGAAAATCTTCAGTGCACCGAAGGCGGTGCACCTGAAAATTTTCAGCGTACCGTCCTCCAAGAATTTTTCTTAAGCCATGGGTACAGTGGTATAACAGACCACACCGTTGACTATGGACTGTGTCGGGAGGGCAGTGCACTGACCGAACTATACGCCCCGGGGCATATAACTCGGTTAGCACACCGACCTCATAACATCATTACATAGTCAACAGTGTGGTATTTTACCAGGCCACACTGTTGACCGTGTCAAAATGCCGGAATGCGGTGCGCTGACAAAAATACCTGCGCCGGGGAGGATATTTAAGTTAACGCACCGCATTGCCGCTATTCCACAGGGTCAACGGTTTGGCCGGTAACTGGCCGCACCGAAATTTTTTTAAAATTTAAAATAGTGTGGTGTGTCTTTTGATACTACCTTGAAACCAGTGCAGATATCTTTGGCACCAGTGTTGGTGCGACCGATAAATTTACAGATATCACCGCGAACCAGTGCGAGTCGAACGGCTCGCGCAGTGCCCGGCCGCATTTCACTTTTTTTTTAAATTTAAAATAGAGTGGTGTGCCTTTCAGTACTGCCTTGAAACCAGTGCATATATCTTTAGCACTGGTTTCGGTGCAACTAATAAATTTATAGACATCACCGCAAACCAGTGCGAGCTGAACGACTCGAGCGCACCGCACGACAATATTTTTTTATTTTAGATATGGTTAATTTTAAGGTAATTACAATTCTAATCTGCTAAAAGGCTTAATTATTGAAAAACAAGAAAAATACCTGTACATTTGGCCATCGAGGAGGCATATTAGCTGTAGAATTTTCAAAATGAAATTTTCCCACCGTTTTGCAAAATTCAAGTTGGAGATTGGTGGGCAATGCACAATAGCAGTGTGTGCAATGGGAGCACCGATGTTAGGGTGTCTCAGATAAGGATAAATGGCACCGGTGCTTGAGAGCTCTGGAGAACTAAGAAAAGTGAAAAATATAGTTTTTTTGCCATAATTTTTTTTTTTTATTTAACCCTGTTCCGGTGCGTGGGGTTTTATAGGCGCACCGGTGTGATTTCTTAAGACTGCACCGGGTGGTTTCAGTTTTGGCACGAGGTTTTAGGATGCATGAGTGTAGAATATTTGTAAAACACCAGTGTGCTATGGTAATAAGACGCATCGAGCGGGTTTGTACAGAGTGCACAGTGTCTGGTGTGCCAATATTTTGTGCGCATCAGTGCTTTCTCTTGTTGAACACACCGATGCGGTATAGGATGATAAGCGCACCAGATGAAAAACATCCGCAGAAACCTCCACCCACCAACCTCCTCTAGTAACCTCCACTAGAAATGGATGTCTGGGGTATTTTTATAAGGTTTTTGTCAAAAACATCTGCTAGAGGGTCTTTTCCTTTTAGTGCATGATAAAGCAGGACTAGCTCACTTTGGGAAGTATTTTGGCTATGTGTGATGAACATGGAGCTCTACAACAAGGTAAGGAGTTCCATTCCCACTTTATACCTAGATTTGGATTAGGTGTTATCATGGGGAGTTTCCTTGTTGAAATGTATGCAAAATGTGGGGATGTAGAGGATTCATTGAAGGTTTTTGAGAAAATGCTTGAAAGAAATGTGGTTTCATGAAATTTTATAATTATCGAATGTGCTCAGCATGGCTAAGGTGTAGTGGTTCTCTAATCATTTGGGTAGATTATGCAAGAAGGAATACATCTTGATTCTGTCATCTTCATAGGTGTGCTTTGTGCTTGCTACCATGTTGGTCTAGTCGACAAAGGTTGTAAATATTTTAATTTGAGAAGTGCAGAGTATGGTGTCATCACTGGAAAAGAGAAATTTCATTGCATTACCCACCTTCTTAGTCATGTTTGGCGCTTGGATGAGGTGGAATACTTTGTCAACAAAATGCTAGTTGAAATTGATCCTCTTTTGTTGGGAGCATTGCTAAGTGTGTGCAGAATTCAGGGAAATATAGAAATAGGTAAACGTGTAACATATGGCCTCCTAGAATTGCAACCAAAAAACCATGGAACATATTCCCTCATATCAAATATTTTTGCTGCCAGTGGCATGTGGTATTAAGCAACAAAGATAAGAAAAATGATGAAATACAGGGGCCTAATAAAGTCACCAGGATGTAGCTCGATTCAAGTCAAAAACCAAATGTCGATATTTGTTGTAGTAGTTAACATGCATCTGCAAAAAGGGGATATTTATCCAGAGCTTGACAAATTGGCTGGGAAGATGAAGGTAAAAGGATACGTCTCAAACCATGAATATTAATCATGTACTCAATGGTGAATATTAAACTGCTGTTGCATGATGTGGAGGAGGATCAAAAGAAGAAAATTCTCTGAAAGCATTGTGAGAAGCTGGCCATTGCTTTTGGACTCATCAACATATCGCCTTGAAAAACTATAAGACTCTTGATGAATCTCTGTGTTTGTGTTGAGTGTCACACCACTATCAAGTTATCTCTAATATTTCCAGGAGAGATTGTTTTGAGGGATGAAAATTATTTTCATCATTTTAAGGATGGGTAGTGCTCTTACAAATATTATTGGTGATACCAGATGAGAACGGCATTCATCTATGATTTTTTTATTGGAACAAATAATTTCCTTCATCTGAAAACTACTGATAGTTCAAGAAATACAGGGAGTAGATATAAGCATGTCAAAATGCTAATTCAACTAGTTGTTAAGTTTTCTACCAGCAGGGGTTCAATTAAATAATTTTGTGAAGGAACTAACTCTTTGAAATATCGGTGTGCTCCCAGAGCTTATTTGAGACCCCATTTCCCTAGACATCCTTAGGACTGACCCATACTCCCTATGAACCATTTTGTTTGCTTTACATTCAACCACCATCCTTGACCTAGTCTTGTTAGGATTTTGAGGTTGGATTCATTTTGTAAAACCCTCAAACAACATTCAACTTTAGCTACCCCACCCAAAAGATGCACTAATCTATGACAAACAAAAAAATATGTGAAGCAACCATAATACTCAATACTATCCTTTCTTATACATGCCAACTTTAATTGTACAAGTACAATTTTTTCGTGAAATCTATGGGATTTTGTAGCTGAGTGACGAGGTTCTAGCACAAAAAATTTCGTCACTATTGGCACCCGGAGATGTTGCATCTGTTGGATCAGCTTGCAAGCATCTTTATCATTTGACGAAAAAGGAGGATATGTGGAGAATGGTTTTCAAAAATGCATGGGGTAGTGAAAAAACATTTGTGTTAGAAACCGTTCCAAGTGCTAAAAGGCTAGGATGGGTCGCCTTGCAAGGGATCTAACTACACTTGAAGCTGCTGCATAGAGGAAACTTATATTTGGAGGGGAAGTTGAACTTTCTTGTTGTAAATTCAGTGCATGTGCTATTGAAAACAATTTTTTTCTATTTGGTGGGGAAGGGGTCAACATGAATGCTATGAATGACACATTTTTATTGGATTTAGTGTGGAAAATCAAGAATGATGGCAAGTAAAAATGAGTTCTCCCCCTCCAGGTCGATGGAGCCACACCTTATCGTGCTTGAATGGATCATGGTTGGTGGTTTTTAGTGGGTGTGATAGGCAAGGATTACTGACCGATGTTTTCATTATGGATTTGGATACCTAGTAGCCTACTTGGCATGAAGCTTCAGGCTTTTCACCCCTTCTTCCACTATCATGGCATAGTTCCCGCACTCTGGATGGCACAAAATAGATTGTCTTAGGTGGTTGTGTAGATTCTGGAGTGCTTCTCAGTGATACATTTTTTCTAGATCTGACAATGGAGAAGCCTATATGGAAATAGATACATGTTTCATGGAATCCACCTTCTAGGTTGGGTCACTCTCTTACTATTTATGGAGGTAAAAATATTCTCATTTTTGGTGGTTTAGACAAAAGTGGGCCTTTGAGGCTGAGGTCAAGTGATGTGTATACAATTTATCTCAGTGAAGAAGAGCCTAAATGAATATACTTAACAGGAAGTGGGATGTCAGGTGTGGGGAATCCTGGGTGAAAATCACCTCCACCTAGGATTCAACACATGGATGTGATTCTACCAGGAGGTAGAGTGTTGATCTTTGGAGGATTCGTGGTTGTTTTGCATTCAACCTCACAAATATATATTCTGGATACTACTGAGGAGAAAAATACATGGATAATTTTGAATTTTCTTGGACAAGAACCAAGGTTTTCTTGGGGTCATAGTACCTATGTAGTTGGAGGGACTAGGGCTCTAGTGTTGGGAGGCCATACTGGAGAATAATGGATACTCAATGAATTGCATGAGTTGTCCTTAGAAATTAAACATGTGTTAGAGTAGCAAGAAAACTAACTTTCACCATATCATTTCCATAATGGAATGGATAGAGAGTCATATAAACTATGAAATCTTTTATCATCGATCAAATAATCTATATCAACCGAAAGAAGAAATATTTCAGAGAGTTTCAGAGAGTGTCTTAGTTTAATGTTTGATATCTTGCTCACACAGAGGATATGATTTGGTGGACAACATATTGTGTTGCTTGATTACGTCCTTTCATGATTAATTAGTAAAATTTAACAATGAAAATTTTAACATGAGTGGGACAAATAAAATTTTTATCCTAATGAGAAGGGAGATACGTATGGATTTAGGACCAAAAATTACAAATCTGGTTCCAAATTGGTAACAGATTCCTTATTTTCCTAATACTGAACATAATTTCATGGAAAAGCTTTCAATAATTTCTGAAATTCTATATATTATAGATAAATATAATAAAAATAATATCACATCTATTTAATTCTAGTAAGGACCTCAAAATGGCATCCATCTCCCACCGGTAAATTGCAATGTCATTTACAGCGTCGCTCGATTCATCTATCTCTCCATTTTCATTCTTCCATCTGCGTTAGTGTCCCCAGAATGGATAATTTTATCTAAAATTTGTCTTGCAGGGAATTATCATTCTTTTTTCACTTCGATAAACGAATTTCTAGGTAGGTTGTCCTCTTTTCTTGATGGAAGAACCCCTGTGTCGTGTCTATCCTTATGGCTAAAATAATTTCAAGTAATTTATCTGTTTATTTAGATAGGATTCATTGATTAGGTAGTTTTGTTGAAATTGTACAGAATAATGAATTTTCATAATAAGGGATGTAGAGTATTAGGGAACATATCTCCCACTTCTAGTAGGAGCTCCTTACCCATGTAAACCTGAGAATGATCTGCACCTCCATGGTTTATATGAGCTTGGTATATTTCTATTCAATTAACTTAATAGATGTCTAAATTCAATTTAGGACAATACATATAGATAACCACCATGCCTCCATTCAATGAAGTAGACATCACCATGGCATATGATAAGGATAATCCTCCAAATATACTAAAACTTTAGTATTTTTGAAAAAATCATACTCTCAAGTGGAATTTGGAATTTGTCTTGGGCTTTACCCATTCCAACAATGATAGGTTTTACAAAGTTGTTTTGGATAATTCTTATAATACGCCAATTCAAAAAGTGGTTCAGATAACACTCATTCAAGATTTTTTTTAATTTTCAGGTGAGATGTCGTGACAAATAAAATTCATAATAGTTCACTGTAAATTTCCTAATTCGAGGGACATAAAAAAAATTAAATTCCTTAAAATCACAAAAAGCCTTAGAAAATTACAAAATTAGTGAGAGGATTCAAAGCATATATGACTTTGAGAATTAGTAATAGTTTTTGCATTTTGAATGGTTGGACTATGTGGTGCAATGTTGGTGAATTGAACACAAAAATTACTCACAATAAACTTCAATCAATATGCACTTTAGTAGATTTTTTCAGAACATAAATAAACTCTTTCAATTGATTTTATAGTGAAAGTACATAATCCAGATAATAGAGCTTCTCATTGTTGTTTGAGATTAGAATTAGTATGCTAATATAAAAAATATTCTCTATGAACTACATCATTATCCTTCATAAAAAGATGGAAATATTGTGCTATTATGTACTGTCAAAAATTCAAACAAACAACTTGATCGAAACAAAGTAGGAAAAATGAAGATGAACTAGAGTATTAGGAAATGTAGTATAATGCCTTCAGTGAGATCATAATATGGCTCATCCCCTATATAATGCTAGAGAAAAAAAAACTGGAAAAATATCCTATTAGGGTTTGAGCAGCAACCTTCCTTGGAGAGATGATCTGCTTCACCATTTTGGATCCGGTAGATATGGGAAATGGAGACAGAGTGTAGCTCTTTGATTAGGGACTTATTTTTGTGCTTCTACGAGTCGAGGTTTGGAGAGTTTAGGGAACCTCTATCATTTTCCCAGTCAATGATAGATTTGGTGTCTCCAAAAATTATAAAATCCGTGAGGCCAATCCAAATAGCACAGTGCAGTACCCCCTAGAGAGCAAGTAATTCAGCTAAGGTGCTAGAGCCATTTCCACAGTACCAATGGAATATGTAGAAGGTCCTAGGCCCAAGATGAATGGCCATTCCAAAACCACATAGACCAAAGGAGGAAGCCCCATCAAAAAATATGACCGGAAAAGTAGACCAGAGTTGGCGAGGTGGACGAGAGATTTTAAGGACCGAGGGTAGAAAGGAAGAGTACTCATGATAGAAAGAAATTATTATGAAAATATTCCTCCAAATATCAGGAAACACTTACTCAAATATGAGGGCATTTCTAGACCTCCAAATTCCCCAAATGATAAAGAAAGAAAATGTTCTATGAATTTTTTGATCCATTGTCCATCGACCAAGACTAGAGACAATATCTGAATGGTCCCAATCTGCAGGGGAGTTGATCAGTTGTAGCACACAAGTCCAAACTACAGAGGCAAAGGGATAGTGGAGAAAGAGGTGATTTATTTAGTCTCTAGCATGTGAGCGGAGGAAACACCTTCCTAGACCCTGATAGCCCATGTAACTAAGGATTTCCCAATTAAGACTTCGGTTTTGTACTAGAAACCAGGAGAAACACTCGATTTTGAGTGGAAAATTCCATTTCCAGGACATAGCCATCCTATAGAAAAAACATAATCTATTTGGTAGGCTTGTTATTTATTTGATATGCCTCATGTACAATAAAATTTCCTTGTTGTGGGCCACCAAACCAAATAAATATGTCTACTTTTTTTGAAAGGAAAATATTAGAGAGCTTAAGATTAGTAATATATGATTTCCATTTCGAAATCAAGGTCTCTGGAATCTCAAGCTCGAAGGCATATTTCTAATGAGTGAAAGATGGAGAAGAAATATGAGCATAAAATAACCGCGATTGTGCAAAAAAGTAATAAGAAGAGGAGATAGTAAATGCAGACTTGTCAAGCCTAAGAGGCAGTCCAAGCCAATATGAGGAGAAGATCCCATGCCAACATCCCATCTGAGATTCCCAAAAAACCAATGTTTAGTGTGGAGGAGATTGCACCAAGATGCTGAGATGTTAGGAGTGTCTAGGGCACCAAGATGAAGCCGAGGTATTTGGCCATGATAATTTGGTTCCATAGTCCATCGTTAATAACTTATCAAACTATAAAGATAAATATAATAATATTAAATATAATCACTTGATCACACTTCCAGTACATAGTGAAAGGTGTATGGCTAGATCTAAATATGTATGAACTATGCATGAAGAATGTTGGGCAATTGATTAGAGAAATGGGCCCCGTTGACATGGATCAAGAATTCATTGAATCTTCTAAATTCCTAAAAGAAGATACTACAAAATACATAAAACTTCCAAAAGATTCTAGCATGGTTATATCCCTCATAAATTTTTTCAAATGAAAATACCACTTAACACAAAATCATTTGAATCTCTGGGTTGATGTGGGATCATCTCTTGGAAGGGCCAAGTGAAGAGAAATGAGTTGCAATCCAGCAGGAACAACACAATGGATTGACGAAAAAAATAAGATGTTTAGTGCCAAGAAAATTTTCCTTGTTTTGGACTGTAAAAAATCTAACCAAGGGATTCAATTTGATCTTGTAATGTACTAAAACAAGATATTGAATCCTTATACAATTTGCATAAACAAAACATGATTGCATAATCACATAACATGAAAGAGACAGAAAAAATAAATCGCACAATAGAAGATGTATCCAGGGAAAGAAAATGCTCAAAACCCCTTTATCTCTATATTGCATATGGTCAAGGTCATGAAACAATACAATGATATTCCTCACACCGAGAAACATCTGCCCTCTGCTGACTATCTCACTCCGATCTTACTCGAATCTAGCTTGCGATCTAAGAAAAATCGGTCAAGTATTTATTCTTTTTCTTGCCTTTGCCTTCAAAGCCTTCCTTATGCATTCTTATGCTAATTGAGCCCTTATTAATTTTGAAAATACCAATTAATGATTGCAAAATCCTTTAAGTCCTTCCCTATAATATGAAAGGACTGTATTAGTTTTGTTGTGCTAAGTGTCTTTTCAGTTATAAAACATGTGCATACTTGTCTCGATAGTTTTCTTAAGGATTGAGAATTTTAACCATGAAATATAGATGATTTCAGTGAATTAGAAGCATGAAATAAGAGCAAATAACACTGAACAACAATGCATAATAGAGAAATAAAACACTACATAACATTTACACAACAAGCATGATGAACCAGTTCACCCCTCTTGGGCTACATCTGCTGGTCCAGCTCCCAATGGCATATCCATCTTTCATTATGCTCAAAATTTTTCAAACACGTGTAGTTACAGGCCTCTAATGGCTATTTCATCTACACCAATAGCTCCAGAATGCTCTAATTAGTCTAGATTCACTCTTCATTCACTCAGAATGGGCGAAAATTGAGCTTCCAAATCATTTTCCAAGTAACACGTAAAAAAGATCCACTAATTGTGGAGAACTCCACTTAACTGGACTTACTTTAGCCAAATCCACAAAAAATAGGGCATTCTCTAAAAATCCACCAATAATAACTGTAATAATAAATTTTATAGTTAGGGGGTGGCCAGATGCCAACCCCCTGTTAGCCCCCTATAAATTCCTTGACAAGCAAGCAGGGGGCTAAATTGTTTATTGAGCCTTCAAGGAATGCATCTCCCTGGAAACACATCATCCTTGAAAGCCTCTTAATGCCCTCTGCCCTTTGATTAATTTCCACTGCTGTTTCCATCCACAAAGCCTTGCTGATTGTAAAAAATTGTGCTCAAAAGGGCCTTCATTTGCCTTTGTACCCCTACAGATTTCTCCATTTCATCCCTTTTCCCCTTTTTCAAAACCTCCCTTTTTACCCCAAAATCCCTCCCCTAGTCCTTCTAAACCATCCCAAAATCCCATTTAAACCATACACACACCCCTTGTTTGGTTTAAAAACCCCTTATTCCCTTTATCGTTACCCTTTTCTAGCCCCAAATTTCATTAAAAAGGGCCGAAAACCCACATTTTAAAATATATAAGGCTTAGCCCCCTTCGGCCAGCCCCCTCAGCCTTTTTCTCCACATGACCCTGCGCTAAAACCAGGTGCTAGCCCGTAGAGTGCTTATCAAACCAACGGTCGGGTGAAATATCTGCCGTCGATCCATTCAGATCGGAGGGTTGTCGCAAGCTCCATAGCGTCCATTGCCCACCCCTTTCATCGTTTTGATCGCATATCCACCGTTCGTTTGATCTGAAAATCGCGACTCGCATTACATCCGCCCCAGTGGTCCTCGCGCTGCTCACTGTTCAAAAACCGGCATTGGATGAATTGGGATACTGGGAGTTTAGAAATTTGTCTCTGCCTCACCAAGTTCCTTTTCAATTGATTAAACCTTTCTAAGTTCCCTTTAAGCTGGATACCAAAGCATTGAGAGTTCAAAGTCTCTCTCTGATCTCAGGTGTTCAACTTTGTGTTCTAAATCTTTAATGTTTCCTTGTCTGAAGAGTTAACGTTTTAGGTTTTGGATCACAGATGTCCAATGGCATGTCCTGTCCCTGGATCTGATTTCTGAAAGGTCACCTTGGAGGTTTCCTTGCTTTCACCCTCTCCCTTACCATTTCATGCCACACTATCATCTTTAAGATCCAATGCTTTAGATGACTAGCCCAATTGAAAGCCTGCACATTGAAT
Source organism: Pinus albicaulis (assembly GCA_034641835.2). NCBI lineage: Eukaryota > Viridiplantae > Streptophyta > Pinopsida > Pinales > Pinaceae > Pinus > Pinus albicaulis. The sequence goes on from CM076580.1 coordinate 1,322,831,389, forward strand.
AGCAAGTAAACCCTTTCATGACTCCATTTCCCAATGGTCTTGAATGTTCTCTAAATTATATCTCCTTTGCCTAAAATCCTCTTCGCTCATCCTTGTCTCATACTGAACCCTTGTTTCATGATTCCCAACAACCACACAAAAATAAAACAAACAAACCTCGAGCCTATAACTAGCCTAATATCTCAAACATAGAGCTTCAAAGACATAAAACCTTTGCTTATATAGATAGATCCCTCTCTGAACCTAGGAGGGCTAGATCCTGAGGTCTAAAAGTGGTTTTGATGTTGTCTCATCTTTTGGTCTTACCAATCTGGCCAAAACATGGGAACCCCAACATAATGGCGACTTTGCTGGGGAAAATTTGAGAGTCTATAGTTGATAACATTGGTCTGTCTCCTATTGTCATCACCAACATAATGGCGACTCCGCTGGGGATCGAACCTAGAATCTCTAGTTAGATTGGCTCTAATTGCTGATGGTGGACAACAACCTACTCCAAACAGTCAAATTCATCCACCTGGTGACTCCACGCTCCATAACTCCCAAAAGACCAAATGAATCCAATGGTAGAAGACTCTGAACTGGTTGAGAAGACACAGTGACCATATTTGCAGAAAAATGGATCCAGACATGGACAAAGATACAAAGCTAGATACTTTTTATGATCAATTAAATGGGATAGCAGACATGTTTGGTAAATTACTGGAGATGTACATGGCTAATCTGAATGCAAATGACGATTATTTAGAACAACCCATGCCTTCTTCAGAGCAAGAACAAACTCAAGACCTAGAAAATGAGCAAGACACATATGATGCTCTAGAATCTATGGAAGATTAAGAGGAAAATGATCAGGAACCACCTGATCACCTATCTATGTCTTGTACTGTGCTGACCAGAGAATATCACAACCTATTGGAAAAAGCTAATAGGGAATGCTGCTTTGAGGAAACAAGAGACCACATAGAAGATGCAGAATCTGATGTGGAAAAAGAAACCACTCATGAGCCTTGTAGTCTAACCGAATATCATCACGTTCATGAGGATTGGTTTGAATCAAAAGGAGATCAAGAAACATCAGAAAATCCTCAAGATTTCCCTGCAAGCACAACTGAAGATATTATAGAAGAGGTTCAAGAAGTCATCCTGCCTCCAAATCATCTAATACAAGAAACAAAGAGCTATTGCACTTCTGCTCAAAGAACCATAAGAAAATCTTCCCCTTTGACAGAAGAAGAGATTGATCAGATATTAAATCAGCAGTCCACCTCTGAAGTCTTTTATAGAACACACACTCATTCTCATTCATCCCCTGAGTTTGATTGTACAGATCCAGAAATCTCTTCTGAAAATCAGAACGAAGGAAGACCTGCTGAGCGTCCAGAATGGTCGACTTGGTCTAGGAAACCTATTTATGACACTGATGGGGAGAAATACGACAGTATAATAGCAAATGAAGATTCCTTGAATCTTCATTATGCTTTACCACAGATCATTAGTGAGACTGGAAACCAGCAGCCTTCCTTTTCATAAGATGCGGAGGAAAACAAGGAAGAGATTCTTGAGCAGATAGAAAACAAGGGGCCTTCTCTTGAAACAGAGGAAGCAATGGACCAAAACCCTGCTCAAGAATACATGGATCTCATCACAGAGCCCAGCCCACCTGATCAGAACATCTCGGAGCTCCAAGAGGACAGCGCTGCAAGATATGATGAGTCCTCCAGTTCATAAAATGAAGAAGATGAGGGAGATTCTCTTTCTCAAGGGAGTCTTATTCTTGATCCAGTGGAAGAGGAAGAAATCCTGGTTGAAATCGGCTTGCCAAATATTTACAACCAGGTATCATTTCATGATCCTTATGTTCATTTCTTGCAAACATTTGAGGAAGGATCAAAGGTCTTGATAAGCAGCATGTTACAGACAGCAATAATTTTTTTTGTAGCTGTTGTTGTGGAACAAAAAGAGTGGGAGCAGCCCTGCCTATCCAGCATGCTCAAAGAGTTGAGCAAGAAAGACCAGGCATGGGATCACTTGATAGACTGGTTGCATTGGAAGAAAATGTTTGTAAGCTAGAGTGGAAAATATTCAGTTAGAGTAGGGTAGCTAGAAAAAATCTCAATAAAGCTCAACTTGTGAGCGTTTTAGTTAGTTGTTTTTAATTTCTGCAAAGCCCAGCAATCCAGACAGTCTAATCTTGGCTTGGATGTTTTCAATTTCTATCTTAGAATGTAGAGAAGAAATATGCTAGACAGCCTAATCCTAGCAGATATTAGTTTAGGTAGAGAAGCTATGAGGCCAATAGTTTAATCTGGTCTCATGGAGTAATAAGGGTAGAAATAGAATAGGTTTATTTTCCTATTTGTAAAAAAAAAATGATGCAAAGGGTCTGCTAGTCCAAATGCACGCTGGAAGAAAAATGATAGGACTATAGTTTGGGTAGGTAGATTGTTTGGGATTGTTTCTGCTCATCTATCATGTTGGTGGCAGGCAGAATCAAAGAAGAAAGATGGCTCAAGCAGCAGGCATCTGGGCTACCTCAAAGATAATTTTTGAATTCTTGACTCCTTCAGGAAGAAGTCATCCCCATGTGGAGCCACTGTTAGCCCCCTATAAATTCCTTGACAAGCAAGCAGGGGGCTAAATTTTTTATTGAGCCTTCAAGGAATGCATCTCCCTGGAAACACATCATCCTTGAAAGCCTCTTCATGCCCTCTACCCTTTGAGTAATTTCCACTGCTGTTTCCATCCACAAAGCCTCACTGATTGTAAAAAATTGTGCTCAAAAGGGCCTTCATTTGCCTTTGTACCCCTGCATATTTCTCCATTTCATCCCTTTTCCCCTTTTTCAAAACCTCCCTTTTTACCCCAAAATCCCTCCCCTAGTCCTTCTAAACCATCCCAAAATCCCATTTAAACCATACACACACTCCTTGTCTGGTTTAAAAACCCCTTATTCCCTTTATCGTTACCCTTTTCTAGCCCCAAATTGCATTAAAAAGGGCCTAAAACCCACATTTGAAAATATATAAGGCTTAGCCCCCTTCGGCCAGCCCCCTCAGCCTTTTTCTCCACATGACCCTACGCTAAAACCAGGCGCTAGCCCGTAGAGTGCTTATCAAACCAAAGGTCGGGTGAAATATCCGTCGTCGATCCGTTCAGATCGGACGGTCGTCACAAGCTCCATAGCGTCCATCGCCCACCCCTTTCATCGTTCTGATCGCATATCCACCGTCCGTTTGATCTGCAAATCAACAGCTCGCATTAAATCTAGCCCGGTGGTCCCCGTGCCGTGCACTGTTCAAAAACCGGCAGTTTCTATTGCACCGCCTTTGAAAGGTGGGCGGTATTTTTCATTTCACAGCGATGCCATTCACTGCATGACACTTGTCTCCGCGCACTATTGAAAAACCACCCCCCATCGCACGTTAAAGTTCGGTGTTTGACCCGACGTGATATGCTGGTACACCATCTGATCTGAATCAGTTAATCCAACGACGATCACGCCATGAAGATTCTTAGGAATTAATCCCAGGCAAAGGGACCCCTGGCCCACCATCCATCGCCCTCCGACGCGTTCTCAACCGTCGATCTCCTCCTGAGATCGGACGGTCCGAATTAAATACATGCCCCACCATTGACCGGGTCCCGCCACGTTACTATTCCACATGTTTTCATATATTTTCGTCGCATTTTCATATGGCACCTTTGTATTTCATTCAAGGGTCGAAATGTCAAATGTCCTCATTCAAATTTTGCTACATTCCGCCAACTTTCACCATGACCGTTTTCGTCGTTTCGCTGCATTTTACACCATCATCCTCCACTATTCTACCATGCTACGCTACCATTCTCATCATCCTTGCTGCATCCACCTTCCCCATGCATGATTTCTTAATGCGTTTTCGTGTTTTGCAGGGTTACAGGCAGGCGGAAAAATGCCATGGTTCATAGTCACTGTCACAGTGGCAAAAAACACAGGGAAGACCGTGTGTAGAGATCAAAATTATGAAGAAAGGCTTGGGAAGGTGTTATGACATGAATTTAATTAAAGGAACAAGGTTGAACTCTGTCAAACCTTCCAGAGCCATTAAAGCACAGATGTCGCAGACAGAGGCAATCATGGAGCGGCAAAGAGTATCAATGAAAAAAGCAGAGAGCTTAAGGCCTGTAAGTGGATATTTTAAGCCTTAATCCAATAATTTAAAGGCAAAGTACCAGATCAAAGACCCCGTGGATCACTCAAAAGGTCCAATGCACAGAGAACCATATCATTAGGGTGTATACATCAGCAAAATTTTTCCTCCTGAGAAAGGACATCGTACTCATACGATTTTAGTTTACGTTGAGTCCATGAGAAGTTTTCCCCCTGACAACAGTCCTATGCTACCAGTGCATTAGTTATGCAGTATGGTATGCCTCACAGTATTTTATCCACTTTGGTTTATTCACCAAATCTCTACAGAGTGCTACAGCAAAGTACATCAGAGACATACCTGGAGTAAATTTCAGCCTGACGAAGACCACTCTTTCATCCAAAGAGTACCAAAGATTAATGCCCAGAATTTAAAACAGAATGGGGCCTCGGCCCTCTTCCTCTTTTGAGTTTTAATGCTACATTTAGTTTTCACCTACCCCCTCTGTCTCTCATTCAGCTATAAAATTCATGAAGGAACTCATTGTAAAGGTTGTTGATCGGATATCTGAGAATTGCAAGCTGTTTCTTTTGAGACATAGTCTCTGTGTAAAGTTGTAAGATAGGCTGAGGAAGATATTTTCAGGCTGAAATATCAAGCTGTTGGAAAGGTTGTACATGACTGGTGTTTCTCTTTAATATGACAAGCACATTTCTTTGGATCCTGATTTAAAGCAACGGTGATGTTTTTCTATCTCTGTATTTGTTTTACCCTGTAGTTCATTTCATTTCATTTCTTCTGGCACACATCAGAAATCTGGCATAGGATTTACCCTTGTTAGGTACCCTATGTTTTTGCTCTCCCCGCCTTCAATGTTTTCTGCTGAATGTGTTATCTGAGGACAATTTCAACTAATATAACCAGTGTAGTGGTCAAAACATATGTTGCTAGCTGATGTATGAATTAACGAAACCGTTCTCAGATGTTCTTGTTGGGCTTTGATTGAATGAATTGGGATACTGGGAGTTTAGAACTTTGTCTCTGCCTCACCAAGGTCCTTTTCAATTTATTAAACCTTTCTAAGTTCCCTTTAAGCTGGATACCAAAGCATTGAGAGTTCAAAGTCTCTCTCTGATCTCAGGTGTTCAACTTTGTGTTCTAAATCTTTAATGTTTCCTTGTTTAAAGAGTTAACCTTTTAGGTTTGAGATCACAGGTGTCCAATGGCATGTCCTGTCCCTAGATCTGATTTATGAAAGGTCACCTTGGAGGTTTCCTTGCTTTCACCCTCTCCCTTACCATTTCATGCCACACTATCATCTTTAAGATCCAATGCTTTAGATGACTAGCCCAACTGAAAGCCTGCACATTGAATAGAAAGTAAACCCTTTCATGACTCCATTGCCCAATGGTCTTGAATGTTCTCTGAATTATCTCTGCTTTGCCTAAAATCCTCTTCGCTCAGCCTTGTCTCATACTGAACCCTTCTTTCCTGATTCTCAACAACCACAAAAAAATCAAACAAACAAACCCCGAGCCTATAACTAGCCTATTATCTCAAACATAGAGCTTCAAAGACATAAAACCTTTGCTTATATAGGGAGATCCCTCTCTAGACCTAGGAGGGCTAGATCCTGAGGTCTAAAAGTGATTTTGATGTTGTCTCATCTTTTGGTCTTGTCAATCCGGCCAAAATATGGGAACCCCAACACCCCCAAAACTCGTGGTTACCATTTGGTGGAGTGGAACTCTGCTTAAGCCATGGGTAATAGCATTGAAACTGGAGTTTGAAGTCATGTTAGATAAACTGCTGGAGAAATCGTTGCCTAGAACATCACCATGTGACAAGTTCGAAATGTTTATGATAAATGTTGCGGGTTCACAACTATCGGATGTTGCTGGCAGTTACGTTTTATGTTGTCATTGGTTGCATTGACATGTGATAGCCCATGGGACCGCTGATGGTCCCAACCCCCAACGCTATTTTCATTAAACTTTAAATACAACCTTTGACACATGAATGTTAAGAAGCAATGCGCAACGCAAGTGGTGTGGTGGATGGTTTCTCTATGGGAGGTCCAAGGGTCGAGCCTTGCGGAACTCCATAAAAGTTTAATACACCATATATGGGACACGTGGCAGCCTAAGGGATGGCCACGTGTCACCCTCCGATTGGCTCTCAAACCATAATGTACAACCTATCAACAAATCATAATGCGCCACTTTTCAGCCTAGGATTCGTTTTGAGGAAAGGAATATTCGTCAGAATATTCCTTTTGCTGAATTTGCACCCTCCATGCTGACTGGGCATCCCGGTCAACCCTGTCCCAAAATTTAGCTGTTTTGGAATTCGATTAGAATGAGATATCTCCCTCATACGACATTAGTTTTTCAATCCGTTCATGGCGCAGGAATTAGGAGGACGAGATCTACATAACCATCCTATTTTCAACCCAATCTTGTAACTTTCAATTTTGATCAAAATTTATGAACTCTTGATCACTCCTCCCCATTGGAAAGCTTTTGGACCCCAAAATACTTGATTTCCCATTCAGTAGGTGAGGATACAGCTCCCTCACCTTTCCAACCTCCATCCAATTTTCCTTGCTTGGTTCAGTGCCTTTGAGCCCAACTCAAAGGTAGTCAACACTTCCCCTCTTGGATGCTCTTGTCCTCCTGTCAAGAATTGTATCTTCCTTGAGCTCATCCATAAATTCTGGCGATAAATCTTTAATAGAAGGAAGCTGAACATCACCTCCTTGATCATCGATCACAGGTGGCTCTTAAAAATGTAAGTTTTCAACATTAACAACTAAGTACATTTGCATATATGAAGGAAATTCAAGCTGAAATGCATTGTTACCAACTTGCTTTGTGATCTTGAATGGACCATAGTGAATGGGTTTGAGCTTTTTACCTTCCCCTTGCATCCTTTCTTTGCTAATGTGCAACCATACCTCATATCCTTCTTGAAACTTGTGATCAACTCTATGTTTGTCATGCCTCTCCTTGTATTTTATTTGACTTTTCTCAAGCTATTATTAAACTTGTTGATGTATAATTTGAATTTTCTCAATGAACTTTCGAGCCTTGTCAATGTCACTATGGCCATCTATTGCAACGTCCTTTCCAAAGATGAAGTCTAATGGCGATTTTGGAAAATACCCAAAGCATACTTCAAAAGGTGATGCCCGAGTTGAAGAGTGCTTTGCCTGCTTGTAAGAATGATGAATGTAATGCAGTTGCTCATCCCACAACTTAGGATGTTTGCTACAATATCCTTTCAATATATGCACAATGGTTCTGTTCACCACCTCGATCTGTCCATCAGTTTGCGGACGAATAAAGTATTATTTTTCAACTTTGTGTCCATGATACTCCAAATATTAACCCAAAAATTCCAAATGAACCTGGAATCCATGTCTCTAACGATAGAAGTTGGCAATCCATAATGAACCCATACATGTTGAAAATAAAGTTCAACAGTTTTTTCAGCAGTAATGGTTTTCTTACATGGCATAAGTATATAGATTTGACTGAATCTATCCACAACTACATGAAGATAATCATGTTGTTTTATTAACATAGGTAGATCTCCAACAAAGTCCATGGAGACACTCTCCCATGGCCTTGATGGTACCGGTAATGGCGTGTACAACCCAAGATTCCTATTACTAGGCTTTCTTGTTGCACACATAGAACAACCTCTTATAAAACGCGACACGCTATCTATCATGCGAGGCAAATGGAAATATCTCTACAGATGCGCCATTTTTTTGCTTACCCCAAAGTGTCTATTAATAAGAGATGAATGAGCTTCTGTCATGACACTTAGCCTCTCTCCTTGTGGTATACACATCTTGCCCAAATGAAACAGAAATTTTTTATGCATGTGATAATTTTTTTCTTGTGACTTGATTCCCTTCACTCAAACTAGCATACACATCTTGAAAATAAACATCATGTGCATATTGTTCTATGTAACTCTCATGTACAATAGAATCATTTTGGAGTAAAGTAGATGCACTAATTATTGGTCTTGAAAGCATATCAACAACTTTATTTAAAAACCTTTCTTGTACCTTATAATCAAGTGAAACTGTTGAAGAAATCCCATCCACCTAAAATGTCATGATTTCTGCAATTTTTTTTGCGACTGCAAATATTGTAATGGTTGGTGATCGGTATGCACAATCATCTCTTTACCAATTGTTTGGTCAATTTAGTGTGTCCTAAATTGCTACATTAATTTGTCAATCCAGGATTCGTAAGCTGACGAAGTGTGGCGCACTATATGTGCAAGATAACCTATCTCTTACTTTTTTGTCGTTTTTATTTTTTTCTTTTTGTCTTGGTTGGTTTCCTAATGAAAATTCTAAAAGACAAGTATGGTTATGATTGTTCAAGGAAATGATGTCCTTTATAATGATTTACCAAAATTTCAAACTTCAAAAGGATTTTGAAACATACAATGAGAAAATTAGTTCCTAAAAGGAAATGAAATGTGCTACTATCCTAGTTAAACAAACAGTGAACTATTGATCATGAAAACCATTACCCTTGTTGTTGTCTAAACACAAAAGAAATTGTTACTCAAAGAAAAGATTGCAAGTAAAGTAAAACTAAAATCAAATTACATCAACTCATATTCTGACCCCTCACCATTAGTCTTGCTATGGCTTTCAAAGGTAATCATAAACAACTTGAGCAATCTGATATCTAATTTGTAGAAAAGTAAGCTAATATCAAATTACACACTCATACTTCAATCCCTCACCATTAGTCTCGCTATGGCTTTCGGAGGTAACTGAAAATGACATGAACAATTTAATATCTATCTTGCAGAAAAGTAAACTAATATCAAACTATACATTCATACTTCAATCCCTCACCATTAGTCTCGCTATGGCTTTCGAAGGTAACTGAAAATGACATGAACAGTTTAATATATAACTTGCAGAAAAGTAAACTAATATCAAACTATACACTCATACTTCAATCCCTCACCATTAGTCTCGCTATGGCTTTCGGAGGTAACTGAAAATGACATGAACAGTTTAATATCTAATCTAACTACTCAAAGCAAATGTGCAAGACTGAAATAAACAAAACAATGCTGGAATTAAACAAAAACTAAGAAAAAGAAATCAGCAGAAGGACAATATTGATTCCATGTCATTAGTCATTATAAAAAGATGTGCAAATGCCCGGGCTGTCTATTGTAATCTGAAACAAGAACACTGATCAGTTAACAACAACATAAAACATAAAAGATTATGGACAGAAGTAAAATATAAAACATGAAAGATTATGGACAGAGATGAAATGTAAATACCATGAAAGATGTAATGTATATACACGTGAATGACTATAACACAATGAACATAAAGAAATGAAGCATGAAACTATACAGTAGTACACAAAACCTCAGCGTGTGCAGGGGCCCTCTGCACAGACCTCGGGGAGCAGCTTTCAAATACGAATTACGCTTTTGAACAAGGTCTTCTCATATATTAAAATGCGGTCATAACAGAGAAACAATGTCACAGCACAATGGTGACACAATTACATTACAGAGCTTTAGAAGATCTAACTATTATGCATATGAGAACGCATTATTTATAACAGAGGGAGATATAACTAATTCCCTAAAGTCTGCGCTGGTAGAAGACACGTGAACCATCATGTCCAGAGATCTAGCATCATGGCCGCCGTGAGGATTAAATATATAGAGAGTGGATGTTGGATTCGGCTTATGAAGCTGTTTACAGGTGTTGATGTGCCTCCCGTGTTTTAGAAACGGCCACGCAAATATCCATGTGATGAGAAACAAAGTTCTGTCACCGTGGGAATCTACGGTTGACCACCACTTGGCCACCTTTGACCACAGCCTTCTTAGATGAATTCGACCAAGCCAATAGCACACGATCCATGTCCACTTCATTTTGAACTTGCCCATGTGGCCCGATTTTCCTGAAGACACCTGCAACATAGACTTTGACAAAATGGCTGCGGAAAGTTGCAGCAACTGCGGAAAGTGACAAGATTCCGCAGCTAAATGAGCAAAAATCTAAATCAAACAACAGACACAAAACATAGTTAAAAACCATTTTAAAATCTCTTTTACAATTAATATGCAATGATATTGGTGACTAAGAAGGTCCAGGTGAATGAAAAAGGTTTGGAAAGGTGTATAAGAAAGATGCAGATTTGAGACTCAACATACCCCCACTGTGAAGGTGTTGCATGTCCTCATGCAACCAAAATTTGGATAATCCTTCTTCAATTCATATGCCTTGACACTTCATCCAGTACAGCCAGTCCTCTCCTCCTCTTCCTTGGTGCTGCTAACATCCTGGGCTTCTTCATCAAGCATCTGAATTTGATATTAACCAATGCTCTACTTAACTTCTGGCATTTCTTCTTCAATTTTTTGTTCTTTTTCTGCCATAGTCCCAGATGTCGCATGGTATTGTCATGAATGATCTTGTCCAGTTTGCTTTGTTCCTTCAATGCCTCATTTTCATTTTTAATGTGTCTATTTAAAACCTCCAATTCAAAGACTTCTTGTTTCAATGATTGGACGAGATCTTCCTTTGTTGTGTGAGGCTGAGTGGATGAAGTGCTGGGACCCGTGGCTGCCCTTTCTAAAGATTCTATATAATCATATACTTCTTGCTGCTTTGGGTCTATCTCAGGTGTCATTTTTATTGGGCTGTCCCCAAAATGCCATGGAGGAGAATTGGCTTCAAAATCTGGCTGAAAAGGGCTCATGTCAACGTCTGGCTGAGAATGAGATGGACTATGTTCAATATCTGACTGAGAATGAAATGAACTGTGTTCAATGTCTGACTGAGAATGAGATGGACTATGGCCAGCTGGGGATTGTTCAGATGTTTCTTCTCCCAAATCAATGAAATGGGGTCCTTTCATTTGTGTTTTCCTCAACTTCCCTTTAAGTCTGGAACTTCTTCTTACACGCTGTGGACCACTATCTTTTCCTTTTTGTTTTTCTTTTCCCCTCTTTTTGGCCATAGATGACTGTTCCTGAAGATGAACTAGTCTCTCAGATAACACTTGATGATCTTCTTCAGAGGAAGGGGTTTGATGCATAGCCTCAATAATTTTTCTCTCTTTTGATGTTATTGGCTTTTTACCTTTGGTTTCTTCCTTCCTCTTCTTTGACAGTCTCCCTTCTCCACTAGTTCTTTCAATTGTAGTAGTAGGAGTGCTTTGAGTTTCATCATTTGTTCTCTTCCTCATACTCCTTCTTGATGTACTGCCTTTAGGAATTTCTTGGGGTTCTTCAAAGAAATTTCTAATCAAAAATTGTTCCCATGTGTCTTTTTTCTCTTTTAACTATTTTTCAATCAGAATTTTCACAAGACCATGGTGATACAAATGTGGCTCCATGTCCCCTAAATGCTTCTGAACGGTCACAGACATCTTCTTCAAACTATTTAATAAAAAGTATGGCAGATTGAGGGTCTGGTTTTCTAGAAAATTCATCAGCAACCGGGTATTGTACATATACATTGACCCAAAACGGCCCTCACAGGTGATAAATTTTTTGAATAACTAGCAGCAAAGTAGCCCACTCCTCTTTCAAAGCATGAACATGAATTCCCTTTTTAAAAATAGTTACATCCATACCTGGGTTACGCAGGATCATTCTCTAGGCTTCATCACTAATGCTTTTGTTCTTGAACCATTGCTCACCTTCTTGAGGAAGTTCTGTGGCAGCTGCTATGGATGCCTCATTCACCGTGAATTTGAGGTCCCCAATCTCTACCTCCATGCCATTGAAAGACCTTACAAAAGCTTTTGTCACCTCTTTATGGTAGCCTCTAAAATTTTGGATGAACCGAAGCCACTTTGCCTTTTTCAATAAATCTCTGACTTGCGGGTATCCTTCCATGAATTTAGGTCCTTCTGGTTCTTTTATCAACAACTGACCCATCCTTCTTTCTGCTCTATTAAAACTTGTCTGCGTGAGGAGGGTTCAACGGAGGTAAGACGGCTAAATGAGTGGAAATGAGCACGATGACTGTAGGTAGATATTAGAGAATGGCTATACAGACTGTAGCGTAATAGAGAACAAATGGGGTGAAGTGGAACAGAGAAGGGTTACGTGAGCACGGTGGAAATGCAGCTGTGAGATCAATAGAACAATAGGAGGAGTATAACACATCCGGCAGTGTTTAAAATTTAGTGGTTGCAGAGTAAATGTAAGCACGTTTATACAACAGCTACGGATTTCATGCGGCTGAAAGAAGCCGTAGTCAAATCAACCACGTTTCATCATCACAGGTGGAGTGTCGGAGTATGAGTGAAGATCGGAGGCTCGATTATAGACCGTTTGAAAATGAATGCAAGGATTATGGGCGGATCATATAAAGATCGTGGAATGGTTACGGAGTTTTTCAACACAATCATTGCACATAATGGAGCTATGGTTCATAACTATGTAAAAATGTGTTTTAAATGCTATTTGAAATAAATTTTACTCATACCTTGGAATTCTTGCCATTTTTCCTTGGTCTTCAATTATTTGCTTCTCATTTGATGTCTTGAATGCCCCCTGTCTTCATAATATGTCTTCATACCTGCATTTGATTTCATGATTGTGAAAATACATCTGACTGTACATTCTTTTGAAAAACAGAGTGGTAGCTGCAGAATCTGCTTCTGGCTGCGGAAACTGATGTCATCTGCGGAAATAGATGTCAGCTGCGGAAACTGACACAGCTATTATTTGGGTGAATGGAAATAGATGGATGATGACTGACTGAATGAAAATAGTCATGAAAGAAAATTTTATTGGTGAAATGAAATGAAGTAGATGAAATGAAGTGAAATGGAATGAAATGGAATGAAGTGGAGTGAAATGAAGTGGAATGAAGTGGAATGGAATGGAGTGGGTGGTCACAAAACTTGTGAAATGAAAGAGAGATTTTTTTTTGGAAAATATAGGGTGCCAGGTGTTCCTGATTTTCACCCTACATTTTCTGTATAAGAATGCCAATCAATGATTGGTTTTCAGGCTCATACAACTTTTTTTTCTTTTTTTTTAACTGAAAAGAAAAAAGGCTAGGCTGGTGGAGAAGAAGAATTCTTCTGTACCAGCCTGATTGTAGAATTTTCTTGAAACATTTTGACAAATTCCTCTTTTGAGAGTGGCTTATGATAGACTTTTAATCTGTGGCCATTCACAATAAGAGGAGTTTGAAATTCATCAATGGTTTTGATTCTTACCGCTCCATTGCTAAAGATCTTGTCAATCTCATATGGCCTAAGCCAATGAGTCTGAAATTTTCCTTTAAAATCTTTAAACTTGGAATCAAATAACAATGCCCAATCTCCTTCTTGAAACTTCTTCTCTTTGATGTATTTTTCATGCCATTTAGCTCTTTGATATTGAACTAGATCAGTTCTTAGAATTGCTTCTTGTCTGATCTCATCTAGCTCATTCAACTGCTCCATTCTATGCTTTTGGGCTTCTGATAAGTCCATCCCCAACTGAACTGCTATCTTGAAGGTCTTGACTTGGAACTCAATGGGGAGCAAGACTTCTTTCCCATAAACAAGTTCAAAGGGAGAATGTCCTGTTGTATTTCTCCATGTAGTTCTGTAGGCCCACAAGGCTTCAGGAAGCCTTTCTGCCCAATCTCTTCTATGTAGATGAACAGTTTTGGTGATGATACTTTCGAGAACTTTGTTGGTGGACTCCACTTGACCATTTGCTTGCGGATGGTAAGGAGTAAATCTTCTATGCTTGATTTTGTATTCTTCCATCAGCTTCTCCACCAGGTTGGATGTGAATTGGCTTCCTTGATCTGTCACAATTTCTCTTGGAACACCAAAGCGAGTAAAAATATCCTCATAAAGAAAATGAACAACTGAATTTTCAGTAGCAGATACTAATGCTTTGGCTTCTACCCATTTAGTAACATAATCAGTACAAATCAATATATACTTCTTTTGCTTAGATGGTGGATTAATAGGTCCAATGAAATCTAAAGCCCATTTTTCAAAGGGTTCAATGAGTACCTGTGTTTGCAATGGCATTTCATTTGAAAGGGTAGGTTTCCCTACTCTTCGGCAGCTATCACACCTTTTGACATATTGTTTTGCATCTTTGAAGAGGGAAGGCCAATAATATCCCAAGGAAAGGATTTTATAGGCCGTCCTTTTGTCCGCAAAGTGTCCGCCGCATGGTTCATCATGACATGCCTTAGGAATATCAGGCATTTCATCTTCCCTGACACATCTTCTGATCACAAGATCTGGCCCTGTTTTAAACAATTCGTTAGAAATCCATGAATATTTTGAACTCTCCTGAATAATTTTTCTTTTTTCACTTGGAAACAAATGTGAAGGCAGTTTCCCTGTAACCAAATAGTTAGCAATATCTGCATACCAAGGAGTCTTAATAGTTACTGCAAACAAGTATTCATCAGGAAACTTATCGTCTACATGAGAATCTTCTTTAAAATTCTAAATCCTAGACAAGAAATCAGCTACTGTATTTTTTTTTCCTGGGCTATCCAACACAGTAATATTGAATTCTTGCAAAAGTAAGAGCCATCTTGTCACTCTGCCATTAGTAACAGGTTTGGTCATTAGATATCTAATTGCAGAATGGTCGGTATGAATAAAAGTTTCATAGCATGTTATATAATGTCTAAACTTATTGATTGCATGAACAACAGCTAAAAACTCTTTTTCAGTCACAATATAGCTCAACTCAGTAGGCGTCAAATTTTTACTGGTATAGTAAATGGCATAAGGGACTAAATCTTTTTGACCCAACACAGCTTCCAGAGCTGTATCTGAAGCATCTGTAGAAATATGGAAAGGGAGTTTCCAATTTGGTCCTCTCAAGATAGGTGCTTCAGATATTCTTGTTTTCAAAGTTTCAAAGGCTGATTGACAATCAGGATCCCATTTAAATTCACAGTCTTTTGTAAGAAATTTGAAGAGTGGAGATGCTATTTTAGTGAATTTTTCTATAAATATTCTATAGTAACCAGTAAATCCTAAAAAATTTCTAACATCTCTTTAACAATTTGGAATAGGCAACTTGGAGATGACTTCAACTTTTGATCTATCAACTTTAATCCCATCTCCTGAAATATGATGTCCTAAAACAATCCCTTCAGTAAACATCATAAAGCATTTTTCATGGCTTAATGAAAGGTTTGTTTCTTTACATCTTATAAGAACATTTTCCAAATTTTCTAATGCCTCTTCAAATGAATTACCATAAACTGTAAAATCATCCATATAAACCTCTACACAATCATGGATTAGATCAGAAAAAATTCCTAGTACTGCTCTTTGGAATGTTGCTGGTGCATTACATAACCCAAAAGGAAGCACTCGGTAGGCAAAAGTTCCCCATGGAAAAGTAAATGTGGTCTTATCTTGATCTTCAGGTGCTACCCGAATTTGATTATAGCCACTAAAACCATCCAAAAATGAAAAGTACTTTTTACCTGCTAATGTGTCTAATACCTGATCGATAAAAGGCAAAGGAAAGTGATCCTTCAAAGTTGCTTTGTTCAATTCTCTATAATCAATGCATACCCTCCATTTACCATTCTTTTTAGGTACTATAACCAAAGGAGAAACCCATCGGCTATCTGAAATTGGATAAATGAAGTTTACATTGAGTAATTTTTTGAGCTCTTCTTTCACTATCTCCCTAAGATTTGGATTCATCCTTCTTTGAGGTTGTCTGATTGGTCTACTGTTTTCCTCAATATAGATATGATGAATGTAGGTCTTAGGATCAATACCTTTCATATCAGTATACTCCCATGCAAATGCAGTAGAATGTTTTTGCAAGATTTTGGTTAGTTCTTCCTGTTGTGACTTTTCCAAATTTTTGTTGATATTCAATGTTTTTCCTGGAAAAATCTCAATGATAGAACTACCAAACTCTTCCATATAGTAAAGAGACATTTGTATTGATGATAAATATTCTATGTCAGATTCCAACTGAAATTGTGTGGGGTCATATTCTGAAGATGTCTCAAAATTTTCTAATGTGTTCAGAATTTGACTATCCTCACTGATTTCAGAAATGGTGAGAATAGGTTGTATAATATCCTCATCATCAACCCATTCATTTTCTCCTACTTCTGTGATTGCTTTTGCTGGAGGATACAAATTGAATTTCTTTGTCGAATTACCATTAGAAATGTACATATCCCCAGATCTACAACTAATGAAAGCATCAGCTGTGGCTAGCCAAGGTCTTCCTAAGATAAGTGGATGTCCTCCTAGATTACTCTTGGGAGTCAAAATCATAAAGTCTACTGGATATTCCCAAGAATCTAAGGAGACTGAAATATCTTCTAATACACCATCTGGTTTAATAACCGATCGATCTGCAAGTTGCGATAAAGTAGGTGTAAAAAGAAGGTTAGGAAGTTTTAACTGTTCCATAGTCTGTCTACTCATAATGTTGATAGCAGCCCCTAAGTCAATCAATGTGTTTGGAATTTCTATCCCATTTATATGTGTCTTAACAATTGGACTTCCTGGATCTACATACTTCTGCATGGTAATTTTTCCCATCATGATATCTGCAATTTTTCCTACCAGGTGGATTCTTCTTGTATCTTTTAGTTTCCTTCCTGGTCTTTTGAAACTCAACTCCTTTATTGTTTTTGCTAGAATAGGAATCTCTTGAATGGCTTGTAGCAAGGGAATCTTGATACACACATTCTTTAATTCATCTAGAAAATCATAGTTAGGAAATAAGATTTGTTTTTCCACCCGCTTGTCAATTTGATATCTTTCAGGAAAAGGCGGTGTAGATGAAGATGCAGGTTTCTCAACTATAGGAGTTGTGGGTGTTAAATTTTATTTCTCTTTTTGAATTTTTGAGTTTTGAAGAGATGCTTCCTCAGAAATTTTATTGGATTTAAGAGAGTCCTCCTCAGAGGTATCTTGCTCTTGGACATCTATAGAAGGTTTTTCTAAAACTCTACCAGATCTGAGTTGTACATCATTGAGAGGAACAATCATATAGGTAGGAAATTGTTGTCCTTCTATCATGTAAGTATTATGAGGATTTTTATTGTTAGGATTTGGCAATGGCTGAGCTGGAAGTTGATTTGTCTTTTGTTGGTATGGAAGCATGAGTTGAGGATTTGGATTTTGCTGAGAAATTTGTTGTGGAAATGGCAATGAAAGTTGTGGATTTGAGTTTGGAAGTTGTGGAGCTTGTTGATTTTGAAAAGATGGAGGATATTGATAAAATTGAGCAAATCTCCCATAAGGATTTTGCATCCCTTGTACCCATGGTTGATATGGATTCTGATGTTGGGGCCAAGGTTGTTGCCAAGGATTCCAATTTGGTGGGGTTTGAAAATTCATAGGGTTGTTAAACCCTTGAGTTTGTTGTCCTTGCCAAGGTCTCCTTGCAACAAAACAGAGAGATTCTACTGAATTTGGGTCTTCTTGAAAGACAGCTTTGAGTCTAGGAATTGAAGGACAATCCTTGATCTCATGATTCTCTGAGCAAATCATACATGTTTCTACAAATTTTGCATCCAAGGGACATTCCCTTAAAGCATGTTTCTTTCTACATTTCGGACAAAAGATGGCTAAAGCATCTGTTTCTGCTTTCTGCTTGTTTTGGATTTTAAGGGTGTCTGGTTGTTCACTAAGACCCCCTAAGATATCAGTTTTAAACTCATCAAGCATATTACCAATCTCTACCCTACTTACTGATCCAGTTGCAGATTTGTTAGCCCTAATAAGAGAAGGATCCCTAGGCCCTTTTCCTGTTTTAGATTTTCCTCTTGAGAGATGGACACATAGTTTTTTTATGTCACGAAGTGGAAGTTGAGAAATGTCTCCTTTCCCCATCATGTTTAAAATATCTATCCATTCATCTCTAATGGATTTTAATATGAGGGATTTCAAAGTTTCATCATCTAAGTTGCTCATCTTTGCTCTTTTTAAGTTGTATTGAAATCTTTCAAGTAAATCTTCCAAATTTTCATCTTCTTTTTGCATCATTTTGAATACCTCATCCTTGTGATTGGTGGGCATACAATAGTCCAAGTATCTATCCAAAAATGTTTGTTTCATATCATTCCAATTCCTAATAGATTGGGTGGTTAATCCCATGAACCATTTCAAAGCGTCTCCCTTCAATGTTGAAGGAAACAGTTTGAGTTTTTGAGAGTCTTCCATATAGTCATAGGTTCGACACACGACTTCAAACTCAAACAGAAATGTTTCAAGATCCTCACTTCGCAATCCATAAAAGTTAGGGAGGACAGATGGTGAGATGTTTTTCATTGTTGTATGAGTTTCCTCTTCAACTATAGGGAATCCAAACAAGTTGTCTCCTTCCCTATTTCTTCCATCATTACCTTCACCATTGTTGTCTCCATTGTTTCCTCCTCCTCTACCTCTACCTCTACCTCCAAATCCATCTATTATTTTCTCTGCCATGATAGGTTCTTTAGAGTCCTCAAAGTCCTCTGGTTCTTCTATCAAGGGAGGATGAGAGGGAGTCTTTTCCTTTTCTTCTTCAGGTGATTCTACTTCTTTGATTACAATATACTCTCCTGTAGAAGTAAATAAAGGATCCTTTTCTAAATGAGATTTAGTAGGTGGTATAGGAGAATCCTCTAATTCAGCTGTTCCTTGAATTCCAAGAATCTTAAGGCTAGGGGTAGATGGTGGTGAATCTTTTCTATGCCTTGAAGAAGATGGAGTTGTGAAAATCGAACTTTTGGCTTTAGCTATAAACCTTCCCCTAGAATCTCTTGCTCTATGCATGTCATTTTTATTATTATTTTTTAAGTTGGGCTAATAATTCTCTTTCTGATCTTCCAGGTCACACTAGGTGCAATAAGAGAGCATACTTAAGAAATTATCAAACCAATAACTCTTTTTTCTGATCCTCCAGATCACACTAGGTGCAAGAGGAGAGCATACTTCAAGAAAATATCAAGTTTTCCCTTCTTTTTATTGTTTTTTTTAAGTTGTTCAAGTTACCTTAGTTACACTCCTAAGAACGCTTTAAAAATGTTTGCAACTTTAGTTTGTCCTAAATTGCTACATTAATTTGTCAATCCGGGATTCGTAAGCTGACGAAGTGTGGCGCACTATATGTGCAAGATAACCTATCTCTTACTTTTTGTCATTTTTGGTTTTTTTCTTTTTATCTTGGTTGGTTTCCTAATGAAAATTCTAAAAGGCAAGTATGGTTATGATTGTTCAAGGAAATGGTGTTCTTTATAATGATTCACCAAACTTCAAACTTCAAAAGGATTTTGAAACATATAATGAGAAAATTAATTCCTAAAATGAAATGAAAATGTGCTACTATCCTAGCTAAACAAAACAAGGAATCCATTGACTGTCCATACCCTACGTCTAAACACAAAAGAAACGATACCAAAGAAAAGATTGCAAGTAAAGTAAAACTAAAATCAAATTACATCAACTCATATTCTGACCCCTCACCATTAGTCTCGCTATGGCTTTCGGAGGTAATCATAAACAACTTGAGCAATCTGATATCTAATTTGCAGAAAATTAAGCTAATATCAAATTACACACTCATACTTCAATCCCTCACAATTAGTCTCGCTATGGCTTTCGGAGGTAACTGAAATTGACATGAAAAATTTAATATCTATCTTGCAGAAAAGTAAACTAATATCAAACTATACATTCATACTTCAATCCCTCACCATTAGTCTCGCTATGGCTTTCGGAGGTAACTGAAAATGACATGAACAGTTTAATATCTAACTTGCAGAAAAGTAAACTAATATCAAACTATACACTCATACTTCAATCCGTCACCATTAGTCTTGTTATGGCTTTCGGAGGTAACTGAAAATGACATGAACAGTTTAATATCTAATCTAACTACTCAAAGAAAATGTGCAAGACTGAAATAAACAAAACAATGCTGGAATTAAACAAAAAATAAGAAAAAGAAATCAGCAGAAGGACAATATTGATTCCATGTCATTAGTCATTATAAAAAGATGTGCAAATGCCTGGGCTGTCTATTGTAATCTGAAACAAGAACACTGATTAGTTAACAACAACATAAAACATAAAATATTATGGACAGAAGTAAAATATAAAACATGAAAGATTATGGACAGAGATGAAATGTAAATACCATGAAAGATGTAATGTATATACACGTGAATGACTATAACACAATGAACATAAAGAAATGAAGCATGAAACTATACAGTAGTACACAAAACTTCAGCGTGTGCAGGGGCCCTCTGCACAGACCTCGGGGAGCAGCTTTCAAATACGAATTACGCTTTTGAACAAGGTCTTCTCATATATTGAAATGCAGTCATAAAAGAGAAACAATGTCACATCACAATGGCGACACAATTACATTACAGAGCTTCAGAAGATCTAACTATTATGCGTATGAGAACGCATTATTTATAACAGAGGGAGATATAACTAATTCCCTAAAGTCTGCACTGGTAGAAGACACGTGAACCATCACGTCCAGAGATCTAGCATCATGGCCGCCGTGAGGATTAAATCTATGGAGAGTGGATGTTGGATTCGGCTTATGAAGCCATTTACAGGTGTTGATGTGCCTCGCGTGTTTTAGAAACGGCCACACAAATCTCCACATGATGAGAAACAGAGTTCTGTCACCGTGGGACTCTACGGTTGACCACGACTTGGCCACCTTTGACCACAACCTTCTTAGATGAATTCAACCGAGCCAATAGGACACGAGCCATGTCCACGTCATTTTGAACTTGCCCATGTGGCCCGATTTTTCTGAAGACACCTGCAACATAGACTTTGACAAAATGGTTGCGGAAAGTTGCAGCAGATGCGGAAAGTGACAAGATTTCGCAGCTAAATGAGCAAAAATCTAAATCAAACAGCAGACACAAAACATAGTTAAAAACCATTTTAAAAGCTCTTTTCCAATTAATATGCAATGATATTGGTGACTGAGAAGGTCCAGGTGAATGAAAAAGGTTTGGAAAGGTGTATTAGAAAGATGCAGATTTGAGACTCAACACCAATCAAGTAGTGTTTCCACTTCTTGATTCTTTGTACCAATTCATACATTTCTTTGTCATATGTAGGATAATTAGTTACAACATCATTTAATGTTTCAAAATGAAAAGTGATAGGCTTACCATGCTGCAAAAGAACCCCACCCATGGCATAATCACTAGCATCAGTTTGAATCTCGAATGGCTGTCTCAAATATGGTAATGCAAGCACTGGAGCAGAACTAATATTTTATTTTAAAGCTTCTAAAGCTTTTTGTTGTTTTCCTCCCCATTGGAATCCTTTCTTCACACTCGTCATTTCATGCATAGGAGCTCCGATGGCAGAAAAGTTAGCAATAAACTTTCTCCAATACTGAGCTGCACCTAAGAAACTTCTTACCTCGGTTACTATTTTGGGTGTGGGCCAATTTACAATGGCTTCCAATTTAGAAGGATAAATTATCAACTCTCCTCCTCCTACAATGTGTCCCAAATAAACCAAATAATTCTTTCCAAACTCACACTTTGACATCTTAAGAAACAATTTTTCTTTCTTCAAAACACCAAGCACTCTATTCACATGCAAGACATGTTCTTCTCTTGTTTTGCTGAAAATCAATATGCCATCTAAGTAGACAATCATAAATTCATCAAGGAATGGATGCAAAACAATATCCATAACATGCATGAAAGTTTCCGGTGCATTACACAAACCAAATGGCATAACTAACCACTCAAAGAGTCCTTGTTTGGTTTTGAATGCAGTTTTCCATATGTCACTTTCTGCAATTCTTACTTGATGATATCCACTTCCTAAATATAAATTAGTGAAATTTTTTTCTTCTTTCAGCTAATCAAGAAAATAATCTATCCTTGGGAGTGGGTATCGATTCTTTACCGTTATCTTGTTCAAAGCTCTGAAGTCTACACACATGCGCCAAGGCCCATCTTTCTTTGGAATCAAGACTATGGGTGAACCGCATGGCGAAGTGCTTGGCCTTATGATTTATTTGTCCAAAATCTCTTTGATTTTCCTCTTTATTTTAGCATTCTCCATTATCAACATGCGATACATGTCGATGTTTGTAAGAGGACAACATTGCTGCAACTGAATCTCATGTTGAATCTCCCTTTTTGGAGGCAATCCTGTTGGCTCTTGAAACATCTCATGATGTGCATCACTTACATCATATAAATCTGATTTCAAATTAGGATCACATCCCTCAAATGATTCATGATTAACATCATCTTTAGGCCTAATCATTAGAAGAACACAATTCTTACATGAATTCCCCAACCTCTTTACCTATCTATCATTTACCATAGCAATGTTTGTCTTCTTGCGATGTGCTCTAACAGTCCACTCCTTGCCATATTTGAATAAATGGTATTTGTTCTCATGGAGATGGAAGATATATTTCCTATCATACAAGTAAGGACTCCCCAACACAATACTTGTTATGTCAAGCGGAACCACATCTAATTCAACTGTGTCAACAAATTGTTCAGTTATTGCAAATCGTAATATACACTTCTTTGAAACTTGTAAATTTGCATCCTTATAAATCCAACCAAATGGATATGGTTTTGGATGTGGTATGGTCTCAAGATTAAGTTTCTTTGCCAAGTATTCAGAGATTAATTTTGATTGTGACCCATTGTCAAAAAATGTGTCAATCTTAGTATGTTTGTATATGACCCTCACATGAAATAGTTCAATTCTTTCTTCTTCATTTGGAGCATGTATGTGAAAATTTGATGTAATAGCACTTGGTTTATTCTCAATTTATGTTCCCTTCATGTTCTTCAATCCCATAGTTGTAATCTTAGAATCATCACCTGAATCCTCTCCTAAATCATGTTGAGTTGTAGCTGCATTTTTTTGTTTCCCTTTGTTGTTGTATTTCTTGGGCCTCATTTCAGGTTGTAATTTTCAACAATGATTTTCATCATGGCCTTATTTTGAAAAAAATTTATAAACCAATTTTTCTCCATCTTTCTTAACAGATTCATTCTTCTTTCTTTTACCTTTTGAGTTCTTTTCTTTGTTTTTACCCTTAAAAGGTTTCTTCCTACCCTCTTCAGAAATGTTTTTCCTTCTAGCTTCTAAATGTGTGGCCTGAAAAAACACTTCATATAGATTGGTGGGGTTATACATGAGAATATTATGTTTTAGGTATCTATGTAAGCCTCCTATGCACTTGAGCAAAGTATCTTGGCTCTGCAAATCTACCCTTAATAAGAGAGCTCTTCTCCTAAATTCTTGGGTGTATTCTTGCATATTCTGTCCCTTCAATTGCCTAAATTTTTTCGAGTTCATTATGGCTTTCTACATATGAGCCAATGCATAAAACTATTTTTTTATTGCAGTAATGAAATCAGTCCATGATAGAATAATATTACCATGATTCTTGATCTCCTCCTTTACCTTGGCTTCCCACCAAACAAGTGTTGCACCTTCCATTCTCAATAAATCTAATTGGATTTTGGTATCATCATCTTGAAGGTTCTGGATTCTCAAATAGACCTCTAATTTACTAATCCAATTATCAAGATTTTCTACATTGAATTCACCATTAAACATTGGCAATTCAAATTTAGCATCAAGTTTTAAAAAAGGACTTTGTAATATTCCAAATTGGAAATAGTGGCAATATAACTCATAAATATGTAAAGCACAACAAATATGAACATGAAATGAGAGGGATCAATGTAAAACCATAATTTTATTAAGATATTAGCAGAAATATAAAAAAATATCACAAGGGACAAGCCACTCAAGCAATAGGAACATGCCTCCAATGATCAAAACAATCAACACATGAGTTGCTGCAACTGTATAAAATGTCGAAGAGTAGTGAAAACACTGTCTATATTAGTGTAGCTACTACTGAATACATATATGAATGAAATATGGTTGATAGAAACAAAATATATGCCCAACAGAGAAGATGTGGGCTCTAATACAAGATTTCTAGTCAACCCGTAAAATATTGCTAGAAATACCAAGAAATATACAATGTGACAAATAACCCTGGGGTTAATATGCCACTGCAAATTGGATCTGATATAAAATGAGGCTATGAAATATCTGAAATGGTGATTTACTCCTCCAATGGTATTTCTAAAATAGAAGGCTGATCCCTCTACTTAGGAATAGACCCTCCTGATGAGCTCAATGAACCCTCCCAGCAACTACCTCCAAAAATAACGCAGTTTAGAATTATGAATACACTGTGAGGGATGGTAGATGGTTGGAATGATGCCAAATATGTGGAAATATGCCCAGGAGCCCTCCTTGATGATCCTCTAATGGATAGGCTACCTCTCCACTGAAAAACAAGCCTAGAAATAGCTCTATGAGATCCTCGTTTGCTGCACCCTACAACACAACCCAGCTCTAAACAGAAACTACACTGTAGCTGAAGTAGGTAGCTTGGCCATAATTCTAGAATGAGGATATGTATCTCAAAGAACCTCTCCTTCCCTGAGGATGAGGTAGGGATTCCCGATCAGGAACACCCTTGTGCTAAATAGCATCACAACCCTGCTAAACAGCAAGAGGAAGAAAAATGCTAAACAGACCAATATCAAATGATAATCTAAACATGAATAAAAGAGGCTGCCATCCTCTCCATATATAGCTAGTGAACCTCATCACATTGGGTCCCATCCATACTTTCCACCAAGCTCATGCAAGTTTTCCTCCACCAAAACTGCGTCGTCTCATCATAAAGGCCACTCCTCCATGACAACGCTGTTGATTTGGTCAAAGTTGATTGAATCAACATGATCTAGTCCCTGTTCACACCCAAAGGTGCTTAAGCCAGATGTTTGTTCTTCCTCCTTTCACATTAGGAGTGTTATTATTCCTTCTAAAGGGGTTTTATGGGCATCCCCACCCTTTTATTCACCTACCTAGTGATAAAACAAACTATAATATTCCATTTAGATGAATGCTAAATTTTTGGAATATTACAGTCCTCCCCTCCAAAATGTTGCTTGTCCTCAAGAAACTGTAAAGGTGGAGAAAAATTCCTCCCTTCCTCTTCTTTTGGCCTCCTCATCAATAGTTCCACCATAGCTCAATATAATCTACAATAAATCTGCCCTCAAATGGTTCCTCCCAAGTTTGCAAAACCAAATGGTGTACATCATGAGAAAGTGCAAGGTGTAAGTGGAAACCTTCTTGTTGTCCAATGGCCTCCTCAAGTTAGGAATGATGATAAACAAAGGGAATCTCATCCCCAATGAGATTCTTCCATACCCATGCTATCATCCAAATGAAATGAGCCATTCTAGGTAGCTCATCAAAGAAATCCTCAACCCCTAGTTGATGCAATGTGTTGGGGTTGCATGGAGAGATTAGATTTTCCCATCCAAGTTGTTTCTCTCTCCATTTATGGTAAGTATGGGGTTGTTGCTGACCTTGGGCTGAAATTTCATGGCCTCCAAGAATGGCGCAAGTTACCCCACCAAAAAAATCAGCCATGAAGTGCCTCCTCCAAGAACTCAAGTTCTCCAAATGGCTCCTCCCACATGAAGAAAAGAGATGTAGTATGGCAATCATGGTTTGCCCATTTTTTCTCCTGAAATATGTAACATGTATAGTAGGGAGAACCATACTCCCAATGGGCACCTCCAACTCTTGTCCCACTCTCCAAACAAAGCTTCCCATGAACATAAGAATATCAGCAATATATGGAAGCAAACACCAATAAAAACAAGTTTTCCTTTGACAACAAGAAAGTGGATTATAGTTCCACACATGGAACCAGCACAGTGCATCCCTTTTCCGCTTCAAAACAAAGAATAGGAAGTGCCCTTCCAGCCACTTTTTTGCTGCCGCAATCATCCCATAAGATGGAATCATGAAGAAAAATTTTGGTGTCAATGGTGCACACCAAGAATCATGTGGCTTCCCCCACAAACCACCAATAGAATAGCCAACCCTAATGCTGCAATTGGCCCTAAGTACATCATAATATAATATGAAAGAAGGGATAATCCTACTGGGTACAACATGCTTCTCATATAAAGTAAAGAAGCACAAATCATAATGAAAAATTGTACCTTCTCTACCATGTACTTTGGTCCTTGAGCTGAAATGGCTCAACTAGAAGTTCTCCCTCACTCTCAATGATTAGGGAAGTGGCTGTGCCAACCTTTCCATCAACATCTGGGCTATGCATATCTCCATATGCTGAAATATATCATGTTGTATGCCCTCCCAAGTGAAATCCTCCATAAAATAATGAAATGCATCAAAGTGCATGGAAAGAAAGTCCACATGTGCTGCATGTAGTAGCTTCCTCTTGAGCTTAGAAACTCTAGTCAAGAAGACTCTGCCACAAGAATAGATGATCTCTCCAACCACCATGTATCTATCATCTCCCTCTGGTTCATCAAGAATCATGCAAGCACCAAGATCCTTGGAGTACTCTACCAATAGTTGAGACCTCCAATATGGATCAATCCTCAAGATCTGAAATGTGAAGCTCCCCACATGCTGCTGTCTTCTCCTTTGACATCCCTTGTAATATCCCAAATTAGGAATAACTACACTATTGGGAATAATCTGAGTTATTACCAATGTGGAGCATCAGCAAACCATGAGCATGGAAATCTAGAGTAGCTCATTAGATGTCAAATAAAATCATACCAGTAGATGAAAGAACCTCAACAACAAGATGATCTATATTCTCCTTCCCGGGTGGGGAAATGAAGCAATATAGAGCATAAAACGGTTGTATTTATAAAATAATGCTATACAAGTGAGAAATGGGACTTTTATCCCTTATATGACATGATATACATCTCACATGCAGAATTTGAGGTGAAACAAATCACTCTAGCTCATATAAACAGATCTCCCAAGTCTATGCAGCTAAAATAAGCCAAAACCCTATAGCCTAGCTCATGCAGCAACTAATGAAGCAAGGAATGCATTATTATAATGAGGGTTTTTATAGAAAATGATGAAATAAGTCTGATATAGAGTTTATATTAATCATACAACAAATAAATGGAGGTTTAACCCCTTATATAGCATAAACAAGACACCCGGCAAAGGTTTCCGGCAAAATGCATGAATAACAAGAAGCACTGCAGAAAATAGCGCAGTTACTACATATCTGTATTATACATGACTGAATATGACATGAGATAATATAATAATACAAGAAAATGGCCCTAGGCCTCTTATTAACACTCCCGGAGGGAAATAAGCACCTCCTCCTCAAAGACTAGCATAAAATCAAAGGGTGCAACCCTGCTGTTGCTGCCCCTGCATGGAAGACGCAGTTTTCTGAAGAAGACTTTGCTATGGATGAGTATGGATGAATGGCCCCACGCCAAATGATGAAATGAATCTCAAATCACTCCCCTTTTATCCCTTAAGAAATTTGATCTAAGGAGAGGATGGAATTCCCGCACAGGAATTCCTTGCACTAGGCAGTGCAACAACTCTGGCTAAACAACTAAAGCATGCAAGTAGTCACAAGACTAAGATAGCTGAATACATGAATGAGTCTCCTTTGATGCTATGCCTTCCTTTTATCTTTGGTGAGCCTCCTCACCCCGAACCCCACACAATGTTGAGGTGACTTCCTAGTGAAGCCTCCTCATTCAAAACTACACTGCCCTAGCTAGTTTCCCTCCTCTTTTTAACAGCGCTGTTGACTTGGTCAATTGGAACTAATCCACCTGCAATGCCTCTTTTCACACTAAAGTATCTTCAATATGTTTCTCATATGTGTGTCTAGACTGATCCTTGTTCACATTGAGCTAGTTTACTTGAGTGTTTCTTCCTCCTCAAGAATGGATGTTGACGTAGTCAAACTTGACTATGTCTCCATCTAATTTTCCCTTGTTCACACTTGGAAGTGTAAAACCAACTCCTAAGGTGATATCCTTCCTTACTAAGGTGGAATTTATTCACATTTTATTATTCATGGGCCTCCTTTCCGATTTATTCCTCTCCTAGGTGAAAGCATCAAAATCTAATATTCCAATTTGCTTATTTGAAAAATTTGGAATATTACATCCCTCATGCCAAAGTCATCCTCCAAAGTGCTACCATGCCCATGATGTAGCTGCTCATGCTCAATTAAAAGTGGTGGCCTTTGGAAGTTGGCCTCCCATGAGAAGCTACCATCCAAAAAGAACCTCCTGATCTTGGCCAATGTAAGCATGAGTGGCCTCCATCTACTCCAATGTATGGAGGATTCCTTCCTCAAAGGAAGTACCCTATGTTTCTCCAAATCCATGGAGCATCTCCCTTGCACCATGAAGGTGCCATCCTCTATCATTGTAGCAACTTCTATCAGCGCATAATATGTAGTGAGAGTGGGTGATGTTGAAAATGGGAGAATGTCTCCTTCCTCCTTGAGTCTACCCTAGACTCTCTGTGATGTAATAGACTCCTCCAAGGTCTTCACTCCTCCAAAATCTAAGAGTGGTGAACCAAATGCAAAATTTCTCCCACCAACTATAGATCTAGTGGCCTCCCAGGTGGAATGCCCCCATGCAGTGAGACATAAAAATCTGAAGTGGACTGTATATATGAGTGGACTGATTTGTCCCTCTCTTCACTACGCAATACAGTCTCCTTATTTTGTGTAGAAACCTCCCAAAATAGATAAGGGTTAATGCTCATCATCCCTTGATGTTGATCCTTCTCTTCCTCCATCTCACAATCCACAAAAACTGATGCATATTTCTTTGGAATTGTGCTTTGGTTCCCACATGTTAGATAATTTGGAACTCTTTGCAAAGACACAAGGGCTCCTCTAATGGAAGTAATGGCTCCCTTCCCATCTCCATGTGGTGATGGATCTCCTCCTAATGGTACATCATTGTTAGTTCTTCTTTTCTCATCCTCTTCATCAATATTTGAGAATGTCTCATCATTAATGAGAGACCCTTGATCTCGGTCTTCTCTTGAAGGAGGAACCTCCATCTCTTCACCTATAGAAGAGGGCTCATCAAGAAGTGGAGATCTTGCCCTTGGCAAGGCATCATGCATTTTTTTATCCCTCTCAATAGAAATATGGAGTGGAGTTGGAAAAATGGATCTCTCCAACTCATGCAAAGGTTTCGAGTTTTAGGGTTCAACAAAAGTTGTTTTACAATGTTTAACAGCAAATATTCTCACTAATTTCTTAGTGAACCCTACATAAGTGTTTATATTTTCATGATAAAAGGAAGCAGAACTATAAAACCACCAATCATGGGCCATACCTTTGAAACTTGGTGAAGCTATAAATAGGAATCTAGCTCCTTCACCCAAGCTTTGGCTATGCACTTTGTTGATACATCAAAGTTAGATAGAAAGATTCTACCTCTCTTGCTTCTATTATGGTTGCTAGATCTTCTATCTTCCTTGAGGTGGAAAAACTCTTGGAAGTCCAAGTGCTCTTTTAATCTCCATGATTGAGACTCATACTCCTGAAGATAGTCACTCAAGGTCTCCTCCCTTAGTGCGTATTCTTCTTCCATTCTTCTTGCAGTGAATGTGGGCCATAAACTGCGCTTTGGATCTGCATGTGTGGCTAAATTTCCACACCGATCATGTGAATATCTAGGGCTTGATTCACTTTCAAACCCCCTTGGAATTTTTATGTACTTCTCGCCTTCCATCTCCTTGATATCTTCTTTGATATTTTTCATAGTTTGGAAAAGATGCTGGGAGATCCTCTCTTCCTTCCTTCCTCCAAATAATGGAGTCATGCCTTTGTTTATTTTGTACAAATTCTCTTTCCTATGAGAATAAGCTTCTCCTTCAAATGACATAATGTCTTGGATGCACAGGCTGAGCCAAGATTATGCTCTGATACCACTGTAATATTCCAAATTGGAAATAGCAGCAATATAGCTCATAAAAATGTAAAGCACAAAAAATATGAACATGAATTGAGAGGGATCAATGTAAAACCATCATTTTATTAAGATATCAGCATAAATATACAAAAATATCATGAGGGAAAAGCCACTCAAGCAATAGGAAAAGGCCTCCAATGATCAAAACAATCAACACATAGGTTGCTACAACTGTATAGAAATCTGGAGAGCAGTGAAAACACTGTCTATATCAGTGTAGCTACTTCTGAATACATATATGAATGAAATATGGTTGATAGAAACAAAATAAATTCCCAAAAGAGAAGATGTGGGCTCTAATACAAGATTTCTAGTCAACCCAGAAAAGATTGCTAGAAATACCAAGAAATATACAATGTGACAAATAACCCTGGGGTTAATATGCCACTGCAAATTGGATCTAATATAAAATGAGGCTATGACAGATCTGAAATGATGATGTCCTTCTCCAATGGTATTTCTAAAATAGAAGGTTGATCCCTCTACTTAGAAATAGACCCTCCTGATGAGCTCAATGAACCCTCCCAGCAACTACCTCCAAAAATAACGCAGTTCAGAATTATGACTACGCTATGAGGGATGGTAGATGGTTGGCTTGATGCCAAAGATGTGGAAATATTCAGAAGAGCCCTCCTCGCTGATCCTCTAATGGATAGGCTACCTCTCCACTAAAAAACAAGCCCAGAAATAGCTCTATGAGATCCTCCTTTGCTGCACCCTGCAACACAACCCAGCTCTAAACAGAAACTGTGCTATCGCTGAAGGAGGTAGCTTGGCCAGAATGTCAGAATGAGGATATGTAGCTCAAAAAACCTCTCCTTCCCTAAGGATGAGGTAGGGATTTCCGATCAGGAACACCCTTGTGCTAAACAACACAACAACCCTACTAAACAGCAAGAGGAAGCAAAAGTCTAAACAGACCAATATCAAATGATAATCTAAACATGAATAACAAAGGCTGCCATCCTCTCCATTTATAGCAAGTGAACCTCATCACATTGGGTCCCATCCATACTTGCCACCAAGCTCATGCAAGTTTTCCCCCACCAAAACTGCACTGTCTCATCTTAAAGGCCACTCCTCCATGACAACACTATTGATTTGGTCAAAGTTGACTGAATCAACATGATCCAGTCCCTGTTCACACCCAAAGGTGCTTAATCCAGCTGATTATTCTTCCTCCTTTCACATTAGGAGTGTTATTATTCCTTTTGAAGGGGATTTATGGGCCTCCCCACCCTTTATTCACCTACCTAGTGATAAAACAAAATATAATATTCAATTTAGATGAAGGCTAAATTTTTGGAATATTACAGACTTTTACTAGTGTTCTTTGACTTATGTGGCTGATGTATTGACGATGAAGTAGAGGATGATGATGGTGAGGGTGAGGATGATGGCTCTCCATTTCCTCCATTTCCTCCATTTCTCTTCTTTGACTTATATTCATCATTGTGACCTCCTGAAGATCCCTGTCCTTCCTTGTGAAGTTTGGATCCTTCTCCTTCCAATTTCTCATACCTTTCTTGATAAAGGATTCTAACCATCTTAGTCATGTCAAGGAATTATTTCCTGAAGACTCTTTCTTCCTCTTTGGGATCAACTTCTTCATGGATTTATCCTTCCTCATGAGGCATGCTTATAGTAGCTTCTTCTTCCTTAGAAGGTGAGCTAGGTGGTGGAGATTGTGGCAGTCTTACTCTCCTTTGCTTTGGCTCTTCTTGAGACCCTTCTGCTCCCACCAATTTTCCTTCTCCTCTCTTGAGCTTGAGCCTAATAAGCATATAAAACTTGCAAACATTTAAACAAATCTTTACACTAAACAACATCAGAGAATAAACTCTAGCTCTAATACCTACCTGATATGAAAGGACTGTATTAGTTTTTCTGTGCTAAGTGTCTTTTTAGTTATAAAACATGTGCATACTTGTCTCCATAGTCTGCTTAAGGATTGAGAATTTTAACCATGATATATAGATGATTTTAGTGAATTAGAAGCATGAAATAAGAGCAAATAACACTGAACAGCAGTGTATAACAAAGAAATAAAACGCCACATAAAATTTACAAAGTAGGCATGATAAATCAGTTCACCCCTCCTAGGCTATATCTGCTGGTCCAGCTCCCAATGGCATGTCCATCTTTCATTATGCTCAAAATTTTGCAAATACATGTAGTTACAGGCCTCTAATGGTTGATGTCTCTACACCAATGGCTCCATAATGCTCGAATTAGTCTATATTGATTCTTCATTCACTCAGAATGGGAGAAAATTGAGCCTCCAACTCATTTTCCCAGTAACACCTAGAAAATATCCACTAATTGTGGAGAACTCCACTTAACTGGAGTTAGTTTAGCCAAATCTGCACAAAAAGAGGGTGCATTCTAAAACTTTGCCAGTAATAACTGT
The DNA here is from genome assembly GCA_034641835.2 of Pinus albicaulis. Classification (NCBI taxonomy): domain Eukaryota; kingdom Viridiplantae; phylum Streptophyta; class Pinopsida; order Pinales; family Pinaceae; genus Pinus; species Pinus albicaulis. Next base: position 1,322,863,847 of record CM076580.1, read on the forward strand.
AATAATAAATGTTATGGGTAAGGGGTGGCCACATGCCAACCCCCAAAACCCACGATTAATGTTTGGTGGAGCAGAACTCTACTTAAATCGTGGGTAATAGCATTGAAACTGGAGTTTTAAGTCGTGTTAGCTAAACTGTCGGAGAAACCATTGCCTAGAACATCACCATGTGACAAGGTTGAAAAATTTATGATAAATGTTGCGGGTTCACAACTATCAGATGTTGTTGGCGGTTACATTTTATGTTGTGGTTTGTTGCGTTGACATGTGATAGCCCACGGGACCGCTAGCAGGTTGGGACCGCCGACGGTCCCAACCCCCAATGCTATTTTCATTAAAATTTAAATACAACCTTTAACCCATGAATGTTAAGAATCAATGTGCAGCGCAGGTGGTGTGGCAGGTGGTTTCTCTATTGGAGGTTGTGGGGTCGAGCCCTGTGGACCTCCATAAAATTTTAATACACCATACAGGGGACACGTGGAAGCCTCAGGGTTGGCCACGTGTCACCCTTCGATTGGCTCTCAAACCATAACGTACAACCTATCAACAAATCACAATGCACCACTTGTTGGCCTAGGATTCATTCTGAGGAAAGTGATATTCCTCAGAATATTCCTTTTGCTGACTATGCACCCTTCATGCTGAATGGGCATCCCAATCAACCTTGTCGCAAAATTTAGTTGTTTGGGAATTCGATCAGAATGCGATATCTCCCTCATACAACATCGATTTTTTGAACTGTTGGCAGCACCAGAATGAGGAAGACGATATCTATGCAACCATCCTAGTTTCAACCCAATCCTATAACTTTCAAGTTTGAGCAAAATTTATGAACTCCTGATCACCTGATGACCTCATGCATGACCTGTACAATTTCATAATAGTACAACTGATATATATCTTCCCTTTAACCTCAGTCTCAACTGGTCCTTCCTTAGAACTGACATGCAACAACTATTTCTGAGTGAGTTATCAGTTAACTGTTTGATCAGTGCCTGTGAATTAAATCTAATTTAATTCACTAGACTTCTCACTAGCTCATCTCTTAGTTGGAACTAGTTAAACTCATTTAATCTCAATTTCTTGAGTTAACTAATTAAAACTCACAAATAAATATATCTGGACCCCCTAAAAATAGAAAATACCTTTTCATGCATCCTCTTATACCCTCAACTCCAATTTCCTAAGCTAACTAAGTCTTCCTAACTCGGTTAACTAATACAACTTGTCATGAGATGAAATTACAAATTTTCTTCCAATTTAATTACGGGAAAATTAAATCAGAAGCCTCATTTGGTAGCCATTTATGGGTTCCATTTTCTGTATTTTACTTTTGGATGCCAATTTCACTGTTTCTTGTTGAAAATTTCAACACTCCCTCTCAACAAAAAAGGAATTCAATCTATGCCAATTTGATGCCTTTCGAATGTTTTGCATGGAACACTTCTCTAGTATTGTTTTCTCCCGCAAATCCAAAAACTGAATAGCCTAAAAAAAAAATTGGATTAGTATGATGCACTCTCATCAGAGTCTCTAACTGCTATCGATTACTATATTTTCTACTAAAATCTTTGTGTTGCTGTTGACTTTTCAATTGTGCCCTCTGCACTGCTGCCAACTTTGATCAGCACTCAATTATCTGACATATGTCACATTATTTATGTCTTCCTGACATATGACTGTATCAATCCTACTAATACTTCAAGCTACTGTGTAATATGGGCTCCTCGTAGCCAGGTCCAATCCATTAAAGAAGCCATCTCAATGGATCCTACCCAAATTTATTCTCTTAGGATTACGTTTGCACATCACCCGACCTCTTACCTAGAGGTATGGTTTCATGTGCTCCCTCTGCCCATCTAGCTCAAATCCCCCCCTACTAGAGGTATCTACCTCAGTGGATGTCTCAACTTGGTCTCCTCTCTACTTCTCAAATTGTGGTTGCTTCACAACCTTCTGATATTTCTTCTAAGACTGCATATTGAGAGGTAATTTAGGCTCCCTCTCAACCACCAAATCACTAACCTCTTCTTTTCTCCTAAAATATTTGCATGCATCCAGGAACTCGAGAGAATAAAGGTTCTTGATTCATACACCAACATTTTTCACCCATCCTGTTGGGATGTGTCTAAGGAACAAATTTCATTTTCTAGATATGAAACCATAACCATGATCTTCTAATACCACTATGGAGACAAGATTCTTCCATAGTCTTGGAACATACCAAAAATATGTTTGTCTGAGAGGGGAGCCAAACTCCCTCTGAAAGGTAATTTTACCTATGTCGGTCATGCTATACCTCCTGCCATCTCCAAAATATATGTTCTACTCGAGGTTCTTCTCCTCCAAGTCACTTAAGAGATATCTATTCCCTACCATATGGAACAAAGCACTGCTGTCTAGATACCATATGCATCCCATTATAGTGTTGGCCATGTATTCAATGAGAGTAAAATCAAGCTCTAACTATGAAGCTAGCACTTCAGCCGCTGCAACTGTAGGATCCTTTTTGCTTGCCTTCTTCTGTGGAAAATTAGAGGCATACTGCATGTGCTCATGACAATGAAAACACTTGATCTTGGACAAGTATCTCTTTCTCTCTTAACCTTAGGACTTCTTTACCTTGGATTTCTTTCCTTTTCTAACCAATGTAAAATCTTCTTCTTTGTCTTTTCATGGAGGTCTCGTCTCTCGTGCTATGCCTTATCTCTTCTATTATCAAGTTGGACCACAAATTCTCCCAGTGTGGTAACTTCTCCCTCCCATATACAGAGTCTTGGTAACTATGCCAGCTCTTGGGATGGCCTAGAAGTGCTAGGCTCACCAAATCATCTTCACCAACAATAACCCCAACACTTCCAAGCTCATCTCAACACTGAGTGAAATTCTACAAGTATTTTTGGATCGTGCCGCCCTCCTCCATCTTGATATTTCTGAGTTTTTCCTTTAGTGCCAAATTCCTGTGGTCACTATTATTCTGAAAGATATCTATCAAGGCCTTTCTATGACCATTGAAATACATCTTGATCTAATGCTTGATCTTGAAGAATAAATAGGAAAATTTGAACCTGTTCAAGACAAAAGTTTGTTCTTCTCTTATATTGTGATTCCAAGAGCTCCGATACCATGTAGAAAATATAACCAAGGGATTCAATATGATCTTGTAATGTACTAAAAAAAGATACTGAATCCTTCTATAATTTGCAGAAACAAAACACGATCACACAATCACATAACATGAAAGAGAAATAAACAATCAATCACACAACACAAGATGCATCTGGGGCAATAAATTTCTTAAAGCCCCTCTATATATATATATATATATTTCATATGGTTAATATCGTGAAAAAATACAATGTTATTCCTCACACTGAGAAACCTTTGCACTCTGCTGACAGTCTCACTCCGATCCTACTTGAATCTGGCTTGTGATCTAAGAAGAATTGTTCAAGTATTTAACCTTTTTCTTGCCTATGGCTACCCAACATTCCTTATGCATTCTTGGGCTAAATGAGTCCTTTTTATTTAGGAAAATACCAATTAATGACTTTTCAATCCTTCAAGCTCTTCCCAATGACCTCATGCATGACCTATACAATTTTCTTATAGTACAACTGATAGATCTCTTCCCTTTAACCTTAGTCTCAATTGGGCCTTCCTTAGAACTGACATGAAAAAACTATTTATAGAAAATTATTGGTTAAATTTTTTATCACTACATGTGGATTAAATCTAATTTAATTCACTATACCTATCACTAGCTCATCTCTCAGTTAGAACTAGTTAAGCTCGTTTTAACTCAATTTTTTGAGTTAACTAATTACAATTCACAAATAACTATATCTGGACCCCCTAAAAATAGAAAATCCCTTTGCATGCATCCTCTTAAACCCTCAACTCAAATTTCATAAGCTAACTAAGTCCTTCTATCTCCGTTACCTAATACAAGTTGTCATGATATGAGACTACAATTTTTCTTCAAATTTAATTAAGGGGAAATCAAATCAGAAGCCTCATATGGTAGCCATTTATGGGTGCCATTTTTTGGATTTCATTTCTGGCTGCTAATTTCATTGTTTCTTGTTGCAAATTTCAACATGGACCATGATCACAAACTTATAAGTTTAGCTAAGGTTTCATTAAATATAAGCCATCTTGTTATAATTTTGGTGATTCCTAGGAAAAGAGGGATGTGTAGTAAATGAACTAATTCATGGTAATATGAATATATAAATGTTGCTAATTCGTTATTTTTTTTCCAACAATTTATTGAAATAGATCATGTGCATGAGGAAATTCAAATGAAGGAGGAGGAGCAAGGCCAAGAGAAACCTCAACATCAGATTTTTTGCTTTCCTTATATGGGAATGTGTACTAAATTGTTGCCTAACATTTGAAATGTTTTGGAAAAGGTTACTATAATTTGGATTGAACTATCAATATCTTTGAAAATTGTAGTTCTTACAAGAAAAAATCAATTTACAATGTGGAATTGGAAACTTCTATGCGTGACAGTAGGTGGATTCTTTCTTGCATCTAATTCATTCTTTGATAATTTAAGTTCCAGAAAAGAAATATGTATAAACAACATGTTTATACAATGGGAAATAAAGTTTATGCCAGAGAGATGGCCAAAGTACTTGATCCCATAGCAACTTTATTTTCATGGTGTGTTATTTTGAAGGATGACGAGGCTGATCTAGATGGAGACGATAGGATACATAAAAGTAATATGGAGTAGTAATTGTCGATGATTTTGCACGGGTTTCACCTCATCATAGATATAGTTTAGTTATGTTCGAAAGGTAAGATCATTTCAATTCATTTTTAGTATCAAATCAAGACCTTATATTTTTTAATTTTTTTTCTTTCAAAAGTGGTGGTTAAAGATATATGTTATTGTTCCTAAAACTAAGAGACTCCCATTCATAGATACATGAATTTTCCCTGCGGTAGGTGCCAATTTGGATTTCTAGGGTTGTGATTGTTAGAAGTATACATTGATGAGAATCCAGAGGATGGAACATTGACAACATCTTTAGCAGTGAGATGCTAAAAGATAAAATATAACACACATTGTGTTCATGGCACATAATTTAGAGATATTTCCTGAGTAGATTGTGTGTGGATATTCAATGCTATTTTCATTAAATATCATTATGGATTCATCCATCTCAAATTTTTGGTGTGGGGTCTAAATAAATTCAAGGAAATACCCTCAAACCTTATAATGCAAGGGTTCAAAGTGTTGGGCTGAGGAAAAGGTACACTTTACCCCTATCTTTAGCATGAATTATCATTAACTTTTATATGTTTTCCTTCATTTCATAAATAAATCAAAGGAGAATAGTGTAAAAGTAGGGTAAAATGAATTATTGATAAAATGTGTGTTTAATAGTATGAAAACTAACTTTTTATGTCTTTATTGATAGGGAATTGAAACAAACCAACCACTGACCAAAATGCCTAAACAACAACAGTCAATAAAAGTAAACGGAATCGCGTCAGTTCCTATGAAGCGACAAAAGATGTAGAGACACTCCTATTCTTGAAGAATTCGGTTGATGGCTATGAAGCCTTAGGATCTCCTGATCCCGAGGATTCGTTATTATGTTTTGTTTTGCCTTTAAGTTATAAAAGGTTGTAGGTGAAAGAGACAACAAGTTGTTCATGTATCATAATTTTCTGTAATAAACTTATTCGTACAGAACCTTCAAACTCGTGATGATGTATTTCTCCATTAATTAATGAAGAAGTTCATGTTTTCATTAGAAGCAGATTCTGAGTATTTCTTAGCAGAAGACTTCCAAAGGCTTTGGGCTTGGTCCTTGGGAATTCTCCTGCTATTTTTTGTTATATGTTTATTTCTCGATTCTTTCAATTTAGTTATTCTTTGTGCTTTGTAGCATTACCATTCGATTCATTAATCGCAAGTGTGATGTGTTACAATTCCCTTTTCAATAGGTTGAATTTATCATTGATGTTCATTTATTATGGAGTGACACCTTTAGATTCATTAGATTGATTTCATTGTGGTTAAGTAGTTGTTGTTCAATTCTGCATACGGTTATTTCTTAAGTTTTTCCATCATAAGTGTGAATGTATGGTTTGTTGTTCAATTCCAAATGTTGCTAATAGTTGAGTTATAGAAAATTCCATTGAAAAATGTTAAATAATTGATTATTTTTCAATTCATTAAGCATGTTGTTCAATTGCAAAAGACCCCTTATTTCAGCATTGAGTGTTTATAGGTTTAGATTAAGAGTTTATTATTTTGATTGATTTGAAGTATTTCATAGTTTACTTTTGAGTTGGTTTGATTAAACTTTGAGAATTAGATAATATTTCTTACAAATATTTAGAGTAGTTAACCTCTAATTTCACTCGCATATATTTTTCTCGTACTCTTGAAATAAAAGGACTTGCCCTGGGTTGATGATTAATGTGAAGCATTAAGGTTACCTTTAACAGTCACCTTCTTGACCCAAAATTTTTGCGTCGTTTCTGGGGAGAGTGTTTAGGGGTGATGTCTTTTTATTTTTCCTTTTGCTGTGAAAGAATTGGACATTGAAAACGAGAGGTAAGAACCTGCATATTAGCAAGCAAAACACTTGCTCTCCATCCCGCTTCTCAGCAATTATGCAGAGGTTAAGTAGGATAGGTGTTTATTTTTTTATGAATAGGAATAAAAAGATAGAATTAGATCGAAACCCCCCATCTAAATCAGCAAAACCCAAGGGGTCAGTGGTCCTTGGAAGAACAACATTCATAGATGAAATCATAAGGAAATTTGAATCCCAAGCATCTGTAGGACCCAAAACCATTCCTAAAAAGAGTCCTACTATAATCCCTCAGGCAACATCCTCACCATCTATAGCCCACACCGAGATTCACAACGAAACATAAGGGTTTGAATGGAGTTTTCAGACTATAGAACATTCGAGTCCTAACCCTTCGCGAGAGGGAAATTCTTGAAATTTGCAAGAAGGAGAGGGAGAAACCAGTAGTGTAGTAAGATGAAAACTCCAGAGCCTAGATCTCCTTAAATAGTGGTTGAGACAGAGACACACAATATTCTAGATCGAGGTAGTGCTACAAGGCCTCCTCCAAATCCACCCCCTAATTCCACTCAAAGTATCCTCCCAGACCAGGAAATTCCTTAAGGTTATTGGCTCATCTTTGATAGATGGCGCATAACCAAAACCAGAGGCATACATCAACATTGGAGTATTTCATTGTTGATCTGGCTGCAAATGCTCCTATGAAATCTATCACGTTACAAAACATCCCCACCTTCCATGGACTGACCTAAGAAGATCTGGATGCATTTTTATTTGAATTTGATGTTTTGTGTAGGGGATATGACTACACCACTGACCCTCAAAAACTGAAACTATTCCCCTCTACATTGAAGGGGGTAGCACTACACTGGTTTATGGGGCTCAGTGGGGGAACCATTAATAGTTGGGATCAGATGAAAAACTATTTTCTTAATAAATACCAATATTACTATCATACTCGAACACTAAAAGATGAAATCTTCAACATGTCTACAAAATACAATGAGACATTAGAAGAATATGTTGAACGATTTCAATATAATTTGCAAAGGTCTCCATATACTAGACTGTCTAAAGATATCCTAAAAGCAACAATGATTAAAGGAATGAAAGAAGAATGGGTAGAAACACTTAATATAATGGTAAAAGGGGAAATCTATCAAGAATATTATGATGAAATTATTTCATTGTGTATCAGGTTCTCTCGAGGTAGTACGCGGAATAGACCGGCTAGACGAGATTCAGTTACTAGAAATTACAAACTTTTAGGTGGCAGCATAACCAAAAAAGAATTCGATAATCTCTTAGAATATTTCAAAACCGATATCTTGGGAACCCTCACAACAAAGCAATATGTCCTACAAGCCAAGAAGAAGAAAGCTTTAGCAGAATAGAACTTGCCTATTTTTTGTCCACGCTCTTGAAAGAAGCACAACCATTGGGAATGTCCATTATACATGGTCCAGACATGTGCTATCTGTACCAAGGACCACGCCACTAAGCAATGCCCTTCACTTCTAGGGTTGAAAGATGTTTTTAAAGAAGTAGAAGAAGAAACATAACTGGTGTATCTAATGAATCAACGTTGACATTAGCAAGCACGACCAGGTATGTCACAAGACCTGTCTCAGTTCTTTCCTTCTCCACAATTTAATATAAAAAACTCTAGAACAACATGGCAAAGACAATAACCTTTTTATGCTTGTCCATCCTAATCATTTTCCATGCCCCATTGGCCGACTCAACCCTCTCTAGGTAATGGTTGGCCAAGTTTTCCTTTCTCTCCTCCATACTAGAAAAACAATCCATATCAGTCCCAGTGGCTTGCCTCCACCTCACAAAATACGAATTGGTCTCAAAATTAGCAGTGACCCCTGGGAATGACCAATTTAACTATGGGAACTAGGGCTCAAACTCAACCCACATTACCAGCTCCATACCCAGTCCAACAAAATCCTCAACCTATTATACGCCCTCAACTTCCATCTCAACCAAATCCTAATCCTAATCACAGACCGTTTTAGCTGATCCAGATTGTTGAGAATCCAGACTCCAAAACTGAAAAAAATGAATGCAATGAACTTAGGCTGAGATGAGGGTGCATTATTTCACCTAAAGAAGATACCACCCCGCCAAAAATTGAGTCTGAAATTCCAACAGTACCTGAAAAATCGATTGTGACGGAAACAAAGATAGAACAGGGGAGGGACATAGTCGAGCAAAAACATCCTAAAAAACTTATTATTTCCTCTCCTCTATTCTCTAAGAGATTAAAAATACCCAAGCCAATGGTCCCTTCAAATTTTGATATCATGGGGGAATTAAAATATATTTGCAATAAAATTCCTCTCATGTAGGCTATACAAGACATCCCTATCTATGCTAAAACAATTAATGAATTGTGTGTAAAAAAACATGTGAGGAAAGCAAATACTTTACCAATTGTTCATGTAGTAGGAGCAATGTCAAATTTACTTTTGGGTAAATGAACACCAATAAAATATGAGGATCCGGGAAACCCCATAGTCACAGTACAGATCTATGGCTGCTCCTTTTCAAACATGTTAGTCGATTTTGGGTCAGCTATTAATATATAATTTAAAGAAACCTATGAGACATTGCATACAACAGCCTTGGAACCCACATCTAACTTGCTGGAACTTGTTGACAGATCTATTGTTAAACTAGAAGGTACATTACAGGACATCCTAGTTTCTGTGGACTCATGCGAATACCCGTCATAATTTTTAGTTATTAACCCAAAAAGTAGATTATACGAACATCCCCTAATACTGGGACAACCTTGGTCAGCGACGACCGATGCTTACATAGGATGTCGAACAGGTAGCATGAACATAGCTAGAGGATATGCCATAAAGAATATTGCTATATATCCCCCTTCCAAACCAACTCTTCCCACTGTAAATATTCACAAACAACCACATACATACTCGAAACAAAATATTTTTTCACCATTGACAATACTTGAAGCACTCGAATTCAAAGATCAAACTAAAGATGATGTGATCAATAACTTTATAAACCAACCATATACTTCAAGGAATTTAAAGTGCCAAATGTTAAAATTAGTTCTTGATAACGAAGCACAGGAAGACCCCTTAGCAGATACTGATGACCAACATATACCTATGAATTTTGTTCACAACAACATGCCAATTGAAATTGAACCAGGTAAAATTTTAAATATTAATGGCGGTCTGGATAGTGACCAATATAAAAAGTTCATTAAAGTCTTGTAAAAATATAAAGGAGCCTTTTCTTGGGAATACCCAAACATGAAGGGTATAGATCCTCAACTGTGCACGCATCATATTTACACTAAAAAGGATGCTCGCCCTATTCGGTAGCCTCAACAAAGGTTAAACCTGCATCTGAAAGACATTGTAAAAGATGAATTACAAAAGCTGGTAGATGTAAACTTCATTTATCCTATTTCAGACAACAAATGGGTATCTCCATTAGTGGTCATTCCTAAAAAGAATAGTAAGTGGCGAATCTATGTGTATTACATAGAACTGAACAAAGCCACAAAGAAAGACCACTTCCCCCTCCCCTTTATTAATCAGGTGCTTGATACATTGGCAGGAAATTAGTTCTTTTCCTTTCTTGATGGTTTCAGAGGTTACAATTAAATCCAGATAGCCCCTAAAGACCAAGATAAAACGAAATTTACCTGCCCTTGGGGTACATTCACCTATAGGGTATTAGTGTTCGGTCTATGCAATGCCCCATCAACATTTCAAAGGGCCATACTTAGTATTTTTTATGATTTTATAAATGAAGGGCTCAAGTTCTACATGGATGAATTTACTCCATATGGAGATGACTTTGATTAGGCACTGCAAACATTGGAAAAAGTATTGGAACGATGTATTGCTACCAGATTATGCTTGAGCAATGAAAAGTGTCACATGATGATGACTGAAGGTGTGATCCTAGGACGCTACATCTCTGCAACTGGAAAATAGGTAGATCCATCAAAGATAGAGGTAATTCTCCTATTAGCCACACCTTGTACTTAGACAGAGGTACGTAGTTTCCTTGGATATGCAGGGTACTATCGTAGGTTTATAAAGAATTTTTCACAAATTGCCGCGCCTTTGTATGCATTAACTAGAAATGTTTAATTCCAAAGATCTGAAAAATGTGACACTACTTTTTCAGATTTCAAGAAACTATCTCGACTGCACCAGTCTTGCATGGCCCCAATTGGGAGCCCCACTTTCATATTTCTTTGGATGCATCATATACAACGATAGGAGTGGTTCTTGGTCAAGAGGAGGACAAGAAGCCCTACACTATTTACTATATCAGCAAGAATCTCACTCCTGCTGAATTAAATTATAAGGTGACTCAAAAGGAATTCTTGGCTGTCATTTATGCTATAAATAAATTTAGAAATTACATAATTAGCTATCAAGTATTCCTGTATACTGATCATTATTCCATTAGATATTTAGCTAAAAAACCTATTACAAATGGAAGAGTGACTCGTTGGTTGTTTCTTTTACAGGAGTTTGATATAAATATTAAGGACCGTACAAGGAAGGAGAATGTAGTTACAGATTTCCTGTCTAGAGTCCCAAACACAAATGACCCACTAGCAGTGGATGACCAGTTCCCTGATGAGAATTTTTTTTCTGTGGCAGTAAAAGTGCCATGGTATCCAGACGTAGTGAATTATCTGACAGTAGGAAAGCTGCCAAGACACTTGACAAAAAAGGAATGTAAGCTGATTGTTCAACACAATGCTAGATTCTCTTGGATTGGTGGATATCTTCTCCATATAGGAGATGATATGCATATACACAGATGCATTCAAGAAGACGAGATTCATGACGTCTTGAAGGCCTACCATGATGAACCATGTGGCGAACATTTTGCAGATCGCGGGACAAGGCACAAAGTATTACAAATGGGATACTATTGGCCCACAATTTTTAAAGATGAAAAGAAATATGTACAAGCATGCGATAGTTTCCAAATAATGGGCCACCCTGGCCAATCCGATGAGATGCCATTGCAACCACAGTTGGTAGTAGAACCCTTCAAACGATGGGTGCTAGAATTTTTTGGGCCATTCAAAATACCATCGAATCAGAAGACATACATACTGGTTGCCAAAAAATACATGACGAAGTGGGTAGAAACAGTGGCTTTCCCAAGAGCTACAGAAGAGTCTATGATAAATTTTATTTTTGAGCTATATTTATGGTATGGCTCACCTAGGGAAGTGATAACCGATGGAGGGGCATAGTTTGTGGGACATAGAATTACAGCCACTCTACGGAACCACCATGTCACTCATAGAGTCACCTCTCCCTACCACCAGCAGGTGAATGGGCAGGTCAAAAGAACCAATAAAGTCCTTGAGGAAATTATCACTAAAATAGTCTCAACACATAAAAATCTGATCATGAAACAATAGAGATCATGTAAAAATCCTCATACAAATCTGATCATATCAAGCTCTTAGTACAATACAATCGCTACACACTAATCAGGCCCGATCTTGCAAATCCATGCATTGATCTTTTCCACCTGCTAGCCTGCCTCTACTGTGAAATCCCTGCTAAAGAATGGCTATGAATGAGTTTGAATTGCTCCAGCCTTTCTCACACAATCCTCATTTGCATCTCCACTAAGCATTGGATGCAATCAATGCATTGCTATAGTCACAACTGATAGTCACACTTGCTCTTTCACCTATCTCTCCACTGGTCTCCAATGAAACTGCCATGCACTTTAGTTAACTGATGTATTGTTCAATTGATTAATGAGTTATTATTTGTGAATTAATTAACTAATTAATTCACTCCACTCTCACTGTGTATCAATCAGTCAGACTAGATACAACTAGCTCAACTGAGTTAAACTAAATACAACTCCACCAACTAATTCTCCAATTCCACCAAACTCTGTCACATGAGTTCTACCTGGAGTCCTCCATGCATTAGCTCCAGTAAACCCTCAGGAATAGCGTAATTCCTTCTGTCAGTTGTTGTGCCACATCTTTGCACTTAACTTAAGTGCTCCAAGAGAATAAGATAATGTTTAGAGTCCAAATATTATTAAGAGCTAATAATATTCGACATATCTATTTTTAGACAGGCAGTCTAAAAATAGACTCCGCCCAATATGTCTAAAAATATAAGTCCATCTATTTTTCCAACTTGACCAACCATCCAAAAATAGCATCCTACAACTCATAGAATATGATCGACATGTCTAAAAATAGACATAGTCTAAAAATATACTTTGCGCCAAAAATAGCCTACGGGTCCACTTAGTGAAGGCGACTCTTTTGACTAAGCTCATCATCTTATTTAATATCAACACTCCCTCTCAACAAGATAGGGATTATCTGCCATCCCGATCCTGTCTATATGGTATTCGAATTTGCTCCTGGTGAGCGCCTTCGTCAGAATATATGCATCCTGATCTTTCGTAGGAATGTAAGAAAGAAAAATGATCCTCCGCTACACACAATCTTTGATATGATGGTACTGGATGTCAATATGTTTAGATCTATCATGAAATACTAGATTAACCGAGATTCTAATGCAACTCTGATTATCACAATATATCACAGTAGGATCTAAGTGAGAACCGAACAAACCGACCAGGATCTTCTTCATCCATATAGCCTCGCATGTAGCCAAACTTGCTACCATGTACTCGGCCTCCACTGAACTGAGTGCCACGGATCTTTGTTTCTTGTTGTACCAAGAAACTGCTATAGATCTGATACTGAAAATCCCTCCAGATGTGCTCTTTCTGTCTATTGGGCTTCCTACCCAAGCTGCATCCGTGAAGCCATGCAGCTTCACCTCATCTAACTATCTGTACCACAATCCATACCCAGATGTGCCCCTGAGATACCTTAAGACATGCTTTCCTGCCTTCCAAAAGAGCTTGGTAGGATTCACCATTCCTTGTGAAAGCTGGTTCATAGCATAGCATTTTTCATGTCATGTATTGACTAAATACATGAGCGAACCAACCAACTGTTGATAAATAGTGGCATCCACTACCTCTGGTGATGTTGAATCCTCCTTCCTTCAACCACCAGGAAGAGGAGTGTCGATAGGCTTGCAACCTTGCATGTGAAACTTCTCTAGTATCTCCTGGGCATACTTGCCTTGAGACACAAACAGTTCACCTTTCCGCTGCCAAATTTCCAATCCCAGGAAATAATGAAGGAGGCCCAAGTCCTTCATCTCAAACTCCTTTGCAAGATCTGCCTTGCATGAGTGTATCAATAGTTCATCACCTGTTAGTATTAAATCATCTACATAAATCACAATGATCAAAAGCTTACCCTCCACCACAATCTGGTATAGTTTTGGATCTGCCTTACTCTTGGCGAAACCAAGTCCGGTGAAATAACTGTCTATCCATGTGTACCAAGCATGAGGTGCTTGTTTCAACCCATACAGCGCTCTTTTGAGCCTGCATACATGTGAGTCACTGCTGAATATTTTGAATCCTTTAGGCTGCTCAATGTACACCTCCTCCTCAATGATTCCATTGAGGAATGCAGTCTTCACATCCATCTGATGAATGTGCCAACCCATCTACACTGAGAGAGCAAGGATGGTCCGTATGGAAGAATACCTTGCGACAGGTGCAAAGTTTTCTTCATAGTCAATCCCCTCGATCTGTGAGAAGCCCTGGGAAACAAATCTTGCCTTATACTTCTCGACGCTCTCGTCAGCAGCTTCCTTCACTTTGTAGATCCATCTCGAACCTACCACTGATTTCCCTTTCGGCCTTGGGACAATCTGCCATGCACTGTTTCTGACAATCGAATCATACTCTTCCACCATGACATCTACGTATGAGGGATCCTCCACAACTTCCTCGAAAGAGGATGGCCCCATCACGATACACTTGCTCATCAGAGCCATGTATCTAGTAAATCGGTCAGGTGACTGTCTCTGTCTGCGCTGTGATGTAGGAACTCCTACATTCTGCACTGCATCAAGATTCAGTGGCTCAGCTTCTGTAGTGCGCTTCTACCCTCTGATGTTTGGTGCTGCATGAGTGGTTTCTTCCACTCCATGAACCTCCTCTTGTGGCTGATCCACATCTTGAGGCTCATATTTAGGAAAAATTAGCTCCTCCTCTGCATGCAAGTGTAGCTCCCTCTCAAGCGACAAATTCATGGCTTTCTCCTCATGAAATTTGATATCTCGTCGCACAATAGTCATTCGAATGTCTGGAAAATACACACGATAATTGTGGGGTGTTTCTATGTACCCCACAAATATCCCAACCTCTGCGGTCGGCTCTAGCTTCTTCCTGGCATCCTTCATCACATGAATGTAAATGGGTGAGCCAAAAATATTCAAATGAGAAATATCAGTCTTCTTACCAGAAAATGCCTCTTTGGGTGTACTCATGCCAAGTACTCTATGAGGACAATGGTTTTGCACATAAACCGCAATGTTGCATGCCTCAGCCCACAAGTGTATGGGAAGGCCCTGATCATGCAACATCACCAGTGCAACACCCACGATCTTTCTGTTCTTCCTCTCTGCGACCCCATTCTGCAGTGGATTATGAGGCGCTATGAGTTCTCCTTGAATTCCTTCTTTGCTACAGAAGTCTTTGAATTCGCCAAAGATGTATTCACCACCATTATCACTCCTTAGAGCTTTCACCTGCTTCCTCGACTCTTTCTCAACTAGTGCCTTGAACTCACAGAACTTTGAGTATGTCTCGCTCTTCTTCTGCATGAAGAGGATCCAACACTTACGAGAAAAGTCATCAACAAATATTGTAGGTTTTAACCCTGAACAAAAATTATCTACACACGAATCTTATAACAGAAAATAAACAATAGCGAGAGCATAAAACATAACACAAATAAACGCAGAGATTTTCCCCTGGATCCCAAATCGAGACGACCAGCTTGATTTTTCATTATATTCCTTTTAGTGTTACAACACATATATATACACGCCGAAGCATACATAAACCACAATCCATTAACCCTGGATTAGAACATAACCATAGTTCCCTTGACCGGATCTACAAAATACCAGGGCCGAAAACCATCGTACCCCAAAACCATGTGCAAATCAGCTGCCACAAACATGATGGAATCCACCTGTGAAGTGGGACCTTTATAACATTGCCGGGGCGCGAGACCTGGACATGGGGGGTTTCGCCCCCCATGACCTATTGCGCCGATCACAGCATGTGTGTAGACTATAGTCGTGGAAAGAATATAACACATACCCAACATTCTCCCACTTGTTGTTTCTTTCCACAGGGGGCCACAGGAGAGCTTAGTCATTGGGCCAATTCTTCAACACCCATTGTTTCTCTACACCAAGAGAACTTCTGAGTGCTCACAGACTTTGTCAATGCATCTGCAACATTCTTCAAAGTGTCCACCTTTACCGGCAACACCCTTTTAGCCTCAACCATATCTCTAACAAAGTGATATTGAACATCAATGTGCTTTGTCTTTGAATGATAAGCAGGGTTCTTAGCCAAGAAAATTGCACTTTGGCCATCACAGTCTATCCTTATAGCTTGTTGTACCAACCCCATACTTGAACACAATCTCTGCAACCAAACTGCTTCCTTGCTTGCATGAGTGGTTGCTATGTATTCTGCCTCTGTAGTTGAAAGAGCCACTACAGACTGTCTTTTACTCATCCAACTGACTGCACCTCCAAATAGGCTAAACACATACCCACTTGTAGATATTCTTTGGTCTAGATCTCCAGCCCAGTCTGCATCAACAAAACCATGAATGTCCAACACTCTTTCCAATCCTGGTCTTCCCTGGTAGCATAAGCCATAATCACTAGTGCCACGTAAATATCTGAAAACCCGCTTCACTGCTGTCCAATGCTCCTTCCCTGGGTTTGACATAAACCTGCTCAATACTCCCATTGCATGTGCAATGTCTGGTCTAGTACAGACCATTGCATACATCAGGCTACCCACTGCACTTGCATATGGAACACGGGACATATCCTCCTCTTCTTCTTGTGTCTTGGGACACTGTTCAGCAGACAGCTTTACACCTACACGAATAGGAACATTCACTGGTTTACTATCCTACATATTGAACCTCTACAATATAGTCTCGATATACTTCCTCTGGTTTAACCAGAGCTTCCTCTTTGCCCAATATCTCTTAATTTCCATGCCCAAAATATAATTTGTAGCACCAAGATCCTTCATGTCGAATTTGGAAAACAGTTGGGTCTTCAAATCTTTGATAATTTCTTTGTCATTTCCAATCAACAACATATCATCCACATACAAGACCAAATAAATAACATGGTCACCAATTAATTTAAAATAAACAAAGTGATCCTCCTTGCTTCTGGTGAAGCCAAGTCCCCATATATAGGTATCAAATTTCTGATACCACATCCTTGGTGACTGTTTTAACCCATACAGAGACTTCTTCAACATGCATACTAGTTCTTTCTTACCCTTCACCATAAAGCCTTCAGGTTGCTTCATGTAGATCTCCTCTTCTAGATCCCCGTGAAGAAATGTTGTCTTCACATCCATCTGTTCTATCTCAAAATCAAATGTAGCAGCAACATATAAAAGTAATCTAATAGAAGTAACTTTGGCAATAGGAGAAAAAATATCACCAAAATCAATTCCCAGCACCTGGGAATAACCTTTTGCTACCAACCGAGCTTTTTATTTCTCCACCTTGCCTTCTACGTTCATCTTCTTCTTAAACACCCATTTGCTCCTGATGGGCTTCCTTCCAGCCGGCAACTCCACCAGATCCCATGCCTCATTTTTGTGGAAGGATGCCATTTCATCAACCATGGCCTCCTTCCAGAGTTTTCCATCCTCTGAATCTACTGCCTCCCTGACAGTTCTGGGATCATCATCAGTGATATTAAAGAAAAATTTGAACAGAAAGAAGATGGACTATAACTTTCTAGCTACCTTCTTTCCCGAAATGATCTTCGCACAACTGGAGTTTGTGGCTCTTCCTCTTATGAATCTGGTTCTGTTATAGAGTCTAATACATCCTCCTTTAGCTCAAACTCTATATTCTCAGGTTCCTTTGGTAGGACTTCATGTTTAACAACATCTTTCGCCTCTCTAAACACCACATCTCAGTTTTACACAACCTTCCTTGTTTCTGGGTTCCAAAGCTTATAACCTTTTAAACCATCCTTATACCCAAAAAGATGCACCTTTCAAATTTACAATCCAAGTTGGTTCTTTTCTCCTTTGGAATATGTACATATGCATCACATCCAAATACCCTCAGATGTGAAAGAGAGGGTTTATTACCAATCCATACCTCATTTGGAGTCTTATCGTCCACTGCTGATGAAGGTGATCTATTAACCAGGTAACATGCAGTCTCCACTGCCTTTGCCCATAATTCTTGTCCTAAACCAACACCATTGAGCATGCTTCTTGCCTTTTCTGGTGATTACTGTTGTTATTTCCATATGACTCATTTACGTTTGGCAGTTGTGTGGAAGTAGTCTTACATGGTGCCACTGTACCACACTTCTTATAGAACTCTTCAAATTCATTCTTGCAGAACTCCCCACAATTATCTGTCCTTAGCACCTTTATCTTCTTCTCTGTCTACTTTTCCACCAGAGCCTTGAATTATTTAAATTTGTCAAAGAATTTAGATTTCTTCCTCAAGAAATATATCCATGTATTCCTTGAGAAGTCATCTATGAATGAAACATAGTACATAGAATTTCCCAGTGATGGAACTGACACAGGTCCAAACACATCACTGTGCACAAGTTCTAATATCTTGTTTGCCCTCTTAGCACTAGAAGGAAAACTCACCCGATTATGCTTCCCATATACACAATGTTCACAGAAATCAAAATCCAAAGAGCAATTAGAAATACCTTCTACCATACCATTTCTATGCAGTATTCGAAGGCCCTTCTCTCCAATATGTCCAAGCCTTTGATGCCATAGCATGGTATTTTCTCTAGATACAGCTAGGATTTCTTCTCCACTTTCAAGAACCACAGAACTGTTACACCCATCAATAACAGTGCTACCTTGTAGCTTGTACAGAGTTCTAGTCCTAACTCCCTGCATTAATACCAGTGCTCCCTGAAACATCTTGCAGGCATCTTTCTCGAACACTGTTTTTACACCTGCATCATCCATCTTGCTTACAGAAATCAAATTTCTGGCCAATGCGGGAATATGAAGAACACTAGGAAGTGTTCTAATCCTTTCACCTTGTAGCTTCAACTTGACTTTTCCACGTCCGACGATTCTGGGCTTCCTATCATCCCCTAGGAATACATCGCCGCCATCATATTTCTCATACTCACAGAACCACTCCCTGTGGGGAGTGAAGTGAAATGATGCACCTGAGTCAATCAACCATGACTCATGATCTACATGTGTATTTGAAGAAGAAGCCAAATACACATCCCCACCTTCATCCGAGGTGGTTTTTTCCTCTGCAGAAGGAGCATCATCAGATCCCTTTCCTTTCTCAGAAGATTTAGATCTGCATTCCTTTTTGTAGTGCCCTTCCTTTCCACATTTCCATCATACCTTTACAAAATTTCCAGGAGATTTAGATCTCCCTCTAGATTTAGATCTCCCACTCGAAACCTTATTCTTGTTTCTATTTTGGGACCTTCCTCATACAGATAAGGCATCTCTATTCTGGCCCTCCATATTTCTCTGTCTCATTTCCTCCGACAGCAAGGCTGAGACAATGTCGCCAAAATTCAAGGTAGTTGTATTGCTACCTATTTCAATAACTAGACTATCCCACGAGTCTGGTAGAGAACAAAACAAACTGATGCACTTATCTTCATTTGAGATTTTAATATCAACAGATGACAGCTGATTTACCATAGTATTGAAGGCGTTTAGATGTTCTGTCACCGAGTCTCCATCCTTCACCCTCAGGTTATACAGCTTTTTCCATAGGAACAAATTATTCACTAGAGACTTAGATTGGTACAAAGTCCCAAGTTTTTCCCACAAATTCTTTGCTGTGGCTTCCCCAGATACATTCAACAATACTGAATCTGAGACACACAACTGTATTGTGCTCTTAGCCTTTCGATCCAGTTTCTTCCAGTCTTCATCTAAAATTGTCGTTGGTTTAGTACCTGGATCTACCGTGATCCACTGATCTCTATCCACCAGCAGATCCTCCATCTTGAGCTTCCACAACTCAAAACTCTGACCATTAAATTTCTCGATCTCTATCTTTTCACCGCTCACCATCTTCTTTCACCGCAAGAATCAATCCCGCAGATCTCCCATTGAACAGGGTCTACCTCAGGCCCGAGCAAAAAACCCTCAGCAACAAAGGTGTCCCCTTGAAGCCGAAACAACTCTGAAACCAAATGTAGGTTTTAACCCTGAACAGAAATTATCTACACATGAATCTTATAACAGAAAATAAACAATAGCGAGAGCATAAAACATAACATAGATAAACATAGATATTTTCCCTTGGATCCAAAATAGGGATGACCAGCTTGATTTTTCATTATATTCCTTTTAGTGTTACAACACATATATATACATGCCGAAGCATACATAAACCCCAATCCATTAACCCTGGATTAAAACATAACCGTAGTTCCCTTGACCAGATCTACAAAATACCAGGGGTCGAAAACCATCGTACCCCAAAACCATGTGCAAACTCATGCACAAAACATGGGTGGGTCCGCCTATGAGTGGGACCGCACACCAAAAAAAAATTTCCGCAGCGCTACCCAAGACCTTGACAGGGGGGGTTGTCGCTCCCCCTGTGACCCCCCTGCTGTGCTCGGCGCAACGTACAGCATGTGGAGCTAGTCGTGGAATGAATATAACACATAACCAACAAATATCACATAATACCTGTGCTTTTCTGTTGAAGCAACCGAGAAAGGTCGACACACGTCTGTGTGAATTCTCTCAAGGATCGTCGAGGCGCAACTATCCTTCTCATGAAAAGTGGTCTTCACAAATTTTCCCAAAGTACATCCCTTGCATTGATCTGACTGCGCAAGTGTACCTTTGGGAAGCCCGGTAGAATTATGCTACAAAATTTTCAAAGCGCCATGGTGAAGATGGCCCAATCTCCTGTGCCACAATTCACCCTCATCTTGGTTCACCAATCCTTCTGCTTTGCCTGCCATTGCAGCACATCCATCTACCTGCAATTGATAAAGATTCTTAACTCAAATCCCTATCCTCCTAGTTTGACCAGTTTTTTTATACCGAAGGAAAGCTTTTCCTTCACTGAAAACAACATCATAACCCTTATCTTCCAACATTGCCACAAAGATCAGATTCTTCTTCAATCTTGGAAAATGCATGACATCCTTCAAGATGAAAGGTTTACTAGACTCCCTCTCAAAGGAAATGGTCCCGATACCAGTCACATTGTATCTAACATCATCACCCATCTCGATGTGCACTCCAAGATCCTTTTCCTCTAGATCACTAAACAAATATTTGTCTCCGGTCATATGGAAAGACACACCACTGTCAAGAAACCACACTGATCCCATCACACTTGAAACCAAGCATGTGATCAAAGAAAAATCCAGCTCAAACTGCGAGGCTAAGGCCTCTCTAGCTGCAGATCCAGCAGCCTGCTTATTCTTCTTCTTCTGTGGACAATTAGTGGCGAAATGCCCGTGCTGGTGATAGTGAAAACAATTCACCTTGGACAAATCCTGCTTCTTGCCTTTAGCTTCAGATTTGGAAGATTTATTCCCTTTTCCTTTCCGAGATTTGGAAGCCAAAGTGCCATTTTCTTCATCTTCATTCTTTGATGAAGATCCATCCCTGGTACCCCACCTTATCTCCTCCTGAACAATATCCGACCAAAGTCACTCCCATCCTGGTAGTTTCTCTTGTCCATTGACAGAGTCTTCGTTGCTATTCCAACTCTTCGGAAGCCCAAGGAGAGCCAAGCTCACCAATTCTTCATCAACAGTAACCCCCACACTTCCCAGCTCATCCTTGCAGTGGAAAAACTTCATGAGGTATTTTGGTATACTGTTTCCTTTCTCCATTTTTATTTTTCTGAGCTTGTCTTTAAGCGCCAACTTCCTCTGGTCACTTCTACTTTGGAAAAAATCTGTCAAAGCCTTCCACGTTAAGAATGGAGTGGATTTACCTTGAAGGCTGGACACAATGTGGTCCTTCACACCTTCCAACAGAATCCTTCGACACTTTTCTACCTTCTTTTTCCATGCGTCAAGTGTGGCTGCATTTCTAGAAGCAGCCTTCGGAATATCAACATCTATGAACTCCTTAAACCCATTATCATCTAGCACCGCCTCTATCCTGTCCTTCCATGCTATGTAATTTTAGCTCCCATCAAGGGCATATTCCAATCGCAATCCGTTGAAATACATTTCAATGAATGCTCAACTTTGACACCAAGAAAACACTGCAGCAAATTTGAATTCCACGAGCACAAAACTCAACTGCTTCAATAATTGAAATCTCCTCCAATGATCAACACTGCTCTGATACCATGTAGAAATTATATAACTTATTTGTTATATGTCCAAGATTCTCGTGATCTAACACCATTTTAACTTCATGTAAAATACAGAATCTATTCCACCATTGATCATTTGCGGAAATTAAATCAAGATTGCAATGCACACATGAAACAATAAAAATTCACACACATTAACACAAATTGTTTAACTAGAAAGCCCGAAGCCGAAAACCCAAACTATCTGTATATAATATATGTCATAGATATCATGTAACAATCCTCATACAAAGCTGATCATATCAAGCTCTCAGTACAATACAATCGCTACACACTAATCAGGCCCGATCTTGCAAATCCATGCACCGATCTTTGCCACCTCCTAGCCCACCTCTACTACGCAATCCCTATTGAAGAATGGCTCTGAATGAGTTCAAATTGCTCCGGACTTGCTCATGCAATCCTCATTGGCATCTCCACTAAGTGTTGGATGCAATCAATGCATCACTATAGTCACAACTGATAGTCACACTTGCTCTTTCACATATCTCTCCACTGGTCTCCACTGAAACTGCCATGCACTGTAGTTAACTGATATATTGTTCAGTTGATTAATGAGTTATTATTTGTGAATTAATTAACTAATTAATTCACTCCACTCTCACTAGTGTATCAATCATTTATACTAGATACAACTATCTCAACTGAGTCTAACTGAGTTAAACTAAATACAACTCCACCAACTACTTCTCCAACTCCACCAAACTCTGTCACATGAGTTCTAACTAAAGTCCTCCATGCATTAGCTCCAGTAAACCCTCAGGAATAGCATAATTCCTTCTGTCAGATGCTGTGCCACATCTGTGCACTTAACTGAAGTGCTCCAAAAGAATAAGATAATGTTTAGAGTCCAAATATTATTAAGAGCTAATAATATTCGACATATCTATTTTTAGACTAGCAATCTAAAAATAGACTCCACCCAATATGTCTAAAAATAGAAGTCCATCTATTTTTCCAACTTGACCAACCACCCACAAATAGCATCCTGCAACTCATAGAATATGATTGACATGTCTAAAAATATACATAGTCTAAAAATAGACTTTGCACCAAAAATAGCCTGCAGGCCCACTTAGTGAAGGCAACTCTTTTCACTAAGCTCATCATCTTGTTGATTCTCAAAAAAAATTCCTCATTTAATTTGAGATAAATACTCTTAGAAAAGCCCAAGAAGTGGGGTTAGATTTGACAGAGGCCCAAGTTAGAAGACTCCAATAGAGAAATGAATTAGATGAAGCACGACTACTTGATCTACAACACACTGCAATTATTCAGCAACAATGAGCTAAGTGGCATGACAACCTCATCAAAAATAAGACATTCCAGAAATGAGATTGGGCACTCCTATATGAATCCAGATTCCAAGACTTCTCGGGTAAGTTACAAACAAGATGGCTCAGGCCATACGGAATTCAAGAAGTGCACAACAATGGTACAATTACCTTGACCAACATAGATGGATTTGGCTCCGAATTTCGAGTCAATGGACACCAGGTGTGCCTCTATCATAAACCACTCACGAAAGAGTTTTTCTACCAGTAGGTGCGTGATGATCCCACTATCCAAATTTTAGCTGTAAGGAATAATGGCCCGACAGCTTTAAGTTCATAAAATTTTTTCACTTCCTCTTGTAAATAGTGTATATATGTTTCCTGCATTTAATGGTAATTTACACTTCTTTTCATCATTGTATACAAGAATTCCATTTTCTTTCCTTTTTATTGTTTTGTTTTTCACAACCGCGTTATTTTTTCTTTTGTGTTATTTATTTATTTTTTTTGTTCAATCCATCGAACAATTTTTGTTCAATTGATTGAACAACTGTCATTCAATCGAATTGAATGATTGTTCTTTTAGCATGTTTTTATTTTTGTTGTTAAATCCATTGAACAATTGTTGTTCAATTGAATTGAATAGCTATCATTCAATCCAATTGAATGACTGTGTTTTTAGTGTATACTATAGGGTAATATGCTTGGGTGGTGGTTATTAAATATCCCTCTCAGGGCTTTCTGGTACCTGAGGCAAACAATCAGATTAGTTGTAAAGTTCACAAAGATACTGCACATATGTTCATGCTAATGTATATAACTGATAAAGTAAGATGGATAGATTACCTCTTTATAGATAACAGATCCTATGGAGAACACCAAGCAGTGAAATAGAGATCCTTCTTCACCAGTTCCAAATCCAGATCCTGCAATCAATCAAAGCACCCATGTAATCTCTACAACAATATAAGTTCTTATCAATTAATCTAGCACATAATAAACATAAAACAATACAGATCTAAGCCATTCATATCATGCTACATAGACGATTGAAAAACAATTGTGACACTGATGCATCGAATGGAAAAAATAGATACAGTTCTATTGATTTATAAAAAGGAGAATTACAACCGTCGGTTGCACCAAGCCCTCAGTCTTCCAATTCCTCTCTCTCTTTCTCTATCTCCAAGTGTGATGATTCTCAAGGCAGAAAGCTCTCAATGAACTTCATCGATCTTCAAGCCTCACACAATAACAATGAAATTATTCGCCACATATAATCAAACCTTCGACCTTAGACCAAGAGCCCACAGCTCCATTTTATAGGAGATGGAGAGGGCAAACCTTGCCAACTCTTTCAACCAGTTTGAAACGAGAAAGACCAAGATGTTTCCTTGTTTTCCCATGATTTTTCCTTCCTTAGGAGTCTAGTTATATTTGGCAAGGCCTAATAAAAGGTTTGTGCCTTTTAGTTTCTATTTTGAACTGGCTCTTTATGAGAAAAAGCTAGAATTGCCAGTCACTTTTCCGCAATATTTTTCCCTGTTCACACTAAAACATGGATAACGTTGCCCCTTGGGCAAGACAGAGCATTTCTCTAGGCATTAACACTTCCTTGGCATGGCTAAGGTGTGTTAAAATGTTGTCTAGCTATTTCTGGGGTGCATTACCTTGGAAGAAATGGGCCTTTTCTAGGTCATTTTCTTCCTTCCATGTTACCTTCTCCTCTGAGATGATGAGGAGGTCATTTTTCCTACAATAGATGCCCCCTAAAGTGTGAGGTCAAAGAAGAAGACGATGGCCGAAATAATTTATAACAAGTGTAGTAGAATGAGAGGAGTTGGAGGACTGAGGAAAACCTAAAATAACATATGTCAAAAAATATAGTATTTTTCTTGAGTCAGGCATTCCAATGCTCAGTAGCTAATCAACATGATTTCTCTAAAACAGAGATATGAACAGTATGTCCACTGATAATCATAACGTGAAAGCTTTTTTCATAACAAGATCAAACTGAAAAGATGTCTCCAAAAAAGAATATCGCAACTTGGGGGAGGAAACACACCTGTAATGGTGTAACCCTTGACCCAAGGTCTTGGTTGTCGCTTCACTAAACTTCATATTTCCATACATGTGAATGAATGAGTCATAGTTGAACATGCAGGAAATCGTCTAATTACCAGTAAATAACAAAAACTATTAATGATGATGATGATGGGCGGCCACTGATAATGATGATGGTCCCCAAGATGCACAGTACAATCTAGCAAGTGTGAATAAAAGGAGTTGATGTCGAACAATAGTAGAATTATTTGATCGAGAGCCAATAATGGGAACCCCCAACCAAATACAAGATGATTTGCCACTAATATCTGCAAGTATCTATTAGAGAATTAAATATTACAAAGCAATGAAACACATAAAATATGCAGAAAACACAAGAACAAAAAACACATAAAACCAGAGAGACACTAATATACATGGTTCACCCAGTTTGGGCTACGTCCACCCTGAACAACCAGTCATTCCTTTCTATTATCTAGAAAAATGAAGAGACACAACCTACAGTAGATCCGCTGTAATATCCTCTGTTCTCTCTCACAGTCTCCCTCTCTGTTTCTCACTCTGAGAATACAAATACAATACACAGCCACAATACAATACCCTCATAAAAGTGATGGGTTGCCTTCTAGGTCAAAAAACCCTAAACTAAACATAACTTCTACTGTCAGATCATCTGCCTAATGAACGGCCCAGATTGACTAGAAATTACTATACTTTTACAAGGAAATTTTACATCTGTTTTTAGCTTTGAGGGCGCTGCCCCCGAAACCCCCTACTAGGGGGGGGCTCCATGAAGTCACAGTCGCCCCCTTGGATCCCCCAGGAAGCGTTCAATTATGGGTGGCATTGCCACCCCCATTAAGCTACAGGGGTCCAATGCTGTGATACAAAATAAACAAGATAATCAGGCTCCACACCCAACAATCTCGCACTTGGAGATTGATTGTAGCAACTCCATCGATGCTTCATTTGCTGGACAATGACTCCTCTTTGGACCTGGTTGTTTATCATCTTCATCATCATCCTTGAAGACCAATTGAAACTGAGCATATTCTCAGTTTCTCCCTGGTTACAACTTTTGTTAGCATATCTGCAGGATTCTAGCTAGTGTGTATCTTTTCCAGCTTCAACTATCCATCTTCCAATACTGACCGTATGAAATGGTACTTGAGATGTATGTGTTTAGTCTTGGAATGAAATGTTGAGTTCTTTGCAAGATGAATGGTACTTTTTCTATCACTGTATAACGTGCCCATATCATGCTTCTTACCCAATTCATCCATAAACCTTTGTAACCAAATCATTTCCTTTCTAGCCTCTGTAGTAGCAACATACTCTGCTTCTATTGTTGAAAGTGCAACAACACTCTGGATTTTTGAAACCCAACTGACAGATTTTCCACCTACAATAAATACATATCCTGTATTTCTCCTCCTGTTATCTTTTTCACCTACCATATCTGCATCAATGTATCCTTGTAGAGAAATGTTTGAACCACCAAAGCATAATGCTTGATTTTTGGTACCTCTCAAATATCTGAGAATCCATTTCACTGCCATCCAATGTTCTTTTCCTAGATTGTTCATGTACCTGCTTACAACTCCCACTGCATGTGCAATATCAGGCCTTGTGCAGACCATTGCATACATTAAGCTTCCAACTGTTGATGCATATGGAACTTTAGACATATATTCCATTTCTTCGTGGGTCTTGGGGCACATCTCCTTACTAAGTTTGAAATGGCTAGCAAAAGGTGTACTAACTGGTTTTTCATTCTGCATATTAAATATTTTCAACACCTTTTTTATGTACTCATTTTGAGACAGTGTTAATTTGTGATTTTTCCTATCTCTAGTTATTCTCATACCAAGGATTTGTTTTGCAGCTCCCAAATCCTTCATTGTAAATGAATTTGCCAATTTTCTTTTGAGCACATTTATTTCCTGCATGTTAGACCCTGTAATAAGCATGTCATCTACATACAATAACAATATAATATAGCTACCATCATTTTTCTTTTTCAGATAAACACAATGATCAGAGTGACATCTAGTATAACCTTGTTCAGACATAAACTTGTCAAATTTTAGATACCACTGTCTTGGAGCCTGTTTTAAGCCATACAAGCTCTTCTTTAACCTGCACACTAATTTTTCTTTTCCTTTGACCTCATATCCTTTTGGTTGCTCCATATAGATATCTTCCTCCAAATCTCCATGGAGAAATGTTGTCTTTACATCTAACTGTTCAAGATGTAAATCTTCCACTGCTACAAGACTTAAAATAGTTCTGATTGAAGTCATCTTAACAACAGGAGAAAATATTTCATCAAAATCAATACCTTTCTTCTATGCAAACCCCTTCACCACAAGTCTAGCTTTGTACCTCTGTTTTCCTCCATCTTCTTCCTTCAGCCTGTAAACCCATTTATTCTCCAATGTAGTTTTACCTGCAGGCAACCTGACTAAGTCCCAAGTCTGGTTATGCATTAAGGAGTCCATCTCTTCTTCCATGGCTAGCTCCCACTTCTTCCTACTTTCAACCTGCATTGCTTCTTCATAACATTCAGGTTCACCAGAATTAGTCAACAATAAATAATATAATTAAGGAGAGTATCGTTCAGGCGATCTACTTATCCTTGTAGATCTTCTAACACCACTTTCAGGTGTTTGAGGTGCTTGTTGCCATTGTGGTGGTTGTTGTTGCTGTGGCTCTTGATTATTATTATTTTCAGGCACCTTTACCTTTTCAGTGATCTCATCAAAAACTGTGTATTCTTTGTTTTCTTTTTCCTGTTTCTTTTCCTGCAACTGATTCTTATACAATACCTTTTCATTGAATATTACATCTCTGCTCCTAATGATTTTGTGATTTTCGTAATAATATAAGCGATAGCCAAAATCATTAACACCATATCTAATAAAGGTACATTTCTTTGATTTTTCCTCAAGCTTGGTTCTGTTTTCTTTATTAATATCGACAAAGGCTTCACAAAAAAAAGGCTTTAAAAAAGAGTAGTTTATCTTTTTACCTGTCCATGCTTCCTCTGGAATACCACCATCCAAGGAACTTGAAGGCCCTCTGTTTATTAGATAAATAGCAGTATCTAATAGCATCTGCCCAAAATTGTAAAGGAAATTCTGCATGTAATCTCATGCACCTTGCACACTCCATGATTGTTCTGTTCATCCTTTCTGACACACCATTTTCTTGTGGTGTTCTTGGAACTATCTTCTCTCTACAAATTCCATGCTCTGAACAATACCTATCAAACTCTTTGCTGCAATATTCACCTCCATTGTCTGATCTGAGACACTTCAACTTCCTTCCTGTCTCAATCTCAACCAAAGCTTTCCATTTCTTGAAAGTATCAAATACATCAGATTTATTCTGAATACAATAAATCCATGTTTTTCTAGTTGCATCATCAATAAAAGTAACATAATAACGAAAGCCACCGAGAGATGATACCTGAGCAGGTCCCCATACATCTATATGCACAAGCTCCAATTTTTCGCTTTTCTTTTCTTTCCCAACTCTGAGAAATCTGACTCTCTTTTGTTTTCCATAAATGCAATTCTCACAGAAATCCAAATCAACATTCTTCAAACCTGGCAACAAATTTCTTGAGTGAAGAATCTTCATCCCCTTCTCACTCATATGTCCGAGCCTATGATGCCATAGTGCTGCATCTGCTCCTTTGGAAGTTAAAGCATTAACAGAGTTAGAAATACCATTGCATAAATACAATGTACCAACCTTTTCACCTTTTTCTATTACCAGGGCTCCTTTGGTGACCTTCCAAGTTTTATCTATGAAAGTTGTCACACAACCTTCACTGCCTAACTGCCTTGTTGAACTCAGATTTTTCTTCAGATCTGGAACATGCCTTACCTCCTTGAGTAGCCATTGGTTTCCATTCTATTGTTTTACAAGAAATTTACCCATTCCAACAATTTTACAGGGTTTATCATCACCCAAATGAACTTGTCCAAAATCTCCTTGAACATAGTCATGAAAATATTTCTTATCAGGTGTGGCATGGAATGAAGCCCCTGAATCTACAACCCAAGAATCAGTAACATTTTCTAAAGAAATAATAAAAGCATCTTGTAACACATCACCTGTCACATTTTCTTCATGATTTTTTTCTTTCTGTGTGTCTCCTTTTCCCTTCCGAGATCTACAGTCTCTATTTAGGTGTCCTTTCTTTCCGCATTTCCAGAACACTATCCTTGATCTGGACTTGGATCTTCCTTTCCTTGATTTACTATGATATCCTGAGCTCTTTCCTCTTTCCATTCTTCTTCCCCTAGAATCTTCACTCAAACAATTACCCGATGTCTCACCGGAGCCTTTCCGTCGCATTTCCTCGCTAAGGATAGCACCGACAACATCATCAAACTTTAAAGTACTAGATCTAGAGACAGAGTTACTAATGGCCATAACTAAACCATTCTAGCTTTCTGGCAATGAGCACAGAAATAACAGAGCTCTAACTTCATCATCAAATTTTACCCCTCTAGAACTCAACTGACTGGTAACTGTATTAAAATCATTTAAATGGTCTACAACATATCCACCTTCCGACATATTCATATTAAATAAACGTTTCATAAGAAATACCTCGTTTGAGGCCGAGGGTTTTTCATATAGTTTCGCCAATGCCTTAATAAAACCCTCTATTATTGTTTCCTTCAAAATATTGAAGGCTACCAACACCGCGAGGCACAACTGTACTATTCCGAGTGCCTTTCTATTGAGAATCTCCCTTTCTGCGTCTGTCATAGTTGTTGGCTTCTTTGTTTTTCTGTTCAATGGTAAATACAGATCTTTCTAATACAGATAATCTTCCATCTACATCTTCCACAGCGGGAAGTTTTGGCCGTTAAATTTCTCGACCCTAAATTTACCATCTTCCGCCATTTCTCCCACTCGAACTAGGAAACCCTTCTTTCCTGCTGCTAGCCACTTATAAATTTTGTTATACCAAGAGGTGGCTAAACTTTTGTCTTCAAGCCTTCAAGAGATAGTTTCCTTTGAAAACCTATCATATTTTGAAGTCTTATGATATTCTTCTTTCCTTTGAATAAATTCACTGCTGTTCCCTTATTAACCCTAAAAAATCCGTTGTTTTCCTGAAGAAAAAGACTGCCAAAAACCCATTTTCCCCCTTCATTTTACCCCTCCTTTCACTTATACTTAACCTCCATTTTAGGTAAACATGACTCGGGGTAGAGTCAATGTTGACTAGGGTAAATAGTAGTGTTTTTGGGGCACATGGTATTGTGCACCCATGGTTTTAGCCCATGGTATTGCATGTAATGGAGCATATAAGAGGCTAGGAATACTTCATTGTAATGTAGGCCTGGAGGTGAGCGGTGAAGGCTCACTTGGCCGGATTGGCCAGGGTTTTGGCCAATGGTTAATGAAATTTCATTGGTTGGGTTTTTTCCCTGGAGTTTGGGGTTTTCCCGGATAAACATATGTGTTTATGTTTATGTGCTTTGTTGCTGGTTATGTTTATTTATCTCTCAGTAAATTCTTGTTTTATTTCTGTGGAAAGTTCCTAACAAATGGTATCAGAGCCATATTTTTTTGTGGCCAAGGGTTTTATGGCCCGGTGGATAAAGAGATCTGATCACAGATGATGAAGAGAAATATGCCTGACATGGAAGATGTTGTTGTATGGCTTAGGAATACCCTGTGCAGCCTCCACGGAAAAAACCCAATACCACCACCAGGAAACCACTCAGAGTGCCTCCAATTCTGGTGGCAATTCAGGCTGCTCTGAGATGGGTGGCGGCGATGACGGGGAGATGAAATTTTTATTGAGAATGCAGGCCCTCGAGTTTGAGAAATTCTAGTAGGAGGTCGTCGACCACAAGTAGGCCGAAGAAGAAATGCGGTGTTTGTTTAAAGACATTTGCAGAAAAATCCATGATGCTAAATTTGCCGCAGCATTCAAGCAATGCCAGAGGATGAGTGGGAAGCCATTGGGGATGAGTATGAGAAACCCTTTGATGTCAAGCGGATTAGTAAAGATGACAGACAGTTTAAATTGTATCACAAAGGTATGATCAGCATTGAGATCTTGGAGGGGACCTTTGATCACTAGGACACTCTTGCGGGAGCGGGCATTTCTATCTACGATTCGGATGATAATTTGATTCTAAAGCTGCGGAAGCAACTTGGGCTGGATATGAGTAGGGTTGTTGTAGAGTATTCGGCTTTGAAGGAGGGTCTCATGGCTACATTCGATCTGGGTATTCAGAATGTTACTGCTCATGGGGATTGTTTCCAAGTGTACAATCAGGTTATAGGTCGTTGGAATGTCAGACGGCGCAAGATTGTTAAATTTCACCAGGACGTGGTAGATCAGGTTCACAAATTGGACAAATTATTTATGGTCCTTATTCCAATATGTGAAAATAGAGTTGCATTGACGCTAGCTAGAAAGGCCATTAACTCTCAATTAAACAAGAGAGTTGAACATATTCACGAAGGGGAGAAAACAAAGGCAAGTGAACGAGCTCAAATGCCAGATGCATAGGAGCAGATGTTGATCAAGGGTGTAGCCCACGAGAGGGGAATTTGCTGAGCATCAGTGAATTGGTAGTTCATCATCAAGAGATTGCACCTAGGAGGATGAGG
Organism: Pinus albicaulis; assembly: GCA_034641835.2. Taxonomy (NCBI): domain Eukaryota; kingdom Viridiplantae; phylum Streptophyta; class Pinopsida; order Pinales; family Pinaceae; genus Pinus; species Pinus albicaulis. The sequence continues at coordinate 1,322,895,952 of CM076580.1, forward strand.
AGGCCACGGAGCAGCTGATGAGGTCCACGGTGGAAATGCACTCAATACTTAATCACATGAGTTTTGGGCACTATATGGGTGGTAGTAAGGTCAATGTCCAAGCTAAAGCTGGATGTGCTTGTGCTGTGAAAGGGCAAAGAAGAACATGGAAAGGTGAAATGAAATTGAGGCCTTGTCAAAATGAGAGAGCAGATGTGCAGGTGGATTAATTAAAAATTGATGAACCATGTATCTGAAGAGAATTCCTAGAGGACTGGCAGTTACAAAGGCTGGTGACCCATGTAATCCGGTAGATGGGTTCTCTTTATATGGACATTGATGTATAAATATGATGTCCTCTTTGGAGAGGACATCATGAATGAATGTAGAGAATGATCATACAAAGAATAGCAACAATGAAACAAACAAAAAAAATATTATTATAATGGAGTTAATGTTTTGCATGTAAATGGCCATACTGTTGTAAGACCTGGTATGACATGCATACCCCTAGGTAATCACTGGTAAAGTCTGGGTTAGACCTAGGTGATAGGGGGGATGTCAAGTTTACAATTACCCTGGGTAAAAATTTGAGGGGGGAAGAGCTAGAGTGAGTGGGGTTGTCTCACTTAGCAGGTTTGGCTGGATTTAGTCAATAATCCCCAAGTCAAGTTTAAGGGGGGAATTGTTAGGTAAACATGACCCAGGGTAGAGTCAATGTTGACTAGGGTAAATAGTAGTGTTTTTGGGGCACATGGTATTGTGCACCCATGGTTTTAGCCCATGGTATTTCATGTAATGGAGCCTATAAAAGGCTGGGAATACTTCATTGTAATGTAGGCCTGGAGGTGAGCGGTGAAGGCTCACTTGGCTGGATTGGCCAGGGTTGTGGCCAATGATTAATGAAATTTCATTGGTTGGGTTTTTTCCCCAGAGTTTGGGGTTTTCCCGGATAAACATATGTGTTTATGTTTATGTGCTTTGTTGCTGGTTATGTTTATTTATCTCTCAGTAAATTCTTGTTTTATTTCTGCGGTAAATTCCTAACACTCCATTTTATTCCCTTTTTTCCTCATGAAATTCCTTTATTTTCCCTCTTTTTCCTCCTTCCCTTCATAAAATCCCTTATATAAGGTTTAAAAATCCTTTTCAACCTTATCGAAAACCTTCAAAATCCTTTGAAATCCTTGAAAAATCCTAAAAATTAGCCTTTTTTGTGCTAAGGCCTTAGGACCTTTGGCCCTAGCCCCCAACCCCTTTCTTTCCGCATAAAACTAGTGTTAAGACCAAACGCTAAGGCCTAATCGCACAATCGCGATCGAGCGTCTCTTTGTGTTTTGTTACCTCGCTTTTAAAATTTCCGATTGCGATTGGTCCTGTATATATAAAACTCTCCCCGACACAAACTTTCCTTTGTATTTCGTTAAAAAACCCATTTTTCCTACGTTAAAATAAAACCCGACAGTTCATTTCTTGATAAATTATCAGCCGTTGATCTAAGACCAATCAATGATGTTCAGCAAATCGCATTGGAGTTTTTTTCGTTGAACATATTTTAGAAGTTATTGCCCCCCTCCGATTGGCCACCTTGAGATGGTTTCCCAGCTGTAGATCTTCCCTGCCAGACCCAGATCCGACGACCCACATTGCTTTATTCCAAAGCTAGCATACCCGCCTTCGGCATTCATAAGTGAATCTTCGTCATTGATCTGGTTCTAAGATAAACGGTCCTTGTTCAATCGCATTGCGAAAACCATTGTGCCTTTTCCTCTCTCCCCCTCCGATTGTGATCATTGCGATTCAATCTGGACCGTTGAATCCACAAGAACCGACGGTCTAGATTAATCGCCCTCCGTCATAGCCTCTGACATTAAAACCAACAGAGTTATTCCTGACCGTTGATCTCTCTAAAGATCCAACAGTCCTTGTTCAATCGCATCGCAAATTTTCTTTGCACATTTTTTCTCTCCCCTGCTGATTGGCGATCTCGTGATTAGATCTGGGCCGTCCATTTCACACATCTGACGGTCCAGATTGAAGCTTGACTCCCTTTGTTAAATTCATGAAACCTCGCTGTATAAATTTTTCAGTGAATGCCCACCGTTGATCTCTGCAGATCAACGACCGACATTGACCCAAACACCGCTCGACCCTTGCCTCATATTTTATTTCATTAACCCTAGGATTAAATCTGAGTCGTTGATTTGTTTCATCCAACGGTCCATATTTAACCCAGTAGGCCCAACTCATTTGGGACCTACCAGCCCCATTTATAAATCCTAGCCGTTCATTCCCTGATTCGACGGTCAAGATTAAAACCGCCTTGACCCTGCCCAACCTTTTTTTGCCCGTGCATCTTATCTCCATCACGCTCTCCTCACAACCGTCCAATCTAACGCCCCAGATCTAACAGCCAGCACACGTTTTCGTGTAATTTTGAGTCTGGAGGTTAATTTTTTAAAATTACGCGATATGGGTGGTTTTAAAAAGCCACGGGTCAATCGCTAACGCATATTGCGTTAAAAAAGGCAATACCGCCTTTCCTCCTTTTCATCATGCGAAACCAGTGGTTTCATTGGCTGAAATCACTTTCCCCATTTACATTGCATTCTCTCATGTTTAATCTCCGCTGTTGATCTCTGAGATCTAACAGCTCATGTTTAAACTCGCCTTTTAGTTCATCGCCCTCCACCCATCCTCCAAAGGACCTCTTAAATCATTCTCTGCCATTGATCTCTATTGGCTAAATCAATCCGATGGCTCAGAATCTTTCTGAAACCCCAATTTCATTTAACTCTATTTACCCCCTCCGCTAAAGGTTTTTCTTCCATTTTTATTACATTTTCCTCCATTTTCATTATAATATGACCCCTTTGTATTATAAAACCCAGATTGATCTCGACCATTGATCAATACGCATCTACGGATCGGACTTAATCTTTCATTCACCCCCCCAATTGCCTCTCCTTTTGATCTTAGCGAGCAATCTTCACCGTTGGATGCTTTCATCCAATGGCTACACTCTAAACCTAAACTTCTGAAGTAGTCTGAACCCTTCCCCGTAGGATTTTTTCTAATTTTTCTTTGTTGTGTAGGTTTTAATGGTTTTTTCAATTGTTTTAAAAGAAAATTGAAGGTCGGGGATGATGATCCCCCAGGCCTTTATGTGTGAAGGAGATCATTCTGCAGGATTTCCCATCAAGGTTTACCAGTGCCTCATGAACACTGGCAACATTATAAGAGCCCTCTGTACGCCTGCACAGCAACAAAACACATCATACATTAATCAAAAAAAGAGTAACTGTTAACATAGTTTTGGAAGGATTAAGGAATTAATTCAGTTAATCAATGACCTGATCCACGATTGAAGATAGTTTGAAGACCAGAAGACAGAAATTAGGCTTCATTAATCCTAAAACACGGAACTCAAGTAAATTAAAGGTGTTTTAGGTTAAAACAATAATATCTACCAGTCCGAGAAGCCTCCACTGCCACATCAGAGGCTAATTGAATCCTCTGCAGCTACCAAAGGCCACTTGCAGCCTAAAAAAATCAAGAGAAGGCCTACTTATTTCTTAAACAGAATATATTTGCATAAAGACATTTGAAAAGTTATTACCAAATAAAGAACGAATTCTGAAACTGTCAGGGAAGTTATTGTAAGGGATAAGTACGCCTCGAAGTTAATCTTTTTTCCCATTTAACCTAAAAATAGCAGAAAAAGAGTACATGAAAGATAAGTATAAATTCAATGCTCTCCTGCCTTCGGCCTTGCATGGTTATCGAGGCTAGGAGTTGCATTTAGTGTAGAATTTATTTCATTTCAAACCTAAAGCTCTTCCACCTCCTCATTTCTTCTATAAATACTTCTGAAGAAGATGAGAAGTTGTTGGTTGATCACTAGTTGTAATACTGAAACTCTTTGAAATAATACATAGTCTGTTGAAGTTGAAGAAGAAATTGAAGTCCTGGAAGCCCTGATGATGTTGTTGCATTCTTGTTTTTGAGAAGGCTCTATCATTGGATCCATGAGCTTGGCTATTGGTGAAGTATTCTGAACTTTTAATGTTTTCTCCTGTTTTCATTTTGTTCCATAATTTCTTACTACAGTAGGATGAAATTTTTAGGCTAAGAAATGACTCCTGGAAGCACCTTAGAGCTGTTTATCCTTCACTTTTTTTATGTTTTCTTCTGCTGAGGTATTTTAGAGTCTTTAATCTCTCTCTTTAGTCCTCATGCTCGTTTATTTCTCTAATAGTTCAAATAGTTGGTTTCAGCATGATTTATGGTTCTCCCTGCTTGTCTGCTGCCACTTAAAGGCTATTATTGAAGTCTCCCTTTGAAGTATCTTTGTTTATAGTAAGCCAAGGAGGTCTGTTTTGATCATGCCCTCTGTCCTTGCTTAAATAGTTGTCTTAAAGGTCTTTTATAGTTGTGATCATAGATGTATTAGGTGTTCCCTCTTCTATGACTGCAATTATCAGTAAATATTTTATGTTTTTCTAAGTCATTTGAAATAAAATCTTTGAGGAAATAGGATGTTCTTCCGAATCTTAGATTTCATTTTAAAAGTTGTTTTGAAGTCATTATTTTCTTAAAGTGTAGTTTGTAGAATTTATGGTTAGCCCTGTCTATCAAATACCTCTTTATTGTTCAAGTCATGTTTTCAAATTCCCTTTGTTGAGAATTAAACTTCTCTTTTCTAAACCATTAATGTCCATCTCATTCATAAACTAAAGGATCCTATGGCCAAGTTAGATTTTCCCTTTGATATCCCATATCCATTGATAAGTTTGTCATAACATATTTTTGACTCCATTGCCCAATGAAACTGATACTCCTTCTTTCTACCTGCCTTTCCTAGACCTTCCATGTTCTGCTGTATCAATTCAACCAAACAAACAAACTAACACTTACAATTAATAACAATTCTAAAACCGATACTCAAAGCACACAAGATAAACCTTTGCAAAAAAAATAATTTGAGAGATCCCTCTCTGAGGACAGGAGGACTAGATCCTGTAAGTCTAAAGATTGGTTCTGATGTTGCCTTGTCTTTTTATTTTCCAAACTATCAAAACACGGGACTCCAACATAATGGCGATCAAGGTGGGACCTAATAAGAATAAAGTTGCTTGAAACACCTCTTAAAAAAATTTTAGGCCTTAAATTGACAAAGAACACCTTCTAGATTTATCCCACCGCTCACACCAACATAATGGCGATCACGGTGGGACCCTGAGTAAAATATTTGAAACAAAACACTCACTTTCCAATATAACATAAGTAGCCTTCTTCAAGCACTACTTGAAAAAATGGTAATCATGATAGGACTTATTTGAATCAGTGACAAACTAAGTAACCCTTAAGACTCTGATAGAACCTTATCAAACCTTGAAGGAATCAGTTACCAAGCCATAAGAGTGAACTTTGTATGTTTTTTACACTTGATCTAAGTGTTAAATCAGATTTAGGACACTCTCATAACCCATAGGACTGAAAAAAATCAGAAAAACCCAAAAACATTTCAGTTTGGCTTCATAATAAACATGGTGGTGGAACCATCCAATATTTTACCTTCATAGAAGTTAAATAGTTTCCACCTGGCGACTCCACTAGCCCCAGTAGGCCTATTACTCATCTAGGTCTCTAGATCTCTTTAGGACTGTGTTAAACAGCCTTGAAGAAGTTTATAAGCCTAGTCCCATATTAGATAAGACATTGTGAGAGGTAAAACCCCCAAAAATAGTCCCTAAAACTTTAACCTCTCTCATTTTTGAAAAGCAGTCTAGCTTCACATAGGATCAACACTAGATCCCATCTAGACCCAAATCCTCCTTTAATAGTTGAAAATCCAGAGAGAATTATGTGGAGGACTTCTAAGTTTGGAAAATTAGCTACTAATAGGAGCCTCTTAAGAACAAAATCTATCCCCGAAAACCTTCTTGACTTAGAGGATTTACACTTTGATTTACATCATACGAAGAACATCTTTAGAACTAGATCTCAAGTTGATTTAAAACAAACTAATCTTGACATTGCATATTTGCAACAGAGCTTTAGTAGAGAAGCCTCACCTTCCACTCCTCTTGATTCCCAGCTTCTTCATCATTTTAGCCTTTTCCATAACAAATCTGCTCAAAACCAGTTTGCTGGCCCAAGTGTTTCTTCCACTCCAAACCATACTACCACTGTGCAAAACACTCCTTTTCAACCCACTTTCCCCCTTATAAATCCACCTCTTGTAAATCCACCCTTATTTCCAGCCATGGCAACATGGTATGCCCCATTAGTGTTACCACAACCTCTACTTCCCTTACCAAATGATTATCAATCAAAAATTCCTCATTTCACTGCAAAAGAGTCTGCAACAGCTCAGCATCATGTAGATAAGATGAAAGATTCATTTGATTACATGGAGATAGAAGAAGAGACCATTAAAATGAGGATCTTCGCCCAAAGTTTGGGAGGAGATGTAAAGAAGTGGTTTAAAAATTTACCTCCTAACAACATCAATGATCTCCCTACTTTGCATCAAACATTCATCAACAAATGGGAAATGAAAAATAACCCTCTCCAAATACTAGCAGAGTATAACAGCCTTAAAAGAAATCAAGGGGAGAGTGTTCATGACTATTCCACTAGGTTTAACAGTGTTTATAATGCTCTTCCACCTCACATGAAACCACCCCAAGGCATGACCTTAATTAGTAAGATACCCTGAAGGTTTTGATGCTGAAATGGCCTATCAGCTAAGGGAGAGAGATTACTTAACATTAGAAGACATGCAGAAGGGAGCTGTGAGCGTAGAAGCAAACATAATTGAGAAAAGAAATAGGTTGAGATCAGAGAAGAGGGTAACTTATAAAGATGACATTTCACCCTCAACCTCAACTTCTGACACTAAAATTGATAACCTAGTGAAGGTAATGGAGAGGATGCTTGAAAAGATCAACTTGAATGATAGAGTGCCAGCAAGAGAACCTCAAAACAACCAAAATAGAAACATAAATCAAAATTATAGAAGAGAAAACAATCAAGAGAAACAAAAAGAAAGTGACCAATAGATTAGACCTCCCTTCCAAAAAAACTATGTAGATCAATATGAGGAAGATAGGGAGATTGAAAGGTTGGGAGAAGGTCATGTGAACTTGATTGGATCAGATAGTGGGGATGATGTTTTCCTCACTGAAGAAGAACAAGGTTTCTTCTCTGATCAAAATACAAACACCTATGAAGATTTTGATGATTATCGATTGGGGTTTGAAAATGCAATCAAGGAGGTACACAAACAATATGATCTTAGGAGAAAAGGGAACATAGACAATTCAAAAGATAAGAACACTAGCATTGATGTCAAGAAAAATACAGAAATTCAGCCTAAGAAGAAAACAGACAAACCTATCATTTTGGCTAAAAAACCAGATTTAAACAAAGAGAAAAATAGCTAGCCAAATGTTGAACAGAGTACCACTAGCACTTTAGCTAGTGGTCCTAACAAAACTGTCCCAATTACCAGTCCAAACAAGGTTCAGCAAATCAAAATGCTGAAAGGAATTCAATTGAAAATACAGATGTAAATATGACCAAATAAATTGTTCCTTTCAGCCTTGAGGGAGAGATTGCAAAGATAAAAATTACCATCCCTCTAGCTGAACTAGTAACCCAAGAAGTGTACAAAAACCAAGTTTTTAAAGCTTTGAACTTAGGAAGTGACACTGATACCTTAAACTTGATAGATGACAAGCCTGAGTTTTTGTTTGGTCTAGAATTTGAAGGAAAATACCAAGAAGGAGTTGTCCCTCCCTTCTATGTTAGTTTGAACATACATGAGAAAATTTTACACAATGCCATGTTAGATTCTGGAGCTTCACACAATCTAATGCCCAAGGTAGTAATGGAAATCTTAGGCTTAGAAATTACTAAACCATACAAATATTTGTATTCCTTTGACTCAAGAAGAGTCAAATGTTTGGGTTTAATCAAATATTTATGTGTTAACTTAGCTCAAATCCCTGCTAAGAGTCTAGTAATGGACATAGTTGTAGCTGACATTCCCCCTAAGTATGGCATGCTCTTATCAAGATCATGGGGAGCCAAACTTTAGGGAAGCCTTCAAATGGACATGTCTTATGCCACCATCCCTGTTTTTAACCAAAACAGAAGATTATACAGGGAATCTCACATGAAGTACATGGTGAGCAACATAGATAAACCAAACAACTCTCCAATCTATTCTATTCAATCAAGTTTAGATTCCTTTATCTTGTACAATGAAGATGAAATCACTCAACAAGATAAGGAAAACGTAGACCCCATCAGTTTATTAGAACAATTAGAACTTCCCTCAAATCATATTCAAAATATTGAAAATCAACAGCAACAAGAGAATGAAAATAAGGCTGATATACTTTTCACAATAAACTTTGATGGATCTTGTAATAAAACAAGTGCAAGGGCAGGTGTGTGGATTCAAAATACAAATCAAATTTTTTCATATAAATTGGATTTCCCATGCACCAACAATATTGCTGAGTATGAAGCACTTCTCCTAGGCTTACAATTGCTTAAACAATTAGAAGCCCAAAAGATATCAATCTTAGGAGATTCTAAACTTATCATAAGACAAATCAAAGGAGAATACTCAAATAGAAATCCAAGGCTTAGGGAATATCAGAATGCTACCCTTGATTTATTTAAAACATTTGAAAAGTATGAACTTATTTTCATTCCAAGAGCACTAAATTATCTAGCAAATGAACTCGCTTTCAATGCCAACAACTGCCAAATACCTGAGATAAATGAGCAGCTTAGTGTAAAGGTCAAACATAGGCCTACAATGCTTAATAACGAAGATCACTAGCAAGTGTTTGATTCTGACAAACACATAGATGATTTCTTAAAATCCAAGAATGATTTTTCCATACCAATATCAAAAACTAGCCATAAAGAAAACTTTTTGTATATCGAACAAATCCCAGAAGTTGAAATAACGCATTTTGTTGATATGAATCACTGTGAGAATCCTTTTGAAGTAGAATTAATTGACAACACAGACCAGGAAGACTTGGAAGTTCTACAATTCAAGAGTGATACAATTCCAAGAGGTCTCACACCTTTAGAACACCTTTTCGACTTTAATGATGTAGCAAAGAACCAAGAATGGAGCCTGTGGAAATAGATGTAGAAGAACATAACATAGGCAGCCTAACAGAACCCAAGATGATTAAACTATCCAACACTCTCCCAGCTCACATAAAATTTCAATACATAGAGCTGTTCAAAGAGTTTAAAGATGTTTTTGCTTGGGGATACAAAGATCTGAAATCTTATGAAACTAGCATCATTCAACACAAGATTCCTTTGAAGGAAAATCAAAAGCCTTTTAAACAAAAACTAAAGAGAATAAACCCTATTTTATTACCTTTAGTTAGGGCAGAAATTGAAAAAATGCATGATGCTGAGATCATAGTACCAATTAGATATTCAGGGTGGGTATCAAACTTAGTTTCTGTTAGGAAAAAGACAGGGGAAATCTGGCTCTGTATTGACTTCAGAAATTTAAATAGAGCCTCCCTAAAAGACAACTGCCCCTTTCCCAAGATGGACCATATACTTTGAAGGGTAGTTGGGTCAAAAAGGATATCACTCTTAGATGGGTTCTCAGGTTACAAGCAGGTGTTAGTGCTCCCAAGTGATCAACTCAAAACTACTTTTACTACACCTTGGGGCACCTTTATGTATGTCAAAATTCCTTTCGGTTTGATGAATGCAGGGGCCACCTTCCAAAGGGCCATGTAAATAGCCTTCTCTGAAGATATTGGCTATTTCATAATTATTTACCTTGATGACATAACCGCTTTCTCAAAAACTGATGAAGAACATTTGATTCACTTGAAAAAAGTTTTTGAGAAGTGTAGGAAATTTGGCTTATCTTTGAATCCCAAGAAGACACTCTTTGGTCTCCAAGAAGGTAAACTTCTTGGTCATATAATTTCAGAAGAGGGAATAAAAATAGACCCTAAAAGGATAGATGGCATATTGCAAATCAGCCATCCAAGAAGCCTCAAAGAATTAAAATCTTTCATTGGGAAGATTAATTTTTTGAGGAGGTTTATCCCAAACCTTGCTGAGCTATTAAAAAACATTACAAATATTCTCAAGAAAGATGTAGGCGTAAAATGGACTTTAACAGCTAGACAATCATTTGAACTAGTCAAACAAGCTCTTACTCAAACACCAGTCTTGATTAGTCCAGATTTCACCAAAGACTTTTATATCTTTTCTTTTGCATCTGAGCATACAATAGCCGCAGTTTTACTTCAAAAGAATGACTTGGGATAAGAACAACCAATATCCTTCTTTAGTAGGGCCTTAAGAGATGCTCCTCTCAAATATAACATCATGGAGAAGCAAGCCTTAGCATTAGTGAAAGCATTAAAAGACTTTAGAGTCTACATTTTACACTCTCACATAATTGATTTTGTTCCACATACTGTTGTCAAGGATATTCTAAGTCAAGACCCTGATGGTAAAAGGGGAAAATGGATTGCAACCATTCTTGAATATGACTTAGAAATTAGGCCCACCAAACTGATTAATGGGCAGGGATTAGCAAAACTGATGGCTGAATCAAACTTCCAAGCACTAGATATGAACATGGTAGATGTATTGGAAGAAGTAGAAGAATTCACTGCCCCTTTCATTAAAGACACTTTTCTGAATTCTCCTTGGTATGCTGACATTATTTATGTGATTTTATATTTAAATTCCCCTCCTTCTTTTTCTAAAACTAAAGCTAGATTTTTGAAAAAAAAAGCTTTGAGTTATTGCATCTTAGATGGGATACTATATTGGAAAAATGCTGTTGGAATTTTTCTTAAATGTTTACTTGAAGATGATGTAGGAAAAATCATGCATGAGCTGCATGAAGGAGAATGTGGAGGACACCTTTATTGGAAAGCCACAACAAACAAAATCTTCAGATCCAGTCACTATTGGCCCACCCTTTTCTCAGATACTCAAAAGTTAGTCATGTCTTGCCATAAGTTTCAAATTTTTGATGGCAAAAGAAAACTCCTTCCCTTACCATTACATCCTATCAATGTTGAGGCAGCCTTTCAACAACGAGGCTTAGACTTCATTGGGGAAATTCACCCATCTTCATCATCCCAACATAAGTGGATCCTAATTGCCATTGACTTCTTTACCAAGTGGATAGAAGCTATACCCTCTAGGAATGCTAATGACTCTGTCATTATTAATTTCCTTGAAACAAACATCCTATCCAGATTTGGTTGTCCTAGAAAAATCATAACAGATAATGCTGCTGCTTTCAAATCTAAAAGAATGGTTGATTTTTGTTACAAATACCATATTACCTTGGGCCATTCTACTGCCTACTACCCCCAAGGAAATGGATTAGCTGAATCTTCCAACAAAAGCCTCATCAATATCATCAAAATGTTGTTGGAGCAAAATTAGAAATCATGGCACAGTAAGCTGGTTCATGCCTTATGGGCTTAATAGATTAACTACAAAGAAATCAATAAATATTTCCTCCTATCAGCTGGTTTAAGGCATGAATGCAGTCTTTCCCACTTCATTAGGAGTTCCAGTCATGAAACTCCTTCAAGAAGTGTAGGTTGAAGAGAATCATATGCAAAGAAGAATCAACCAAACAATTCATTTACAACAGACTAGGGAAGAAGTCTATGAAAGAACACAGCTAGTCCAAGAAAATATCAAGAAACTATTTGACAAGAGGACTAAGGCAAACAATTTCCAAGTTGGAAATGTTGTTCTTAAGTGGGATTCGAGAAGGGAAGAGAAGGGAAAACATGGCAAGTTTGAGAACTTGTGGAAAGGACCTTATATTACTTATGCTGAGAGGGGTCACAATGCATTTTTCCTGAAAGAATTGAATGGAGAACACCTATATGGAGGTCCTATCAATGGAAAAATTCTCAAGCATTACTTCTGCCAAAATTCATGAGTTTCAAACCATTTTATTTTTCATTGTAAATATCAATATTAAACATTGCATTCAAAGTTAGAAGAATAAAAATACAAAAACAATAGAAAAGAGAAAAGAGGGCAGATTTTAAAACAAGAAAGGTACAGCCCCATACCAAAAAAAGAAATAAAGTCTAAAAGTGTGCAAGCCCAAATGCCACTCCTAAAAACACACTCCTAGTTAGTCATACAGCCTAATCATGGCTAATTAGTTTTCAATTTTATGCTGATAGATTAGTGAATTAGGTTTCCCAAATAGCTCAATCTTGGCTTATCAGTAAGGTAGATTAGGTTAGAGGTTCAAACATGCTCAAAACTTGAACCTATGAGATTAGTGAAAAACTGGCTCTAATAAACTCAAAACTTGAACTAGGAAAGAAAGAGAGATAGCTCAAACAAATTTAAAATAGAGCTAAAGAAACAATGAAGGAAGTTTTTAATTTTCAGATCTTAAGCTTTCGTTATTTTGCTTTACTTTTTCTGCAAATAATATTCTATGCGCAGCTTGTTTTTATGCCATAGATCACAGCAAGTCAAACAAATTAATCTTGGCTTGACTGTTTTTAAATTTATTGTCTTAGAAATTAGAGAATAAAGGTCTGTTAGACAGTCTAATCCTAACAGATAATAGTTAGGTAGAGAATTTATGAATTCAACTGCTAAATCTGGATTCATGGAGAAATAAGGTTAGACTTAGATTAGTTTCTTGTTTTTCAAAAGAATAAAATGTTGTTGAAGAGAGTTTGCTAGTCTAAATGCACTCTGAAAAGAAGAAAAAATGTTAGGATCATTAAGAATGGGTAGGTAGACATGATTATTTTGATAGAATTCCATTATTTCAAATTGCTACAGAGATCATTAAAAAGAAAGGTTGTTGCCCAATGGATTAAGGCATTGGTTTTCTAAAAATCCAGAGATTAATAGCTAAGGTTCTAGACACCTAAAGAACCAGTTGTGTTCCCCAAGTGGAGCCATTGTTAGCCACCTATAAATTTTGTTATACCAAGAGGTGGCTAGACTTTTGTCTTCAAGCCTTAAAGAGATAGTTTCCTTTGAAAACCTATCATCTTTTGAAGTCTTATGATATTCTTCTTACCTTTGAATAAATATTCACTGCTATTACCTCATTAACCCTGAAAAATCCGCTGTTTTCCTGAAGAAAAAGACTGCACCCATTTTTCCCGTTCATTTTACCCCTCCTTTCACTCATACTTAACCTCCATTTTATTCCCTTTTTTCCTCATGAAATTCCTCTATTTTCCCTCTTTTTCCTTCCTTTCCTTCATAAAAACCCTTAGATAAGGTTTAAAACTCCTTTTCAACCTTATCGAAAACCTTCAAAATCCTTTGAAATCCTTGAAAAATCCTAAAAATTAGCCTTTTTTGTGCTAAGGCCTTAAGCCCTTTGGCCCTAGCCCCCAGCCCCTTTCTTTCCGCATAAAACCAACGTTAAGACCAAACGCTGAGGCCTAATCGCGCAATCGCGATTGGGCGTCCCTTTGTGTTTTGTTACCTTGCTTTTAAAATTTCTGATTGCGATTGGTCCTGTATATATAAAACCCTCCCCGACAGAAACTTTCCTTTGTATTTCGTCAAAAAACCCATTTTTCCTATGTTAAAATAAAACCCAACTGTTCATTGCTTGATAAATTATCAGCCGTTGATCTAAGACCGATCAACGATGGTTGGCAAATCGCATCGGAGTTTTTTTTGTTGAACATATTTTAAAATTTATTGCCCCCCTCCGATTGGCCACCTTGCGATGGTTTCCCAGCCGTAGATCTTCCCTGCCAGACCCAGATCCGATGGCCCACATTGCTTTGTTCCAAAGCCCGCATATCCACCTTCGGCATTCATTAGTGAATCTCCGCCATTGATTTGGTTCTAAGATCAATGGTCCTTGTTCAATCACATCGCGAAAACCATTGCGCCTTTTCCTCTCTCCCCCTCCGATTGTGATCATTGTGATTCAATCTGGACCGTCGAATCCACAAGAACCAATGGTCCAGATTAATCACCCTCTACCATAGCCTTCGACATTAAAACCCACAAAGTTATTCCCGACCATTGATCGCTCTAAATATCCAACGATCCTTGTTCAATCACATCGCAAATTTTCTTTGCACCTTTCCTCTCTCCCCCACTGATTGGAAATCCTGCGATTAGATCTAGGCCGTCCATTTCACACATCCAATGGTCTAGATTGAAGCTTGAATCCCTTTGTTAAATTCATAAAACCTTGCTGTATAAAGTTTTCAGTGAATGCCCACCGTTGATCTCTGCAGATTAACGGCCCACATTGACCCTAACTCCATCTGACCCTTGCCTCATATTTTATTTCATTAACCCCAAGATTAAATCTGATCCATTGATCTGTTTCATCCAACGGTCCATATTTAACCTAGTAGGCCCAACTCATTTGGGACCTACCGCCCCCATTTATCAATCCTAGCCGTTCATTCCCTGATCCGACGGTCAAGATTAAAACCGCCTTGACCCTACCCCACCTTTTTTCGCCCGTGCATCTTATTTGCATCGTGATCTCCTCATGACTATCCAATCTAATGCCCCATATCTGATGGCCAGCGTGTGGTTTCGCGTAATTTTGAGTCCAGAGGTTAATGTTTTAAAATTACGCAATATGGGTGGTTTTAAAAAGCCACGTGTCAATCGCTAACGCATATCGCGTTCAAAAAGGAAATACTGCCTTTCCTCCTTTTCATTGCATGAAACCAGTGGTTTATTTGGTCGAAACCACTCTCCCCATTTACATTGCATTCTCTCATGTTTAATCTTCACCGTTGATCTCTGAGATCTAATGGCTCACGTTTAATCTCAACTTTTAGTTCATCGCCCTCCACCCATCCTCCAAAGGAATTCTTAAATCATTCTCCGTCGTTGATCTTTGTTGGCTAAATCAATCCGATGGCCCAGAATCTTTCTGAAACCCCAATTTCATTTAACTCTATTTACCCCCTCCGCTAAAGGTTTTTCTTCCATTTTTCTTCCATTTTCCTCCATTTTCATTATAATATGACCCCTTCGTATTATAAAACCCAGATTGATCTCGACCGTTGATCAATACGCATCTACGTCTCGGACTTAATCTTTCATTCACCCCCCCAACTGCCTCTCTTTTTGATCTCAGCGAGCAATCTTCGCCGTTGGATGCTTTCATCCAACGGCTGCGCTCTAAACCTAAACTTCTGAAGCAGTCTGAACCCTTCCCTGCAGGATTTTTTCTAATTTTTCTTTGTGTACAGGTTTTAATCATTTTTTCATTTTTTTTAAAAGAAAATTGAAAGCTGAGGATGACGATCCCCCAGGCCTTTATGCGTGAAGGAGATCATTCTACAGGGTTTCCCATCAAGGTTTACCGGTGCCTCATGAACACTAGCAACATTATAAGAGCCCTCTGTACACCTGCGCAGCAACAAAACACAGCATACATTAATCAAACAAAGAGTATCAGTATCCAGGGATAAAATCAAAAGCAGAAAACCTATTTGAAGACTGTTAACATAGTTTTGGAAGGATTAAGGCATTAATTCGATTAATCAAAGACTTGATCCACGATTGAAGACAGTTTGAAGACCAGAAGACAGAAATTAGGCTTCATTAAGCCTAACAAACAGAACTCAAGTAAATTAAAGGTGTTTTAGGTTAAAACAATAATATCTACCAGTCCGAGAAGCCTCCACTGCCACATTAGAGGCTAATTGAATCCTTTGCAGCTACCAAAGGCCACCTGTAGCCGAAAAAAATCAAGAGAAGGCCTACTTATTTCTTAAATAGAAGATATTTGCATAAAGACACCTGAAAAGTTATTACCAAAGAAAGAACAAATTCTGAAACTGTCAGGGAAGTTATTGTAAGGGATAAGTAAGCCTCGATGTTAATCTTTTTGCCCATTTAACCTAAAAATAGCAAAAAAAGAGTACATGAAAGATAAGTATAAATTCAATGCTCTCCTGCCTTCGACCTTGCATGGTTCTCGAGGCTAGGAGTTGCATTTAGTGTAGAATTTATTTCATTTCAAACCTAAAGCTCTTCCACCTCCTCATTTCTTCTATAAATACTTCTGAAGAAGATGAGAAGTTGTTGGTTGATCACTAGTTGTAATACTGAAACTCTCTGAAATAATTCATAGTCTGTTGAAGTTGAAGAAGAAATTGAAGTCTTGGAAGCCCTGATGATGTTGTTTCATGCTTGTTCTTGAGAAGGCTCTATCATTGGATCCATGAACTTGGCTATTGGTGAAGTATTCTGAATTGTTAATGTTTTCTCCTGTTTTCATTTTGTTCCATAATTTCTTACTATAGTAGGATGAAAGTTTTAGGCTAAGAAATGACTCCTGGAAGAACCTTAGAGCTATTTATCCTTGAATTTTTTTATGTTTTCTTCTGCTGAGGTATTTTAGAGTCTTTAATCTCTCTCTTTAGTCCTCATGCTCGTTTATTTATCTAATAGTTCGAATAGTTGGTTTCAGCATGATTTATGGTTCTCCCTGCTTGTCTGCTGCCACTTAAAGGCTATTATTGAAGTCTCCATTTGAAGTATCTTTGTTTATAGTAAGCCAAGGAGGTCTGTTTTGATCATGCCCTTTGTCCTTGCTTAAATAGTTGTCTTAAAGGTCTTTTATAGTTGTGATCATAGATGTATTAGGTGTTCCCTCTTCTATGACTGCAATTATCAGTAAATCTTTTATGTTTTTCTAAGTCATTTGAAATAAAATATTTGAGGAAATAGGATGTGCTCCCGAATCGTAGATTTCATTTTAAAAGTTGTTTTGAAGTCATTATTTGCTTAAAGTGCGGTCTGTAGAATTTATGGTTAGCCCTGTCTATCAAATACCTCTTTATTGTTCAAGTCATGTTTTCAAATTCCCTTTGTTGAGAATTAAACTTCTCTTTTCTAAACCATTAATGTCCATCTCATTCATAAACTAAAGGATCATGTGGCTAAGTTAGATTTTCCCTTTGATATCCCATATCCATTGATGAGTTTGTCATAACCTCTTTTTGACTCCATTGTCCAATAAAACTGATACTCCTTCTTTCTACTTGCCTTTCCTAGACCTTTCATATTCTACTGTATCAATTCAACCAAACAAAAAAACAAACACTTGCACTTAATAACTAGTCTAAAACCAATATCCAAAGCACACAAGATAAACCTTTGCAAAAACAAATAATTTGAGAGATCCCTCTCTGAGAACAGGAGGACTAGATCCTAGAACTCTAAACATTGGTTTGATGTTGCCTTGTCTTTTGATTTGCCAAACTATCAAAACATGGGAGACAAGCACCTGTGATTTTATCAGCTAAATAGACCTTCGGCTCTGATAACAGTTGTTAGAAAATTAAATATTACAGAGCAATGAAACACATAAAATATGCAGAAAACAAAAGCACACAAAACACATAAAACCAGAGAGACACTGATATACGTGGTTCACCCAGTTTGGGCTACGTCCACCCCGAACAGCCAGTCCTTCCTTTCTATTATCTAGCAAAATGAAGAGACACAACCTACAGAAGATATGCTGTAATATCCTCTGTTCTCTCTCACATTCTCCCTCTCTGTTTCTCACTCCAAGAATACACATACAATACATATCCGCAATACAATACCCTCATAAAAGCGAGGGTTTGACTTCTAGGGTAAAAAAACCTAAACTAAACATAACTTCTACCGTCAGATCATCTGCCTAATGAACGGCCCAGATTGACTAGAAATTACTATACTTTTACAAGGCAATTTTACATCTATTTTTAGCTTCGGGGGCGTTGATGCCCCCCCTGGCCCCCCAAGAAGCATTTAATTACGGGCGGAAATTAAGGTACAGGGGTCCAACGCTATGATACAAAATAAACAAGATAATCAAGCTCCACACCCAACAGTATCTGGGTACTGACGTGTTTTTGGATCAACTTCCTAGATAAGATGTTGAAGTCGATAGGAAGAGATCTGTCAAAAGGTAGGCACTGTGGTGTCCTACATCAGTTGACACAAAACGGGAAAAGATGATTTTTTACTGATGGAAATAATCAAGAGTGAATGGGAATAACTGATGACAAATAAGTTTTGGTATATGATGGCTCTGGTTGATACAAGGAGCAGTAGATAGCGGGATCCTCTTGAAAAATAGAAGGCACTCTAATAGGGTGCTAGGTAGCTTAGGCTTAATGAACACCAAAGAGTATTAGGATTCACCAATGCAGGAACAATGGGAGATGAAGGCTAAACTCATAGATGGTAGGGTTCGGCTAAATGCGAAAGAGTTTTCAGGGAAGTGCCATGTTCAAGATTTTGTGCTGCCAAATCGACCTTTAGAAAATGTAATAGAAGAAGTATCCATGTTGTCCAAATTTTTTCCCTGTCTGACTAAGTTTAACGAGTCTTGACGGGTAAAATCAATGATTTTTTTTCATATTTAGAGAGTCTGAAAAACATCGTAAAATACAACTCTAGGGGGTACCTTTGTCATGTTTGATAACCAGACACGAAGGGAGAATAGTAAGCCTGAAACAATTCTTTTTCCATGAGTTAGTCCATTGAATCTGGAACAGTGACAAATCTATGTTTGATGGAAATCTACCTCATTTTGTTATGAGTACGAGTAGACGGAGTAAACTCAATGTTCTTTGTGAAATTTTAACAAGTCCAACAAGGAAAAACTCAGTGCTCCCCATGAAATTTTAACGAGTCACACGAAAAAAACTTGGTTACTTTTTATGTTTTAAAGAGCTTTGTAAAAGACAAAAAGAATGGCTCGTATTCCTCTGTCGTGGTAGTTTAACAAGCCCAACAAAATAAACTTGAGGTTTTTTCAGTTTAACGAGATAGAAAAAAGTCCCAAAAAAGAAATCTCGGAACCGGGACGAATATGGTCAGATCTGCATATAAACATTGACAACCCATCAGAGCATCAATAACATATAAAAACCAATAGTTGCGACAAAATGTAGCATGACTTTACCAATTTTTATCAGACTAGCATGAGTGAGTCTTACCTCCAGAATGGCTATAAGAAGGCCACAACCCTTCATTTTCACTCTGTTGAGTGCTGTGATAGAGCTCTGGAGTAAAAAAGTGGTGAAACTTTAGCTGTTGATTGTGGACAATCCGAGCAATGGTTTTTCATTCTGTGAGATCAAGGTAAGAGCTTGAACCTTCCTCTAGCATTTCATTATGTTTTTAGTTCTTTTTGCTAGCGAGAAATATCAATTTTAGTAGGCCCTAAAAATTTGAGCAGTTAACACGGGTGCTTAGTGATGTGCCTGCGTTAAATGCACTTCTCAAGAAGATACAGAGCGTTAGCACGCACTATTTGGCACTATAGCCCGCTTTAGTCGACAAAGATGATTTAAGAACTTGTTTTCTATCATTCTAAAGTTTTCTAGGCAGAAAATAATCCACTGAAAATGGTGCTTGTGCAGGTGTAAAGCTATTTACGATGAGCATTTGGTGTGAAAGGGAGCATGAGTGGGTAGAACGTGAAATGGTTACTGATGCAACTACATTGCTATTTCTCCGTAGATATGGATTGCTAAGGTATGCTTGTTTAGAGCTGATGAGGGGATAGGAGGACCTTTTGAGATGGATAATCCAGCAATGGGATGACCGCCAACATGTATTTCATATCGGGGGTAATCAAATCTCGATTGAAAAAGATGACATCTATTTTTTGATTGGCCTATCATGCAGAGGAACGAGGCCCAATCTGACAGGATCCAGTGTTGATCCCCGCACAACTACTGATTTGATCCATACTCACTACATAAACAATAATAAGGCATTAAGTAACCAGGTGCTTATTTCACGGGTGGCAGCGAGACTGCTAAGGTCTCTCTTGTGGATGATAGTTCGCTTGGCAGGGGCCAAGAGTCAGCATGTGGCCACCAAGGCCCAGGTATTGTTAGCACTAGATTGCATGTAGCCTCAGGTATTTGACTAGTGTGAAGGTGTCCACTGAGTTTGTGCAGAGTTGACAGCATGTAAGACCCGGACCCAAAGAGAGTTTGGGTATGCTACACTGATTGTGTCATTCATACTAGAGCGGGTGCTGGCCATGAGGCCAAGAATGATCACGGATGCATTGGGCCCACTGGAGCCAAGACAAGCTCATTGGGCAGCTTTGATACCACGGACTGGAGAGGGTCCAATCCGTCACTGTTTTGATGATGGATTCTTCGAGTGGCTTGAAGACTAGATCATCATGATTGAAGATTATCCCTATGTAGGGATGAACTATACAGGAGATCCAGAGTTGGTATTGCCCCTGAGCACTCAGTGGGGCCCAGATGGTAAGAAAGATGTTGATCAACGCAATTTGAAGTATTTTTGTATCTTTTGAATGTGTATGCAATTTTTTTGTACAATGGGTGAAAATGTGTTTTGACATGAAGCTTGTTGCTTGAAACAGATGTGGCACTTGTCCATCCAGCCAGAGCCCCTCGCTATGCAAGGCGAGGAATGTAGCTACTTGTGGCTGGTGCAGCAAGAGAGGTTGCAGCAGCCACCGAAGAGGGTGATGACACACAAATTTTGCATGAGCATACTAGAAATCTGGAGGGTTTAAGTATGGGTGTGCCACCTCTTCCCATGAGAGAGATCTTGATTCATTTGCATCAGCATACAATGGGTGTGCCAGAGAGATACTTGGTGCCTCCGAGGAGGATAGCCAGAGCAGTTGTCAGTTATTTTGAGCAGCAAGCTTAGTAGGAGGAGTGGATAGATGTGTAAATGTCATATCGAGGCTTAACGGAGCCAATTTTTGTAAAACACCCAAGTTTTTGGAAGTTTTTTAATGTAACCTAAACTGGACACGACATATATATATATATATATATATATATATATATATATATATGTATATGTGTGTATATATATATATATATATATATATATATATATATATATATATATATATATATATATTGGCGATTTTGTTCCCGTGTGTTTTTTAATGTTTATGTATTTTCTATGGTAAAAAGATACACTCATGTAGAACTCTTTCTATAACAAATGTGACAAATTCCAATCTAGTACATAATTCCAATGAATCAGCTAATGTATTAAATTCTCTAGGAATGTGCTGAAATGCAAAGGTTTGAAAGTGATGCTCTAGAAGTCGTACCCTTAAGAAATAACATAACAAGACTGGATGATAGACGCGATAATGATTGTTTAACTGCATAACTACGAGTTGAGAATCTAACATGACCACGAGATTGGAGATGCCGCGAGATGGAGCTTCTATGAGGAGTTGTATCACCGACATGTACTCAGCAATGTTGTTGGTGGCATTGCCTAGGAAGATTCCCCTGGAACCAAGGAGTTCCGACTTAGGTGTGTAAAGGACCCAAGCAGCTGATGCAATGTGCCTAGTATGACGACTAACACCATCCGCATATCCAACGTATGATAAGAATAATGAAGGCATCTGCGTAAAAGAAAAAAGTGTGTATGAGAAAAACACTCAAAAACCCAAAATATCCAGAAACATCAAAACAAAGGAAAAACTCTGATACATAAAATTACAAAGCATATGCCTAGTGGAGAACTAGGCGAAATACTTCTTCAGATAGAGCCCATTGTGGGGCTCCGTGAGTGGAATTCCATTACAGTCTTGAAGTTCATAAGCTCATTTTGAGAGGACTTTGGTGACTATGTAAGGACCAAGCCATAATGGTTGAAGTGTTCCTGCCCCTAAGAGGTCGTGTCTCTGATCATAGAGTAGAACGAGATCACCCTCTTGGAAATAATGAGGCTTGATAGTTTTGTCATATTGAGCTTTGACTTCGTGCTGGTGAGCTTCGAGTGCCAGTGTGGCATATCGACAAGTTTCATCCAAGTGATCGAGCGAGAGCAAGTGCTCTTCTTTGGCGGTGGTGTCGGGTAGGAGTTCAACAGTGAGCTTGAGTGATGGAATCTCACACTCAATTGGGAATACTGCTTCTAGGCTAAATGCAAGTTGGAATGGCGTGAAGCCTGTGGTAGTTTTGACTGATGTAAACATTGTTATCGATGAAATAGGGAACCTGACCTCAAAACGAGAACTCTAGCCCACAAAGACTCAAAAAACATGAAAAAACACCCCAAAAACAAAAAAAGTGTATTCCAGATGGCACCTGGTTTTTTTTTTAAGGTCAAATTTCAACATTTTATAAAATTATGCTAAAAACAAAATTGTTTCTTGAAAAAATGATTGAAAAAACACCCTCAAAACAAAACCAGTTGATGCTGGAATAACAAAAAAAAAAAAATTTGTGTCATATTTTTGACATTTTTAAAAATAGAAATAACATTTTTTTAATTTTTAAAATTCAAACATTAAAAAAAAAACCTAAAATTTAAGAAAAAAAATAAATTTAAAAAATAAAAACATTTTAAAGCTTAAAATTTAAAAATATATAGGAATAAAAAAATAAAAATAAAAACAAAATAAAAATTTTAATTCAAACATTAAAATAAACCTAAAATTTAAGAAAAAAAAAATAAATAAATTAAAGATTAAAATTTCAAAATATAAAGAAATAAAAAATAAAAATAAAAACAAAATTAAAAAATTAAATTAAAAAAAAAAAAAATTATAAAAGAAAGAAATTATAAAAAATAAAATATAGAAATTAAATTTTAAAAAGAAAAAGAAAATGATTATTAAATTTAAAAAAAAAAAAATTTAAAATAAAAAATTAAATTTAAAGAAATATATTAAATTTTAATAAATTTAAAACTTTAAAATAAAAATTTAAAAAAAAAAAAGAAAAAAACATTATTGAAATTAAAAGTAAAAAAATGAAAAATTAATTAAAAATAAAAAATAAAATAAAATACAATAAAAAATATTAAATTTAAAAAAATATATATTAAAAAAACAAATAGATTTTAAAAAATATATTAAATTTAAATTAAAATATATATATATATATATATATATATATATATATATATAAAATAGATTTTATTAAATTAAAAAAAAAATGTTAATATTAAAATAACAAATTAAATTAAAAAAAATGTTAAATTTTAATAAATAAATGAATAAACAAATAAATTTTGAAATAAAAAAAAATTTTGAAATATAAAGAAAAAAAAATATTGTTAAAATAAAATGTTAAAAAACTTTAAAAATCAATTAAAATTGAAAAATTGAAAAAAAATATATTAAATAAAAAATAAAATAAAAAACAAATTAATTTGAAAATATTAAGTTTAATTAAAAAAAAAATCCTAATTTTAAATACACAATTTTAATTGAAATAAAAAAATAATTTTTTTTTATGTAATTAAAAAAATAATAATAAAAAATTAAAAAATTAAAAAAATAGATATATATATATTAAATTAAAATAAATAAATAAATACAAAATTTACTAAAATTTAAAAAATTAAATGAAAAAACTAAATATAAAATTTAATAATAAACAAAAATATGAAAAATTTAAAAAAAAAATCAATTAAATTAAAAAAAAAAATACAAAATTTAATAAAAATTATTAACAAAATTTAGAAACAAAAAATTAAAAACAAAAAAAATGAATAAAATTAAAAAAAACAAAAAAAAATTAAAACAAATTAAATTTCAAATATAAAAATTAAATTAAAAAAATTAATTTTAAATTTTTTGAATTTAAAATTTTTTTTTAAAAAAGTCAAATTAAAAAAGAAATATTAAAAATTAAAAAAATTAAAAAAAAACAAATCTTTTGATCGTGGTGGCGCCGTTAATCGGCCTCCTGCCCAGGTGGTGGTGGAGGTCGGCCGCTGGGTGGGAGGCCGATTCCGAGAATCGCCCTCTAGCGGTGGGAGGCCGATTTCGGGAATCGGCCTCCTGCGGTGGGAGGGTGATTCCCAGAATCGGCCTCTTGCCCAGGTCGCGGCAGAGGCCGGCCACTGGGCAGGTAGGGGGCTGCATGCAGCCTCCCCGCCCGCCCAACGGCAGGCCTTCACTACCACCTGCGCGGGAGGCCGATTGGCAGCGCCACCACGATGAAAAAAATCTTTTTTTTTTTTTTAATATTTTTTTTTTTAATTTGATTTTTTTTTGTATTTTTTTTTTAAAATTCAAAAAATTTAAAATTATTATTTTTTTAATTCAAATTTTTTATTTTAAATTTAATTTGTTTTAATTTTTTTTGTTTTTCTTTTTTTAATTTTGTTTTTAAATTTAATATTTTAGATTAATTATTTTTTAAAATTTAAAATTTATTTATTAAATTTATTAAATTTTAATTTAATTTAATTTTTTTTTAATCTTTTAGTTTATTTAGTTTTTCATTTTTAAAATTTATAAATTGTTTCATTTAAAAAAAAAAACAGTAAATTTATGAATATTTGTTTTTTAATTATTTACACGTGGTTTTTTTCATTTTTTTGTTTTTTAATGATAGTTTTTTTTATTTTAATTCTTTTATTTTAATTTTCTTTTTCAATTTTAAATTTGTTTTTTTTTTGTTAATTTTAAATTTATATATTTTTTTCTTATTATTATTATTTTTTTAATTTTAATTTTTAAATTTATTTTTTTCTTTTTTGTATTTTATTTTTTTTTATCTAAATTTTAATTTTGTAATTTAAATTATTTTTAAATTTTCTATTTTAATTTTTTTTTTTTAATTATATGGTTTTTTTTAATAGCTTAGAAAAAAATGTTTCTGATGTTTTTATTTTTTATTTTTTTGGTTAATTTTTGTTTTTTTCTTTAAATTATGTGTTTTTTTTTCAAATTTTGTCATTTATTTTGATATAATTTTCGAATATTTTTGTTTTGTTTTTTTTTGGTTTAAATTTTTTATTTTTACGAGTTAATTTTGTTTTTTTTTACATTTTTATTGGTTTTTTTTATTGTTTTTATATATATTTTTTTATCTAAGTTTTGTGTTTTATTACCAACATGAAAATCACCACTCTAAAAAAAAAAGGTT
Source organism: Pinus albicaulis (assembly GCA_034641835.2). Taxonomy (NCBI): domain Eukaryota; kingdom Viridiplantae; phylum Streptophyta; class Pinopsida; order Pinales; family Pinaceae; genus Pinus; species Pinus albicaulis. The sequence continues at coordinate 1,322,920,878 of CM076580.1, forward strand.
GATGTTGCATCAATATGTTTCAAAATTAGCATGAAAATCACCGCTCTAAAAAAAAAGAAAGTTGATGCTGCATCAATACGTTTCAAAATTAGCATGAAAATCACTAACATTTAAAAAAAAATATTCATACTTCATAAATAAAAATATTAGAGTGTCAAAAATGTGCTAAAAAAAAAAAAAAGGTGATTCTGCATCACCACTTTTCAAAATCGGATGCTTTTTATGCTACCAAAAAAAAGTAGGTAACAGTGCGGTTACCTATTTCATTGGTAACAGTGTTCGCACAGTATGCCCATAATGCGGAATATAACTTTCAATGCCATGTGGTTTTATGATTTTCGACTAACTGATGAATCATGGTTTTGAGGATGCCATTTACGACTTCGACTTGACCATTTGCTTGTGGTTAGTAGGAAGAAGACTAATCTTGTCGAAAACCTAGCATGGAAGTTAATTTCGTCATCATATGGTTATGAAAATGTGACCCACGATCTGTGACGATTGAAAGGGGTACACTAAAACGATAGATAACCTGATTGAATGTAATATCCCAAAATAGGGAAAATCTACAATAATGGGAATATCTTAAGATATTCCAAAATTGGAGCTACAACAATCCATGAATATAATAATGAAATCGCAGTGTTACATCAACTCATAAAATGTAAGAAGAACATCTAGCCATATTATTAGTCTTATAGCAGCAAATAGATACAAGATCTTGAGGAAAGAGTTACTCAAGATAGGAAAAATCAACCTCAAGAAACATGTACATTTAATACAAGACCACTGCTACACAGGAAAGTGTCCAAGGCTATGACAGTGCAGTTTTATTAAGAATAACTGCTATTAGAGTATGTCAATACATGGATATGGAATTATATAGCTCATACAACATTGGGAGTGAAGATCTAAGCTCCCAAACAAAATTTCAAGACAATCCTGGAAGGATTGGCTGAAATATGCAAAATGGAAAAAATGCCAGAGTTGTAGTCTCAAGACTGAGTAGTAGCTGCAACTCAAGAACTGGATGGAGATGGATGTAGATGATGCACAAGCTGAAAATACCTCCTCCAATGGATCTTCCAAGTGAAAGGCTGATCCTAACACTGAAGATCTCACCCTCCAAACAAACACTGCAACCCTCATTGTAGATGCTCACTGAAAATAACGCAGTCAAGGAGAGGGACTGCGCTGTATATGATGGAAAATGGTTGGCTTGGTTCCAAAGATGGTCAAATCAGCCCAGATACTTCCTCACTGATCCTTCAAAGGGAATAAGGCTTCCTCCTAAAAAATAAGCTCCGGAAGTGGTGTTTAGTAACCTCCACTCCAACACCCTGTAACACAACCCAGCTCTAAACAGAAACTGCGCTATAGCTGAAGGAGGATGCTTGGCCTCAAGCCTGAATGTGGAGAAATGAAGATCAAGCTCCTTCAAGAGGCCTCTCTTTATTTGAGAAGGAATTCCTAAACAGGAATACCTTGTGCTAAGCAACACAACAACTCTACTAAACAACAAGAGAATGCACAAATTCTAAACAGACCAAGAAATCAATAATCCATAACATGAATAAAAATGGCTACCTTGCCCTCCTTTTAAACAAATGGAAGCCCTCTCACCATGGGTCCCACTCATTAGGGTTTCCTCCACCAAGGAATCTTCCTCCCATTCATACTGTGCTGTCTCTCAGAGTGTTCTCCACCTCCTATCCCAGTGCTGTTGACTTGGTCAAACTTGACCTTGTCCACATGAAAATGACCCTGTTCACACATGAGGGTGTGAAATCCAGCCCCTATGATGATCCCTTTTCACACTATGAGGGCTTTTATTCTTATTTCTAAAATGTATGGGCCTCCTTACCCATTTATTCATCTCTTAAGTGACATGAGAAAAATTTAATATTCCAATTAGCTGCATGCTAATTTTGGAATATTACAGTCCTCCCCTCCCAAATGTTGCTTGTCCTCAAGCAACTGCAAGGATAGAATTAAGAAGCCTCCTCTTCCTCCCTTGTAGCATCATCATGTGATAAAATCCTCCAAGGATCAAAATGTTGTCTCATCAATATATCTCCAAGTTGTCCCTCCCATTTATGAAAGATAGCTTTTGGTGTGCATCCCAAATAGCTATTATCATGTAAAACATCCATGGAGGTAACAATGGGCTATCTAAAGGCCTTCTTGAGGCATGAGGTTTGATATAAATTGGGATCTACCATCCCCATATGAATCTCCCATCCCCAAGCTATCATCCATACAAAATGAGTTACCTCCCAACATGGCAACTCCTGAAATTCCTCTTCCACCTTGAGATCCTACAATGTAGGTGGGCTGAAAATATGACCATGGTAGAAAAAATATCCTAGCCCACGCTGTCCTCCTCTCCACTTATGATAAGTGTAGATTGTTTGCTGATCTTGGGCTGCAATAAAGTTGTCCTCATGTGGCAAGAAGAAGACTAGATTGTCAAGGATCTCCTCTCCAACGTTGTGAAACATGCTAGCCCAAATCCTTCCATATATGATGAGTTGGAAATCACCATCATATGAAATCCAATCAACCCCATGGCCCACCTCATGGAAGAAATTTTTTTTGGCTATGGTGGCCATATCACCTCTCATGCTCCCATTAGAACATGCAATGAAAACAATGTGGGAAATATCTCCCCCAAGGGACACATCCAACCAATGTGCCACTCCCCCAATCACACTCATAATAAAAATAAGAACAATAGCAACATAAAGAACTACAATGAGAACCATAATTTCTGTCATATGTAGCAAGGGAGAAGGACAATGTTCCCTCAAATGTAACCAACGTAGTTTGACCCTCAACTGTAATAGAGAATGACAAAAAGTGTGGTTTCTCAACTAATTGCTTGCTGCCCCACTCTCCTCATGTGTTTGGAGAAAGTGAATGATGTATGGTACAAAGGAAGTATGTTCTCCATAAAAAATCTCCTCCCCAAGTCCTCCTAGGGTGTGGTTATCAATAATACTCATGGCCTCAAGTAGACCATTAGGTCTAGAAGGAAGAATGCTCCTCCTTTGATCAAAGCACTGCACATATATGGTTAAGGGATGCATATATACATTATACAAGTCATTATGATAACAAACAACACTCTTACCATATGTCTTGCTCATACAAATGGAGTGGCTCATAGATGCGTCTCCTCTCATCCTCAAAGAGAAAAGAGATGGTTGTGCTAACTCTTCCAAAGAGTTATGTATCTCCTCCACCTTTACATGATCCGTGCATCTCCTCATATGCTGATATATCTCCTCCTCAAAGCCTTCCCAAAAATACCCATCCATGATGGTGTGGTATGCTCCCATAGAATAAGTGTGGCTGAAAAGGAAATCTTCATGAGCTGCTTGTAGAAAATTATCCTTGAGCTTGGGAGCTCTAGATAAGAAGATCCTACTATGATAGTAGATGACCCCATCTCTAACTAAATATCCCTCCTCATGTAGCCTGTCATCCAATATCATACAAGTAAAAAGATCCTTGGAATACTCCACCAACAACTAAGAGTTCCAATATGGATCTATCCTCCATAGTGACAACACTGATGATCTCTCATAAAGAACATCTGTCATATGGTCATCCTCCTCTTTGACATATCCCATGCCAAATATGCAAGTTGGAAGGATGCTACCCTTCCCCTGCTGCTTCTGCCATAACGCAGAATTTGAAATGAGAGTGGGTAAAGATGATGTTGAGAGAATGACTCTCTCCTTATTGACTCTACCCAAGACTCTCAGCACTATACAATGACCTCCCAAGGTCTCCACTCCTCTGAAATCAATGAATGGTGCTTCAAAATGTGAAGCATCTCTCATCATCTGTTGCTCTGGTGGTCTCCTTGGTGAAATGTCTCCATGCAATGAGACATCATCATCAAGAGTAATTTGCATATATGAATGGACAGACTTGTCCCTACTCTCACTGTGCAATCCAGTATCCCTATTAGGTGAATCAACCTCATGAAATAGACAGGGGTGTGTTCTTCTCATCACATGATGTTGGTCATCCTCCCTATCTCCTCCTTGTATCTCCATAGGTTCACACCCTATCATCAATGGCACATGTGAATCATGAGTTGTTCCTTGATCTCCACATGTGAGATCCTGGGGAATTTCTTACAATGATACAATAATCCCTCTAGTTGGAGCAAGAGCTCCCTCTTCCTCTGCATGAGGTGCTAGATAAACTCTAGACATGACAGCATTTTTGCCCTCCTCCTTATCCACATGTATGGGCAACCTCCCAAGAATTGGACCCTCTTTTGAAAAAGAGATCTCCATGCCCTCTTGTTCAAGAATATGATATAGAGGCCTTGCCTCTAACAAGGTATGATGCAAGATGTCAGCATCCTTCATGGTTTTCTGAAGTGGATCTAAGTTTATAGTTTTATCCATCACATGCAAGGTGTTTGTTTGCTTGGGTTTATTTGTTTCCACCACACGTGTTTCAAATTTTTTTCCATTAAATCTTTCCACAAATGTCTTAGTGAACCTAGAATAAGAGGAAGTATTTGCATTCTTTAAAGAAAAGGACTCAAATATCCACCATGCATAGGAATTACCTCCAAAATGCAGTGTTGCAACTCTGATGGCTTCATCTTCAGAAATATGGTGCTTCTGTAAAAAGGTATATAGATCCTCCACCCAAGCTCTAGCTAAACATGTAGGCGAACCATCAAAAGTAGATAGAAGGAATCTTCCCCTATCATGCTGCTTGCTTCTCTTCACCTGGATCTTGCAAAACTCTGGAAAAGTAAAATGATCTCTAAACTTCTAAGTTTGAGACTCATACTCTTGCAAAAAATCACTAAGAGTTTCCCTCTTAGTCATTCCTTCTTTTTCCAGCTCTCTCATGGAAAATCTAGGCATATAACTGTGCTATGTATCATGATGTGCAACTGCATGCTCACACTCATCCTATAAAAATCTAGAGTTTGATTCAGATTCAAACCCTCTTGGAGATTCTATACACATCTCCCTTCTGATCTTCTTAAGATCTCCTTGAATGCTCTGTATAGATTTAGGAAGAAGCTTTGAGAGCCTCTCCTCCTTCTTTCCTCCAAAGAATGGAGTCTTCTTACTGTTCATATTCTTTTCTCTTGATAGCATCATGGATGAAACTCACAAGCTGAGCCAATATTATGCTCTGATACCACTGTAATATCCCAAAATAGGGAAAATCTACAATAATGGGAATATCTTAAGATATTCCAAAATTGGAGCTACAACAATCCATGAAAATAACAATGAAATAGTAGTGTTACATCAACTCATAAAATGTAAGAAGAACATATAGCCATATTATTGGTATTATAGTAGCAAATAGATACAAGATCTTGAGGAAAGAGTTACTCAAGATAGGAAAAATCAGCCTCAAGAAACAAATACAAGACCATTGCTACACAGGAAAGTGTCCAAGGCTATGACAACGTAGTTTTATTAAGAATAATTGCTGTTGGAGTATGTCAATACATGGATATGGAATGATATAGTTCATACAACATTGGGAGTGAAGATCTAAGCTCCCAAACACAATTTCAAGACAATCCTGGAAGGATTGGTTGAAATATGAAAAATGGAAAAAATGTCGGAGTGACTGAGTAGCAACTGCAACTCAAGAATTGGATGGAGATGGCTGTAGATGATGCACAAGTTGAACAAACCTCCTCCAATGGATCTTCCAACTAAAAGGCTGAACCTAACATTGAAGATCTCACCCTCCAAACAAACAATGTAACCCTCACTGTAGATGCTCACTGAAAATAATGTAGTCAAGGAGAGGGACTGTGTTGTAGATGATGGAAAATGGTTGGCCTGGTGCCAAATATGGTGAAATCATCCTAGATATGTACTCAGTGATCCTTCAAAGGGAAGAAGTCTTCCTCCTCTAAAAAATAAGCTCCGGAAGTGGTGTTCAGTAACCTCCACTGCAACACCCTGCAACACAATCCAGCTCTAAACAAAAACTGCATTGTAGCTTAAGGAGGATGCTTGGCCTCAAGCATGAATGCAGAGAAATGAAGAGCAAGCTCCTTCAAGAGGCATCTCTTGAAAGGAGAAGGAATTCCTAAACAAGAATACCTTGTGCTAAGCAACACAACAACTCTACTAAACAACAAGAGAATGCACAAAGTCTAAGCAGAACAAGAAATCAATAATCCATAACATGAATGACAATGGCTGCCTTTCCCTCCTTTTAAAAAAATGGAAGCCCTCTCACCATGGGTCCCACTCATTAGCGTTTCCTCCACCAAGGAATCCTCCTCCCATTCATACTGCGTTGTCTCTCAAAGTGTTCTCCACCTCCTATCTCAGCGTTGTTGACTTGGTCAAACTTGACCTTGTCCACATGCAAATGACCCTGTTCACACATGAGGGTGTGAAATCCAGCCCCTATGATGATCCCTTTTCACACTATGATGGATTTTATTATTATTTCTAAAATGTATGGGCCTCCTTACCCATTTATTCATCTCTTAAGTGACATAAGAAAAAAATAATATTCCAATTAGCTGCATGCCAATTTTGGAATATTACATTGAACAGGAACGGAGTGGCAGTTTCTCCATCGGCCTTAAAAGTGGGAATGGATTCTTCCCTTTTCGTGAAGTAGTCGACTGAAACTAAGATGTAGTTGTGTCCATCCACAAATTTAGGATTGCATGTAACGAAGACTATTCCCCATTTAGCGAAAGGACAAGTGGAGACAATCAGATGGAGAGGGGCGGGGTGAGCATGCATTTTATTCGTGAAAATTTGAAACGGATGGCACTTATGGACCACTCTGATGCAGTCTTTAAACAAAGTGGGCCAATAATAGCCTACACGCAAGATTTTCTGGGCAGTAGCTATGCCAGAAAGATGATCGCTGCATGCCCCCACGTGGCAGTCATTTAAAATGTGTTCTTCTTCATCAAAAGTGAGACAATGCCAAAGAATAATATTGACACAACGACGATATAGAGTAACGTTTAGCACGAGATAGTGTTTCGCTTGGTGGAAAATACGACGGTGTTCGTCAGATGTGAGAGTTGGGTGGAAGCGTTAAGATTGGAGGTAGACCAAAATGTCTCCATACCAAGGATCAGAAGAATCGACTAAGTAGACAGATTCATTAGGAAATAGATCATGAACTAAACCCTTTTGGTCGATTCTAGGAAGGTCCGACAGTAATTCGGCGAAGACTAGAGATTTCTTTGCTTTGGTGGTAGTGAATACCAAGTCAAATTGTTAAAGGATTACAATCCATTTGGAATATTTTCCTCCAATAACTTGTCAAGACAAGATATGTCGCATGGGATTCTCCAAATAAATGATGGTAGTCTGACATAGTAATATATAGTTTCAGAGTCAGGTGACAATGAAGACCACAACGAGAGAGAGTTTCTCCACATGTGAATATCATATTTCGGGTCCGATGAGACCCTTTGAAAAGTAATATATCAAATGTTCACTATCGTCATCATGAACTTTAACTAGGACCATTCCAAGTGAGGATGGTGAGGCTGTCAGGTAGAGGAGAAAGTCACGTGAGTAGTTGGGGGCACTAAGAAGTGGGGTAGAAAAGAGTGCTCGTTTGAAGGCATCAAATATAATGTTCCCTTATTTAATAAACGCATAAAGCCTTTTGTCATCTCAGCATAGTTGACTATGAGATGACGTAAAAAGTTTGCATTCCCTTGCAAACGTTGGAGTTGCAAAATGGATTGTGGTGCAGGTAGTTCAATGATTGCCTTAAACTTATAGGGATCAACCCTAATCCTATGCTTGGAGACAATAAAGCCTAGAAGGCGTCCAAACTCGACAAAAAATACGCACTTATGTTGATTTAGATGTATATTGTAGAATCTACATCGAACGAATATTTGTTTCAAATGCACGAGGTAATGGGATCGCTTCTTGGAATGAGCCAGAAGGTCATCCAAGTAAGTTTGTACAATATGCCTAATGTCATGAAAAGCGTAGTCCATAGCCCTTTGAAAAGTTTCTTCTGCATTTTTTAGACCGAGTGGGAGTTTACGACACGCAAATGTGCCCCAAGGACAGATGAAGGTGGTTTTATGCAGGTCATCCTTTTTAATCGCAATCTGGTTATATCCCAAGAAACCATCCATAAAGTAAAAAGATTCACATCTGGTGCAATCATCAAGGATCTAATCTATGAAAGACATAGGATAATTGTCTTTGGGACAAGCGGTGTTCAAATCACGATAATCAACACAAACCTGGATGGTGACTTGTTTTTTGTCTACAGGAATCAGATTGGAAACCCATTCCATCAAAGGAACGAGATAGATGAAACCAACGTTTAAAAGTTTTTCGACTTCAGTCTTAATGGCGGCCACTTTGCGCGGGTGGACAGGTCGGAGTCTTTGCCGAATAGGTTTGGCATTGTCATAAAATTTGATTTCATGCTTGACTATAGACAAATCTACGTCAGGAATTTCGTCGTAAGAGCAAGAAAACACATCGCGAAATTCCTTAAAAAGGGATGTGAAGCATGAAATTTCCTCGGGATTTCAATCTGTTCCAATCTGAATGTTTTTCTCGATACCCGTTTTGACCAAGATATCAATAAGCATAGTCTTAGAAATATTGCCCATGTTCCCTTCAGAATCGTTAGTTTGAACAGTCGTGTAAATAGAGGGAATGATATCAGGTGGGTCAAAATATGGGATTTGAGTAGTTATCGCGCTCGAATCAAACATCGAAGCGTGAAGGTGGAACTCTCCCCAAGGTCGTTCTTCTAGATACATGACCTCTCGAATAGCTTCATTAGTATGTAGGACTTCATCGAGGAGATCCTTAGAAAGAACCATGATGTGCGGGAGGTTTGTACCATTGGTAGAAACCATAGCTGTGGAGGGTTCAGATGTAATTTGGATGGCTTGATAAGCCAACTCGGTTGGTGAGAGCAACATCTGATCTCCATAGGAATCAATGTCTGAAGGCGCCAGTAGGATCCATGGGTCGATAGAGCCATCCAAAGTGGTGGATATCATTTCAACCATATGTGGAACCTTAGGCAACGGGAGAGGAAAGAAACCCATCAGGGAAGATGCCTTCGGAAGACCAGTACCAATACTGACATATGAATCAGGAATGCCTCCTATTAGGGGTACAGTGCTACTTGGTAATGTGGCATAATCAGGGGTGCAAAAGGATAACTGATCCAGTGTGACTATTTTCCCATCCAATGGGAAGAGGATGATTCAAAAGACTGAAGAAACAATGGAAGTCATTGCATAAGACCAACTGTGACCCAACAACAGATTATAGTCGAGATGACGATCTACGACTTCTATGTCCACCATTATCGTTTTCCCACTAAGGGAAATGGGAAAGCTAGTAAGGTAGCCTTTTGGGAGGAATGTGTGGCCATCGAAAGCTTTAAGGGAATTCGATGGTGAGGAAAAAGTAGGAGAACCCAAAGAAACTAGCAAGTAGTTGACATAACGCAGGTCAAAGCACCTTCGTCTATGACAGTATGATGGATTGGTCTCCCTTTCGACACAACCTGCACTTGGAATGCAAGTTGGTGCAAGAGGAAAGGTTTAGATTTTTCCATGTCAAGGATAGCTACGGTAGAATCCTAGGGGGTCAATTCCACCAATGGCCGAAAGCAAGGCTTTCCTTTCTGCTGAGCAAGTTTGCAATAATTCAAGAGCAGACATAGCTGATGGTGCTTGCGCCAAATCTTCTACAATGTTTTAGTTTTGGGCAGCATGTGTAGAGGTGTTATGAGTCATGCATCAAAGTGTCCCTTTGGGGGGACGAATCACGAGATTAGCAATAGGCCGTTCAATATGCAAATCGTTGGGCAGAAGTGGATTTGAACTGGTACCTGGTTCCTGAGTATCAATGACAGGATTTCCATAGAGTTTGGCTCATGTCTGGAGTTCAACACTTTCTACGCCATAAATGGTGGATGATCCTTCACTGGAAGGATGTGTACCACCATTGCCCCTTTGCAGGGGTTGTGGTGGGTTTGCAACCATGTTTTTTTGTTGTTGTCGTGGATTAGGGAAGGGATTATGAAGAATGGTAGGTGTCCTCCTAGAGTCATTGTTTGTGATAAAATATGTGCATTCCTGTAGCCAAGGAAATTTGTATGTCAAGTGGTCCTCCATACAGATTCTACAAGGAACTTCATGGGTTTCTCTTTCCCTTTTTCAGTTTTAGAAGCGTTTTTATGATTGGGATAATTCTGATGATCCGACTGCTCTTCCGAAGAAGCGGTCTTTTTATTTTTCTTCTTGTTCTTGCCACTAGGTTTTTGTGAAATTTCCACAGAATTTACCTTACCAGTAGGAAGAGTATTCAATTGGTTAGGGGCGGTGGTAGCCAAAGATGGCTGGGAGGTTTTCCCACTAGGCTATTTTATGTCTATGCCAGAGATTTCACCAATGAGACTGTTGGCGTGTGCTCTAGGTTTCTGAGTAGCAGGAGGATTCAGATTACCAGGGGCATGGGGGAGTAAATCATATAGCATTCCAAATTGTGAATAGATCAAATCTAAATTTTGTGCACAACGAATGGATTGATCTTTTGTGACCGCATCGGACAGACAAATGTCCTTAGCTAGGGTTGGTAAGAGTGACTTACAAAACCAATTAGATAAGAGATGATCCAGGATTAGCACTTTGACAAACCTCCTCCTATGTCTCCATTCATCAATGTGATCAGAGATGTGGATGGCGGTGTCTTGGCGTAGTGAGGTTAATAGTTCCATGCCAGTTTTTTATCTAATAGGTAGTTGGAAATTCTTAAGAAATTTTGTAGCTAAGGCACCAAAAGTGTTGATGGTTCTACAGGGTAACTCAATGTACCATTTGGTAGCATTGCCTATGAGAGTGCGGGGGAAAAGCCGAAGCCAGATACTATCATCCACCATGGAGTTAGAAATATACCATAGATTAAAGGTGGTGACGTGCGTAGTCAGATCGTCCCCTTGTTTCCCATCAAATTTAGGGATGTCAGACGAAATCTTGTGTGGTACTGGAGGCCAAAGTGGGTTGTGATTGATGGGTTCATTGGTCAGTTTGTAGATGTTGGGGATGTCTACAGCTACCAAAAATTGAAATTGCATGTTTGCCCCTAGATCTAGCCAAGGAAGTATTGGTTGAATATTCAGACCATAGGGTCCACCCATCAATGTGCTACCAATAGGATAAGTAGGACTTTGTTGATAAAAATTCCCTATGGGTGGGGGTGTAGGGATGTATGATTGCTATCCACAAGGTATATTGTATTGTGGGGCTAACGGTTGGTTGCCCCCAACATAAAAGTTTCCCCCTGTCCAAATGGATTTTGGGGTTGGTTTGCCCATATGGATGCAATAGAGCTAGCCGGAGGCATGCTAATATTCGCATACTTAAGCAACGACATATACCCTACAAGGATATTTTGACCACTCAAAGGAACAATGTTAACAATAGGCTGTACCGTTTGCCCTAATAATTACAGGGGTACCAAATTTCCCCCTATCGTCTGTGTGTTGGTGACACTGCCCCCTGGGATGGTGGCCAAGGGGTTTGAACTCAACAAAGGGTTCCAACTGAAAGGGTTGCTAAAAGGGACTAAAGTAGCCCCACTCGTGGGAGAGGGCATCGTGGGTCCCGGAGTAGTCACCGTAGGAGTAGATCTCAAAGGATTCGGAGATCCACTAGTAGTTGTGGTGACCGTAGTGTTGAGACCAGACATAGGCTGGCTACTGGGGCTATTGATTATTAGCGTAGAACTGACTATTGGTGGGGAAGATGGTGGCGAACCTAGGTTGGTTGCCATTGGCATCAACCCCATGGGTGCTGGCTATGAAACGGATGTTGGTGCAGCCAAAGACATATCTTGGCTTGGTGTAATCTGAACTAACACTAGCACCGATGGATCAGTGAGTGAAGGATTGCAATGAGGTACGACTCCTTCCGTAAAAGGATCCTCTAGAAATTTTGTCTGATATGGGGCTATGTGAAAATCAGGGGTTGTCACTGGAAACTACTCTTCTAAATAAGGCACAGGTTCACCGAGACTTGACTCCTTCTCTGGTGTTAATGGAGGGAGACCTTGTTGTCATCGAGACAGACGATGAGGGTTGAAATACGCCATGATGACCGGTTTATTTTTAGAAAATTTTAACTATTTTTGATGTATTATAAAGTCTCAGTGATAGTAACCACACACCTAAAGAAAAAGAAAAAAAGAAAAGAAAAAAGAAAAAAGGACTTTCTAAAATCAATCAACAAGCAGCCAGAATAGGGTGGCCCTGTCTGAGTAATATCATTTGCTGGAGATGAAACCAAGTATCACAATAGTATACAGAGAGGGTTAGTCGTAAACACAGTTACGGTTACTCTAGAGCTTCACCCAAACCTCAGACAATAGGTGTAAGAACTCTTGTGAAGATGAGTACCCTCCCAAAGACCGAAGACAGAGTAGGTCCGTCTATTTTAGGTACTAGGACAGCCCGTACCAGTCACCTCGTGTAAGTCCCTAAAATTTTGGCAACTAAAGATACCTCAAATCACAGACATCATCAGGGGGGTCACGGTCATAGACAGCATGCTATATGGGCAGAACACCTAATCCCCAATCTAGTTTCGACATCCCTGAAGGGAACCCAAATATATAACATGCCTATTGAATGCACTCAAAGGTGGGCTACCTTCTCATGCACCCTGGTGTTGTCTCGCACTTAACTCCTGTGGTAGTGGAGTGGTCCCGATAATATGAGTGTAGTAGGATTTCACTTATTAATGACTCTAGTCTCAAGTTTTGAGATCTTGGGTGATTTTCTCACTTCTCCTACCCCAAGAGAAGGAAAAAGGTAAAGTGATAGGAACAACTCGGAAACTTGGGGTTTACTCCTCAGTGGAGTCGCCAATTCTGCTATAGGGTAATATGCTTGGGTGGTGGTTATTAAATATCCCTCTCATGGATTTCTGGTGCTCGAGGTAGACAATCAGATTAGCTGTAAAGTTCACAAAGATACGACACAAATGTTCATGCTAATGTATATAACCGACAAAGTAAGATGGAGATATTACCTCTTTATAGATAGAATATCCTATGGAGAACACCAAGCAGCGAAATAGGGATCCTTCTTCACCGACTCCAAATCCAGATCCTCTAATCAATCAAAGAACCTGTGTAATCTCTACAACAATATAACTTCTTATCAATTAAGCTAGAACGTCATAAACATAAAACAATACACATCTAAGCCATTCATATCATGCTACATAGAGGATTGAAAAACAATTGTGACACTGATGCATCGAATCGAAAAAACAGATACAGTTCTATTGATTTATAAAAAGGAGGATTACAACCATTGGTTGCACCAAGCCCTCCTCAGTCTTCCAATTCCTCTCTCTATTTCTCTATCTCCAAGTGTGATGATGCTCAAGGCAAAAAGTTGTCAATGAACTTCACCGATCTTCAAGCCTCACACTACAATAATGAAATTATGTTCCACATATAATCAAACCTTCGACCTTAGACCAAGAGACCATAGCTCCATTTTATAGGAGATGGAGAGGGAAAACCTTGCCAACTCTTTCAACTAGTTTGAAACGAGAAATATCAAGATGTTTTCTTGTTTTTCCATGCTTTTGCCTTCCTTAGGAGTCCAGTTATATTTGGCAAGGCCTAATAATTAGTTTCTATTTTGAACTAGCTCTTTATGAGAAAAAACTAGAATTTCCAGTCAGTTTTCCGCAAGATTTTTCCCTTTTCAAACTCAAATATGGATAATGCTATCCCTTGGGCAAGAAAGAGCATTTATCTAGGCATTAATGCTTCCCTTGCATGGCTCAGGTGCGTTATAACACTGTCTAGCTATTTTTGGGGTGCATTACCTTGGCATAAATGGGTCTTGTCTAGGTCATTTTCTTCCTTCCATGTTACCTTCTCCTCTGAGATGATGAGGAGGTCATTGGTCCTGTAACAGTGTATTTTTATTTTTTTTGTTCAATCCATTTAAAAATTGTTGTTCAATATATTGAACAATTTTCATTCAATCCAATTGAATAGCTGTTGTTTTTTAGTGTGTTTTTTATCTTTTTTTCTCAATGCATTGAACAGTTATTGTTCAATTGATTGAACAGTTGTCGTTCAATCCAATTGAACGATTGTTTTTTTAGCGTTTTTTTAATCTTTGTTGTTCAATCCATTGAATAGTTTCTATTCAATTGATTGAACAAGCTGTCATTCAATCCAATTGAACGACTGTGTTTTTTTAAGCATTTTTTTTCAAAAAACAAATTTGTTGATCAAAATAGCAATTTTTTTTCTTTTGTCTTTTGATGATTTCCTTTAAATATCCACTCTTCCTTTACACATTCTTGCATAAAAACCATTTTATAGAAAAGGAATTTTCACTTAAAGAAGACAAAAGCAGTGATATTACTAATATTATGTTTTTTTGAAATTTTTATGGACATCTCTACTTTAGAAGCTTACATGGTTTATCTATATAATGAATGGTTGGATATCTCCTGTTCAGACATATTATCACACAATTCATTACCATAGTCTTATGCTAGTGTATCTTTTTACACTCTCAAGAGGTAATTCTCTTCGGCATCAGGATATAGGAATAAGAGCATCATTTTTATTGGAATTCTTTTTACTTCTTACACCATCCCTAACTCTTAAGGAGTTAATGATCCTCCCGGAATTTATAATAAAAAGAAAATATATCTCTATATGCAATTTTTTAAAGAAAAGAGAAAAGGGGGTCTCATTACGAGCCAACCTACCATTATCATGAGGATATAACATGTGACATTCCCACAATGGCCACCACACCAGGGTAGTCACCTTCTCGACAGTTAAAACTGCTTGAAGGACAGGAGGTCTCATCACGAACCGGTCTGATCACTCTGTTAAATCCCTATGAATGGCACTATGACTATCTGGCCACCACACTAGAATAGTGGTCTCTCCACAAAACAAGCAAAATTTCTACTTTTAAATAAAGGATTCTTGTTCATTTTTGGGTTAAAACAACAACCCCGTCGAGGCTATGGATGCATGCACTAGTACATTTGTTCAAAATTATAACACTTTAGTTCTGACACTTTTGACGTATTGTCGGAAATTTCCCCAATTTTTATCAATTTTCAAATCCCGCCAACAACCATTGCTATACCGACGTTTAGGGACATCGTTGGTATTGTGAAGTTTATGAATTTCATCAGAATACTAATGTTTCGGGACACAACGTCAGAAATGCAACGTTTCTAAGACATGAGTCAGTATTGCGAAAATTTGGGGAAAACGTTGCAATTGCGACGTTCAGAGACACATGTCGGTAGTGCAACGTAATTGGGGACAAATGTCAGTATTACGACGGTTTGAGGACAACCGTCGGTATTGCGATGAGTGGAGGGTAATCGTCGGTGTTACGACGTGTTGACCAAATGTCGTAATAGCGACGATGGTAAACATTGTAATTTTCCTTAGATTTTAACCAAATTTTTTTTTTAAATGTTAACCCAGTTTCGTAGTCTTCATTTTCGATATCCGTTCAATTACATGTAGTTTCTACTCTTGACTAAGTTTTCAATCATGTCCTATACAAGTTTTAAAATAAAAAAACAACAACAATGTACCTTAAAGTTGTATCATATAGACCAGTTTTATATTTTAAATAGAGAGTTTAAATTATGTGATGAAATAAAATTTAATTAATTTATTATTATTTTTTTAACTATGAAACGTTGATAGTTTTTTAAATGAAAATGTTTAATAATAAGCCATTATATTTTTATTTAGATATTTTCCCAATATTATGAATGGTGTTAATGATTTTTTTTTTTCTTATTTTAAAATATATTGAAGTAGGTACATTAAATAGATGTTCTGGTTTCCATGGACGAGGACTCCAAATGCTTCATGTAATGAAATGCGGATTTATTGAGAGTGTTTAACATTTTATTTGTCTTTTTCCTTTGGATCATTAACAGGTAGGGAGATTGAGATTATGCAGAGGCAGCTAGGTTTATTTTGTAATGTTGTTTTATTTTATTTTATTTTTATTTTATTAATTTTTATAGGATTATAATAATATATTTGTTATTTGTTTACCAGGGTGATTTAATTGACAATTATTATGTTAGCTATGTCAATCTAAAAAAAATAATAATATAATTGTTATATTTAATTATTATTAATTTCTCTTGAACTTATAACATGTTTAATATTAAAAATGAATATAAAAAAAAATATCTTTAAATTTAATGAATGAATAAATTAGAAGTTTTATTATAAATTTTTCAAAGTATAATGTCCTGTATATTGAAGAATATTTACCATTTTTTCATTATAATATTTGTATTGTGATTACCCCAAAAATCTTAGCCCAATGTGGGCCCTCCCCACCTGCTTTGACATGGTGACAGATCAAACTTTCAAGAGTTGCCATTCATTAATGTCACTTGCATAGTACTGATAGACGTGCACGTCACCTTGGCAATTCACTTCAACATGACATTTTTCCTTCAACGTTACTCAATTTTTGTACCACGCGGCCAGTATAACCTAACACATAACCACGTCATCGTTGATGGTGAAGACTTTGAATCATAATGGTAATTTTATGGATCTCATTCATTGTCAAAACACCCCTAACCACATCACCGAGGAAGCAGCCACCATGAAAACCTTGTGCAACAAGAGCATTGGCACGTAGCACAATATAGATCGCAACTCCAAGTAGAGTGAAACACCCTTAAATCATGCATAGTGTGCTCGAATAATGGTAATTTGATCTCCCTCAGTCCCAGCAATATTATGCATTCCAATACTTTCATGTGCTTTAATTACCATGACCATGTAAAGTTATTTAAGATCAACATCCATTTTAGCTAGAGCATATCATTTGGTGCAGGTTGCAATATGTGTCGTAAACTTTGTGATTCAGCTTATCAGCGAAGGTCTCTTGACCTTAATGACTTAGCCTTCTAGCCATTCTCTACCTTTAATAGCTTTCCCTCTCTAGCCTTCTTCTTGAACTTTCTATTACCCTCTCCTGTGTTCATGCATGTCATCCCTTTAGCCTTTTTTCAAGCTTCACATCCCAATTTCCTTTGTCTGGGCGAGTCCATTCAGGTCGGGTGGGGTCGTGTTAGGTCGGGGTGTTAGATCGAGTCATGTGAGGTCGGTTCAGGTTGTGTAAGGTCAGGTCGGGTCGGGTCGGGTCGGGTCGGGTTGGATCGCGTCGGGTCATGTGAGGTCAGGTCGGGTAGGGTCGTGTGAGGGCACCCAAGGAATGCGTCTGAGTTGGATCATATTGGTTCATGTGAGGGCTCCCAAGGAAACACATTCGAGCGGGTCAGGTAGGGTTCAATTGAGTCATGTCATGTGAGGCCACACAAGGAAACACGTTCAGGCGGGCTGGGTCGGGTCAAGGAAATGGATTCGAGTGGGTTAGGTTGGTTCGGGTCGAGTCGAGTGAGGGTGCTCAAGAAAACACATTCGGGTGGGTTTTCTCAGGTCATGTCATGTGAGGGCGCCCTGGGAAATGTGCTCAGGCGGGTCAGGTCAGGTCAGGTCATGTGAGGGCGCCTTGTTGGGATCCTGTGTTTTGATAGATTGGCTTACCAAAAGACAAGGCAACATCAGAACCAATTTTTAGAGTTCCAGGATCTAGTCCTCCTGTTCTCAGAGAGGGATCTCTCAAATTGTTTGCAAAGGTATGTCTTGTTTTCTTTTAAGTATTGATTTTAGACTAGTTATTAAGTGCAAGTGTTTCTTTGATTGTTTGTTTGGTTGAATTGGTATAGTAGAGCATGAAAGATCTAGGTAGTATAGATAGAAAGAAGAAGTGTCAAATTCATTGGGCAATGGAGTCAAGAAGAGGTTTGTGACAAACTTATCAATGGATATGGGATATCAAAGGGCAAATCTAACTTGGCCACAAGATCCTTTAGTTTTGTGAATGAGATGGACATTAATGATTTGAAAGAGAGTTTGAATTCTCAACAAAGGGAACTTAAAAACATAACCTGAACATAAAGAGGTATTTGATAGACAGGGCTAACCATGAATTCTACAAACCACACTTTAAGCAAATAATGACTTCAAGACAACTTTCAAAATGAAATCTAAGATTCGGGGAACACCCTATTTCCTCAAATATTGTATTTTGAATGACTTAGAAAACATAAAAGATTCACTGATAACTGTAGTAATAGAAGAGGGAACACCTAAAAATCCATGATTACAACTATAAAGACCTTTGAAACAATTATTCTAGCAGGAACAAATAGTATGATCAAAACAGACCTCTTTGGAAAACTACAAACAAGGGTACTTCAAAGGAAGACTTCAAAAACAACTTTCAAGTGGCAGCAGACAAGCAGGGAAAACCATAAATCATGCTGGAACCAACTATTTGAACTATTAGAAAAATAAACAAGCATGAGGACTAAAGAGAAATATTAAAGACTCTAAAATACCTCAGCAAGAGAAAACATAAAAATGTGAAGGATAAACAGGTCTGAGGTGCTTCCAGGAGACATTTCTTAGCCTAAATTTTTTATCCTACTGTAGTAAGAATTTATGGAACAAAATGAAAATAGGAAAAACAACAGAAAGTTTAGAATACATCACCAATATCCAAGCTCAGGGATCCAATGATAGAGCCTTCTCAAGAACAAGCATGTCACAACATCATCAAGCTTCCAAGACTTCAATTTCTTCTTCAACTTCAAACAGACTATGTATTATTTCAGAGAGTTTCAGTGTTACAACTAGTGACCAAGCAACAACTTCTCATCTTCTTCAGAAGTATTTATAGAAGAAATGAGGAGGTGGAAGAGTTTTAGGATTGAAGTGTAATTAATTCTACACTAAATGCAACTCCTAGCCTTGAAAACCATGCAAGGTATAAGGAAGGAAAGCATCTAATTATAACTCTGCTTCCTTTACTCTGTTTCTGCATTTTTAGGCTTAATGGGTAAAAATATTGATTTTAAGACCTATTTGTCTTTTATAATAACTTTACTGACAGTTTGAAATATCTTCCTTTGTTTGAAATAACTGTTCAGCTGTCTTTAGGCAAAATATCACTAACTAGGTAATAACTATGCCTTCTTTTGATTCATTGAGGCTACAGGTGGCACTTTGGGTAGTTGAAGAGGATAAATAGCCTATGATGTGGTAGTGGAGGCCTCCTTTGCTGATATTTTCCTTTGTTTTACCTTAAAACACTGTTAATTTTCGCTTTTTCTGTGTTTTAGGCTTAATTAGACCTTGATCTTCATTTTTGGTCTTTATCCTTTAACACTGTCTTTACCTCTATGAATTAGGCTTTTGATTGTTGAATTTATGCCTTAATCTCTTAAAACTCTATTAAAAATCATTGATCCTTCACTCCTGCTCTGATTTTCTCCTTTGGTACTGATATTCTTTGTCTATTTGATGTTTTACTATGTTTTGTTGTCTTGCAGGCACGTAGAGGGCTTTCACAGGTGGAGGGGTCTATTTTAATGAAAACCCTTTGGATCCCTCCTTGCACTGAAAGTTAGGAATCGTCATTCCTGGCCTTCAAGCTATCTTTAAAACTCTGTGAAAAAACCATATAACCTGCATAAAACAAAGAAATATTAAGAAAATCCTGCGAAAAATTGGTTTAACACTACTTGGAAGTTTGGGTGTAAGATTAAATCACGGCCATCGGATGAAAATAACCAACGGTCAAGATTAAATGGTGGGTTAAATTGGGAGGCGGTTGGGTGTTAGTTTAAATCAGAGTCGTTGGATCAAAATATCCAATGGTCGAGATCGTCTAACAGATTGATTGGGAGAAATAGATGGAAGAAAAGGAAATGGGATCGGATTAAGTCAGGGCTGTTAGATGAAAATGATGAACGGTGGAGATCACCAATGAATTGTTTGGGAGGAGAGGCGATGGGAAAAAAGGATTTGGGGTTGCAATATAACGTCAACCGTTTGATCAGCATAATGAATGGTCGAGATGGACTAGTGAAACCTTTCGGGAGGTTGGATGGATGCAAATAATGGGTTGGGTTTATAATATAATCCGTCGGATTAAAATAATTAACGGCCACGATCAAAAGATGAAAAAGACTTGTTGCGGAGGATGGTGGTAAGTGGAAAACTGGAATGGTTTTCACACAGCATTGGGGCTGTTTTTAAAATTAGACAAAAAAACGTGATACCATACATTGCTTGACACGCGTACCCTTCAATACCACCCATTTCGTGTTTTTTTGGAGTGTTAACTTGCGGGCGCGAAAAAAATGCGAAACGTGATTTGAGCCGTCGGATGGGGGGTCGTAGATCTGACGGTGCGGATCACACGCGACGGGGAGAGTTGCACAGCGGAGAAAGTGGTATGGGCCAGATGTCACAATTATATTGGGTGGGGTTTATACATGGTGGGTGGTAGGTCCCGACAGAAGTGGGGTTATCGGATTTGATTCCAATCGTTGAATATTTATGAATGGAGGGTTATATTTGAAAGATGGAGTGGGGTCATATGAACAAAAGATAGGGTAAGGCAGGGGATCAGGTTAAATCTTGTCTGTTAGATCTTATACATGGACGGTGGAGATTTAGCGAATGGGCAGGTTAATGAGTAGAGGAAAAGGCAGAGCAGAGGGAAAGGCGGAGCGAAGGATGACTCAAGGGTCGTTGATCGATTTAGATCGACGGTCAACATTTATTTAAAATAAAAGGTTGGGGAAATTGAAATATAAAGGAAAATTGGGGTTTCCGAAAGGCTTTAGGCCTTTTAAGTGCCCGATTGCGGGACTGTGGGTTATATGAGGAAAGGGGTTACAGGAGTTAAGCCCTCGGGGGCTTAAGAAACCTTTATATATAGAATGGGTGTTTTTAGGCCTAAAAATAGGGTTTTTGAGGAAAATTGAGGGTTCCGATAGGGGAAACAAGGGGATTTAAAAACAAATAAGGGAGAGTAAATGGTTTTAAAGGGATTTTGGAGTTGGTATAGAGATTAGATGAAGGTTTTTAGAGGGTTTTTATGAAAGGGTTAAGGGTAAAAATGAATTGTTTTATGAGTGAAAGGAAGGGTGAAAAATGAAGGGGTAAATAGGCTTTTAAGTAGTCTTTCTCTTGGTGAACAACAGGATTTTTAGGATAAAGAGGAAACAACAGTGAAGATTAACTCAAGGAATAGTAATCATCATAAAAAATTTAAAAGATGATAAGTTTTCAAAGGGAATTATCTCTTGAAGTTTTGAAAAGACAAGTTTAGCCACTTCTTGGTATAAAAAAATTTATAAGTGGCTAACACGCCCAAGGAATCGCGTTTGCTCGGGCCAGGTCAGTTCGGGTCGGGTCATGTGAGGCCGCAAAAGGAAATGCGTTTGCCATGGGTCGGGTCGGGGAGGGTTTAGTCAGGTTATGTGAGGGTTCCCAAGGAAATACATTCGAGTAGGTTTGGTCACGTCAGGTCGTTTGAGGGTGCCTAGGGAAACGTGTTCAGGTGGTCGGGTCATGTGACGGTGGTCATATCAAAAATGATAATTTGTGACCGCCTGTGTGCCTTGTACTACACATTTATGCAATCTATTTTCTATTTTGATCTCCATCGTGCCTTCGTTCGGGTGGGTCGGGTCGTGCCGTGTGAGGGCGCGATAGGAAACACGTTCAGGTCAAATCGTGTGAGGGAGGTTGTATAAAAAATGGCAATTTATTACAATAAAAATTTAAATATGACAGACTCAAGGGTTTCCTTGGGTGCCCTCACATGGCATGACCCAACCCGACCCGACCCGCCCGAACTCGTTTCCCTCAGCGCCCTCACACGACTCGACCCTCCCAAACGCGTTTCCTAGGGTGCCCTGACACGTTCACAAAGACTGTTCACAAAACGTCGGAATAATGACATGGATAGAAAATTTTAGAAGCGTTACATAGGTTATTGAGATCGTCAGAATAGCCACGATATGAAAATACCATTTACAAAATGTCAGAATGGTGATGATATGAGGCTTTTTATAGATTTAGTATATTATTTCATATATTAAATAAATAAATAAAACTAGTCGTTATTATTCGATTTTAATTTTCAAAATTATGAAAGATTTTGGAATGGAATATAACACTATAGATGCATGTCCTAAAGATGATATTATATATTATGGAGAGCATGCGTCGAAAACAGAATGTCTGAAACATGGTACTAGTAGATATCGAATAGGTCAACTAACAAAAAAGGTGCCTCAAAAGGTTCTTCGTCATATTCCCATATTCCACGTTTGCAGCAAATGTTCAGGTGTAAGAGCATAGCATAGTTTATGTATTACCATTCAAAGAATAGAAGTGGAGATGGTGTTCTTCGAATGCCTGTAGATGGTTCTGAATTTAGGGAAATCGAGGAAAAATATGTAGATTTTAAAAATGAACCTCGTAATGTCAGGCTTTTATTAGCAGCTAATGGTGTTAATCCATTCGGAGAGCTTAGATCTACTTACTCAGTGTGGCCTATTTTCATTATCAAGAATAACATTCCTCCTTGGATGTCAATAAAGAGGGATCACATAATGTTGACTATGATTATTCCAGGTATTTGATACATTATTTTTTCGAATGTAACATTTTCATTTCTCTCGTTGTTTGCATAATATATTTTATTTATTTACTTACTTATATATACATATATCATGGTAGTAATTATGTACCGTAATTTTGAACTATTAGGTAAGTACTAGGTCAAGGATATGAATGTATATATTGAGCCTCTTATCGATGAGCTAATAAAGTTATGGCATGGTATCACTATGTATGACATCAGTAAACCAATCAAGCAAAAGAGTTTTCAATGTCATGGAATGCTTGTATGGACAATTCATGATGCCCCAGGACTAACATATTTTTTTGGTATGTAATATTTCATTGCACTTTAATATAATATATAATTATCTAAATTATATATACCATATTTCATGTTTTAAAAATGATCTCATAGTATAATTGTTATTGATGTTTCATGAATTTTCTCAATTTTCACTCGTGTATGCTCTATACTCTCTACAAATTATTCTTCCTCACTTTTCAACCACTCAACACCTCCTCTATACTCATTAATAAACTTGTCCACTCAACCCCCACCTGCATTTCCTTGCTCTAGCCAAGGAAGACGTGATTTTCTTGGCCTATAATATGAGTTTTCATAGGTCGATCACATAATGTGAAATGGGTGTTGCTTGTACTCTTGGCAATCAACAACTAAGGTAATAGGATTTGGAAGAGGTCCTTACCTTCAGAACAAGATGACGTGATCATTAAAAAAAACCTTCAATTGTAATGACATCCTCAATGCTTTTGTACTCATTTAATATCCTTTTATTCACTCTTTAAATAGCATTATAAAGAAATTATATTTTATTTTTCATTTGTTTGAGAATTTTCAAATTAGAACATTTTTCAGCCTCTTCCTTGTAAATATTGCTAGCAATCATCTCCTTCACATTATAACATAAGTCTTAAGACACATGGAATTTTAACATTTTCCTTCACATGATAATGTAAGTCTTAACACACATGGAATCTCATCACTGGGAATTCCCAATGTTAAGTATGGTGAAACCTAATGGAACAATCAACTTTATGTTAGAATAAAAGTGCATTTCTTTTAGGAATTGTCCAACAAGGCCATAATTTTGTTCGGATGACCATTTTCTTGCTAGAATATGACAATAAATTATTCAAAAAATCCCACTATGGTATTGTTTAAATTTGTCTTTTGATGACAAAAATGGATTCATCACCATCAAGGACCCTTGGGGCACCCAAAATCTTGAAGATTGACAACTATAACCTAGATTTTCAATAAATTCCACCAGATTTTCACAAAATCATGCTAGAATTTCTATTGTTTTATGAATGAAATTATGGCTTCATTAGACTACATGCTTCTTTTATATGAGCTTTAAGAATATTCCCTATATCTTGTGTTGTTAGAATGACATGATAACTTTTAGCCATAATGTAAACACATGATTTCATGGTTTTATTCCAAGTTGTCCTCCTACTTCTTTTCATTTTATGTTTATAATTTAGTGGAGATTATATGAGCTTGAGGTTGTGGCCTTTCATGCGTATCACAAGGATGCATGGGTTTAATTAAATTACCATCCATTCACATGTATCTATCATTCTAGAAATTACACAAGGAGAGATTGACCGAGGAGTTTAAAAAATAGTTCCTCCCAAGGACCCATGGAATAGTATACCAAAGGCAATACACAAGGTAATGAAATCCCCCCTAAACTAGTCATGTTGATATTCAAGATATCAAGTTGATATTCATGTTGATAATAGAACAAACAACAATGTTAGGGAATGTTATGGTATTTGGTGTATCATATCCCACTAAAGTTTGTCCCAAATCCTAGGCCATAGAGACCTTAGGACCCATTGGATTGAGTTGCATGGCTATTCATTGCCTAGCTACAAATTTTTTTTCATTTACATTTTTGGATTGAAAATAATTGTCATGAAGTATATATGATAGCCAATGGATGTCTCAAAAAACTATGGTTGTTTTGTTGCAAAAAGGCCAAATGAATGGTTTTTAACTTAAGAAGGTTCTAAAATTTATTTAACGAGCTAGGTGGAATTCCCTTACGCTTTTGACCATTTATAGAATGATTTGTTCCACAGTGGGAAACTTAAATATATGTAATGAATCAGTTCATATCTTTAACCCATTCCCTATAATATTTTCTACTACACCAATAACTAATATTTGCTACAAATGACAGAGAGCACCACCATCCCTTGATGTTCTTACCAAGAGTGCATTTGGATCACGTATTCATAAGGCATTTTTATTGATGCCTCCATACATTCACTAGTGCATCAAAGAGTGAAATAAATAACCCATCTATCTTATGGAATTGACCACTTCATTCCTCATAGAAATTGTATAACACACATCTCTTGATAACATTATGAGAAATATTTATGACAACCTATATGTTAGCTTCCTTTTACAATGTCAGTTTTATTATATATTTTTTTAATTTATAAGGGTTGTGGTCACCTTATTGAATATAGACCTATATTAAGAAAAGGAATCAATTCCAACTAGAAGAAAAGACAAGAGGGTGGGAACAATTTTTGAATGGTGACTCCAATAAAAATCAAGGAGATTGGAAATATTTTCTCTAGAAATGAACACGGTTGATTTCTTTTCCATCCTTGACCAAGAGTATTATTGTGCCAATGATGGGGGATATTCATGATATGCTTGAAACAGAGTAAAAACTCTAGCTAACCTATTGACCCATATATAGCTCACTTGTGTTAAAGGTTGCAAAGTTTGATATCCTTGTACTTTTCTTAATCTAAAGCAGGTGAGATCCAATTATTTGAAGTATTATAAATGATTGAATTCATTTTTATAGTTTACATTATTATTTTACAAATAAACATTTTTTTTTCAAAGATGCATACTTGAAATATTTTTATCATGATGTAAAGATTGTTTGGATGTTTTTACATAGTTTCATAAAATAAAAAATTATTGTAGATGTGTCTTAACTTAAAAACTATGAAACACACTCTAAGGATTTTGATCCATATAAACACTTAATTGATTTGGGGTTTAAGATGGATCTATGCTAGTAATATTTTCCATAACTACAAAGTAATATTCTTTTGTATAATGAGATAATTCATAGATCAATAATCTTCCTATGAATCATCTCCTAAAGAAATGAAATATTGATTAGCATCCACTTTGGATATTCCAATGGTTTGATCATCTTAGTAGATCTTAATTTATGGTAGAATCTGTTCTTCATTTTAGCAAAAAAAATATGTAATAAACAAGGAGAAATTAATGGCACAATTGCAATAGGATTAAAACACACCAAGAAACTCAAAATTTAACCTTGGAAAAACTTGCAAGAATGATGTTAAATTGATACAAAACTTGTTCCTTAATTCATCACATAATGATACAATGATAGAGGATTAAATCACTACAGAAATTCAAAGTACTATGGTTTGGACTTCAAACTTATACAACAAACCATTTTCTTCCTCTATTTTGTGTCTATTTCTTTGGTGATCTTTTCTTAGTTATGGAAGTTATGTCCCCTCATGAATTTGAGCCCCTCATGAATCTCCCCCCATGAATTTGAACCTCTCATTAAGCTCTTCTCTCTCTATATAACTTCTTTGGAATTTCTTCATTGACACCCAAGAATCCACCTAAATATCTAAGAAACTTGTACTCCGTTGGTGTAACTCCTTGCTTGGTGTCATTTTCCACATGGCGTCTAATGTTCATGATAAGGGGAGGACATATCGTACAAAACTTGACTTGGTTTCCTTCTTATTCCTTTGTTCGATGGAGGTTTCAAAGCTCTTGCTTAGTGGTTATGGAGTTTGGTTATGAGAAAGCTTGTTGATCATGAGTCCTTATCGAGCATAGGCTAATGAGAAAAGATATAAATTTTTCTTTTTGTGGATTATTTCTTGTTCTTGAAGAATTATCTCCCATTCCTTAGTTGTTCTACCAAATCCCTTTCTCAATGCTTGGATTTTTATCTTTCATCTACTTTCACATAACACAACACTTATTTTCTTATTAAGGATAGGTTTTCATGCAAGGAAACTAGTGTTTCTTGGCTATAGGATTTTCTCCTGGTAATCAAATTTTTCCATCCAAGTTTTTCCAACTCTTGTATTTTTCTCTCTGTTAGGGTGCTCATAAACCACATCCAAAGGTGAAGGTAGTAAATATCCAAAGCAAGCTTTGGAAGGTGACTTGTTTGTGGAAGTTTGAATCACCATATTGTACTAATTTAGTAAAGATGAATGTATATTAGGTTCTCATTTTGGGGTCTTAGATGGTTTTCATAAGATGTAAAGAAATTGTGTGACGAGACAAGAAGTATTGAGTCTCCTGCAACACTCTAAAGTGCTAGATCTTCCTTGGAGAACAACTTGGGAGCTATTTTCAAAACAATGAAAGGCCTCCACTACTTAATCAACCGTACAAATGAAGTAAACAATAATATTTGGTATTCTAGATGAAGTGTGCATTATGAGGTCCTCTCCTTGTAGTTATTGTGTTGTTAACCACTTTTCAGTTGGTAATCACACTTTAGGTGTGGTTGAGGATAAACCAAGAAAAAATTAGTGATGGACCTAAGATAACTTATCCAATGAGAGATGAAAACCCAAAAAATGGAGAGAGTATGCTTGTGAGGGGAAACCTCTAGCTATTGGAGGAGATATATGGTCCTAGTAGAACAAGAGTTTGAGAGGTAGATTAGATTGCTTTGTGATGAAAATTTGATAGAATCTCAATTCTCTAGGAATGTTTAAGAGAGGCCTAAAATGAACCTATAGGAAGATGAATAAAATATGACGTCACCTTCATCTCATGGATTTATATTTCTCATGTTATTTTGCCATTGTTGATCCAAAATGGGTAATGTGGATGGCTCCTAGTAGAAGTTTCTTTGTTTAAGCTTTCAGTGCCATCCATTCTTTTGTATTCTTTCTCAATTACATGGCTTGTAGGGTTAGATGCAATTGTATGCCTTTGAGTTATAAGATATCTCAAATGGATGGTAGTGATTGGTTGGGAATTCCCAACATGCATTGTTAGCAAATGGATGAACAGTGAAAATAAGAGAAGTAGCTCAATATGAAAAGGACAAAAATTAGGATGTAACCCGATCTACTCAAGGAAGATGAGGTCTAACAATCACTTATACATAACGATTAATACATGTGATGAAGGGGAAACCAAACATATCTATATTCATAAGAAGAGGAAAATACATGTCCCTAGTCGCTTGTCTAACACTTCCTCGGCCCTCACACAAATTGAGAAGTCTGATATCTGGAGGTTGAATAGTCTCTTTTAAAATGAACAACACATGTTTGCAAATTATTCTTCCTCCTTTCTTCCTTGAGAGAACTTCCTTAAATAGATTCATGGAGGAGGCTATAGGATGGTTGTAGATCTCTAAAACTTTAGGAGCCTGAGTCTAATAAGTTCAAAATCTCCTAGTGCAAGAGAAACGATTCAATTAGTGACTCATTGAATGTTGGTCTATGCAATGGGTCCTTAGCGAGATTCAAGGGTGGAAAATAGAGTTGTAACAACACCCCCTAATGTGTGAGGTAAGAAGAGGAACCAATGGTCGAAACACATTCTAATAAACATAAGTTATGAGGAATTCCAAGGAAAGAGCTAAAGATCAAGGAACTAGTGAGTACTTGCAATCGATTGTCATAGATAGGCATACCGATGCTTAGAAGAGAAACAAAGCATGGCTGCCAACATAATACACTGTGGATCCATGTAATAATATGCAGGACCATGGCCATGAAAAAAATACACAGCGGGTCCATGTCATGAAAATGATCATAGCCATGAGAAAATGCAATGTGGATATGTCATAATATACATCAAGAAGACAGATAATACCAATGGGAAGATGTAGTAATCATAAGATAGTGATATAGTCCATCACCACTTAGGAGGGGTAGCATGAGTGACGTGCCTCCAAAGCCCAGGGTCTTTGTTCCAACCCCGATGGTATGATTCTACATCATGTGAATGGATAAAATATTGGCATACAACAATGTATCAAGTATCAACACTTAGTGCTATTCTTGCCTCTCCAAAATGGGAACTAAACATTTGTTGATCCAAACTTATAAGCTAAGAAATATTAGCTTGAGATCCTAAATATTGGGGATAAAAATCATGAATGGAATCCCCATCAAAATCTACACCAAGTAGCCACCATATTAGAGGGTTTGTAGAGCCCAGATGTACGTCCATGTAATGAATGTTTGTGGACACTTGGAGGACCATTAAACAAAACAAAATCCTTATTATGGAAATATATTTAAGCTAATATCTAGGAAAAGTTTTCCTCCCTTGAAACATTTGAAGCCCTAAGAAGGCAAGCTGTTGAACCACTTTCTTTGCAGATCTTGCATTTCCACTATCATTTCCTAGCTCATTCATAAATATATTTCTTTGAGAATCACAATGAGCAAGAACCAAATCATTCAAACATGCACTAAAAGCATCTAAGGATAAAAATTCAATCAAAAAAAGTTCAACTGAATTCAAGCATTTCACTATCGCTCCTAAACCTTTGCACTTAACAATTGCATTACAAATTTGAGTAAGCAAACTCAGCAATTGTGTTTTATCACCATTGAATAATATAATTTCACTATTTCTTATGAGAAGCCCATTCTATGTTAGAAAATTATATATTACAGAGCAATGCAACAAATAAAATATGCGGAAAATACAAGCACACAAAACACATAAAACCAGAGAGACACATATATACGCGGTTCACCCAGTTTGGGCTACATCCACCCCAAACAGCCAGTCCTTCCTTTCTATTATCTAGCAAAAATGAAGAGAC
The DNA here is from genome assembly GCA_034641835.2 of Pinus albicaulis. Taxonomy (NCBI): domain Eukaryota; kingdom Viridiplantae; phylum Streptophyta; class Pinopsida; order Pinales; family Pinaceae; genus Pinus; species Pinus albicaulis. Next base: position 1,322,950,324 of record CM076580.1, read on the forward strand.
AAAACCTATAGCAGATCCGCTGTAATATCCTCTGTTCTCTCTCACAGTCTCCCTATCTGTTTCTTGCTCTGAGAATACACACATAATCCACAGCTGCAACACAATACCCTCATATATACAAGGGGGTTGCCTTCTAGGGCAAAAAAACCCTAAAATATACATAACTTCTATTGTCAGATCATCCACCTATGAATGGCCCAGATTGACTAGAAATTACTATACTTTTACAAGGCAATTTTACATCTGTTTTTAGCTTCGGGGGTGCTGCCCCCAAAACCCCTGCCAGGGGGGGGGGGCCGCGGCATCGATTAATTACGGGTGGCATTGTCGCCCCTTTTAAGGTACAGGGGTTGAATGATGTGATACAAAGTATGTTAGAGTCAGTCTTTATAGCCCTTCGTCAGAGATCATTTCACTTTTTTCATATCATTTTTAGGTGTCTCGCTCACTTCACTTCGTTGCATTTCGCTAGGGGCATGCCATTGACTGACGAGAGGGTTTGGTCGTCTTGTAGTCCCTCATGCTTGTACCTGCTGGGCTAATTAAAAATCCTCAAAAGTCATCTAAGTTCAGTTCACGTCATTCATGGTCATAAATGATTATTTTGGTCAACAAGAGTCTTTTAGTTTTAGAGTCTAGGGTTCAGTCTTTTGATATATTTAATAAATGCCCGCAGGCCATGAGGATGGTTTCGAAAAGGTTCTTAATTCAAATTTTCATCATCGAACACATCTGAGGACATTTTTTGTTCAAAACTCTGTTTTGAACAAGAAATTTTCAAATTCATTTTATGTAACAATCATGTATTTTTTCTACCATAAAAAAATTTCAATGCAGCCTCTAGTCTTTGCCGAAGTCCAAACGCCAACATCCCTACAAAAACAACCAAATTTCATCAGTCCAAACTCAGAAAATCAATGAAAAAGCCAAAATATAGAAGTTCAATGAAAGGATAAAGTGCCAAATGAAAAGCATTACAAAGTGGGTTGTGGAGGAAGTAAAAATTAAACCCAACTCTTGCAAGATATGTTCCAAGGCTATGTAAATTTTTTTTGTCAAATTACATTCACAAATTTTCAGAGCAAAGCCAAATTTGGAGGTCGAAGAGTGAATTTCAGTGTTGAAGGGCCGTGACTGCGTGTTGATAGTGCGTGCGGCGCATAGGAACAGAGCGCGGCACATAGGAACAGAGCGCGGCGCATAGAATGCGCGCGACGCATTGGGCAAAAACCAGCAGTTCACTTTTACACGCGCGCAGCGCACCCAAGGGCCGCGACGCACTGGGTTTGCGCGCAACGCATAGAACTCTAAGGCCGGAAAATTACCCTCCTTCACCAAAACTTGTTTCAAACCGGCTCTTTCGCCTCCAAGTACGTTTTTCAAAGCCTGTATGATGATTTTGGGCTATGGTGCTATGGTTTAGAAGCAAAGATATCAGTGTTTGAATGGTGCAAAACTTAACCCTATGTCCACTTCGAAATCTGCTCCATAGGGTTTGAGGAGTGATGATTGTCATTTGAAATTGGTGTCAAAACTTGCATTTGCCAAAACACTCTAATGCCATTGTTATGTATGCTTTTATCACTACTATCATTATATCATTTTCCTCACTGCTGTGATCACTGTTATTATACCACAGTCCCATTGTTATACCACTGTTTCACATCCGTCATTCCCTTTTGTTCCCATGTGGTAAAACTCTAAATTTATCACTTGTTATCCCTTCCCTCCATTGACAAAATTTTAATTGCCACAACATTCAAGGATTATGCCTTAGATTTCACTTACATTTTGTCATTTCACCCATTCCCATTCCCAAAAATACTCCCCTCACTATCACTGTTTTCCTATATCACTTGTAAATTGCCCATATTCCTAAATCCATCAAACAATGGTTGTCCTCACACTTGACAGTACTTTCCTCATTGTGGTTTTCCTATAGCACCTTGATACATATGTGACACATTAGGGATTAGAGCATACACTGAATTCTTGTTTTCATCATTACCATATCAGCATATATTTGTCATACTTTTAGCACCATGTCAGAGAAGAATTCACCTTATGAGCAGGGGTATGAGCAGGACAATGATTCATCTACAGACGTTAATGTGCCAAGGAGGTCTCACAAAAGTGGAAAAAGTGGCAGGCATGTCAGGGAGGAGCCCACTTCTTTGACCCAACTGCAGGCTTCCCCGCTTGCAATGGATTGTTTTCAGCGTCAGTCATGTTTCCATTATTGTGAGATGATTTCCAGAACTTAGCATCATCATGAGTTAGCTCGCCTATTTGTATTACATTTGCATAACGGTCGTGTAAACCTTGCTGGGGTGGATTTTACTTTGTCACCAGATACCATTTCAGAGGCGACTGGGATACCAAACATCGGGGAAGAGTGGAATAAGCGGCAGCAGTTGGATAAAGCTTATTATGAGCCATATATCAGACCTGGATATATGAGGCAGCTGATCAGGGTATTTCCATTCTGATTTTTGAAGGATGAGTATGCACCATTGATGAAACTCATCATTCGTTATTTCAGTTGTGAAGGGCGCTTTTCACGCTTGTATGCATATAACATCTGGCTGTTGATGCACTTCACGAGAGTGAGATTGATGAGCATTACATACTTCATGTACCGTAACATAGAGCAGATGACATTTCTTGTATAGAAGAAGACCCCAGCACAGCAGCATAACAACATATATCATTACGCGCTGATCAAAATCATGGTGGCACATCAGCTCGCAAAACAGGGCATCGCATGGGATGAGTTCATCTCCCGTGACTTCTTTGCAGCGCCACAGCCGCCTCCCGAGGTAGTTCATGATGAGGGAGAGCCTTCACACCAGTTTGATATTCCTAAGACTGAACATATTAGTGATCCAATGTATGTGACATATCATCGAGGCCACAAAGCCTTATTTGCAGCTACACGACGAGTACTATCTCCACCCGGGGTGGAGGGGGTCTCGTTGACTTCATCAGCAGCGCGAGTACCATCTCCACCCTGGGTGGAAGGGGTCTCGCCTTCGACATCAGCACAGGTACAGGTTCAGGACAGAGGCAAGAGGCCTATGCATGATGAGGGCCCTTCAGGAGGCCAAGACACTGATTTTATACTCATCGATGTTGATGCGAGCTCTCCTAGCTCGAAACTGAGGGAGGTCATCCAGGAGCAGAGAGCTGAGATTGGTACTTTGACAGAGAATTTACAGAGAGCACAGTGGGTGATAAAGTACCTGGAGCAGCATAATAAACAGCTGGAGGATCAGCACACACTTGTAGAGCTGCGGCGAATCCATGAAGATCGATAATTGGCCCGGAAGAGACCTGGTGACATGACACCAATTGAGCGAGAGACCAACCTTATGCATGTTAACATTCATCTGGAGAAGTTTTTGGCAAAGGAAAATAGAGACAAATACATGCTCTGTCATATGAAAGGTCATTATTGGGCCCGCATGCACGTTTGCAGAGCAAAAATGAAGATCCTGAAGAGAAGGTGAGCAGAGCACTGAAACGACGAAAGAGGCCTGATCCACTCCGGATCTTGGCCGAGGATTCGTTTGCTAAGCATGAGGCATGATAGGGGATCTTCGCTCTAAATTTCAGCAAATTTGGAGAATTTTTTGTCATTTTTGAAAATTTTGGTCACAAAACAGGTTTTTCCGCCCAACGCGTCGCGCGACCCGACGCGCGCTTATGATTGGGACACCTTCTGGAGGAAAATTTTGTATTTTTGGATTTTTCATGGTAATTTATGCATGCTCATAAATGTCCGAAGCATTTCATCAAGTTCTGGATTATCAAAAGGGCCAAAAACACCATGAAAACCACCTTTCTGCCACCTTTTGCACCAGCAGGAAGTACTTCTGGGAGAATGAAGTTTTGGAGGGGTAAATCAGCTCCAAATTGAAACATTCCACATGGGTTGGATATTCAACATCCAAGGCTTTCCAATGAGCTATCATGAGCTCAATTTGGACTCCAGGAAGTGCCCCAAAAACAGGCTGAAAGTAGCACGACACATAGAGCTTTGGAGCACGGCACATAGAGGTTTTTGGCATGTTTTTCACCTTCCAGCTCAGAAATTCGGCCAGTTTGGACTAGTTTCACCTCTTGATGTAATTTTTAGTTTTTATTGATGTAATTTGATGTACATGATATAAATTTGGCACTTATTTACTTGTTCTAGATGATTCATTCACAAAAAAGTGAAAATCAAGTGAATGGATTAGTTTCCTAGCTTATAGAGGCAAGTTGTTTGGCTGCCTAGATTTTAGCTCTTTGTTTAGAATTGGTTCAAAATGCTCCTAGAAGCATGAGCTAGAACCCTAGAGGCATGGGAAGGGGTTAGAATTGTCTATTTATTGTATTTTCTGAGACACTTTCAGGGTTGGACTCCTGGAAAAAGTTTGGCACACTATTGTACATATTTTCTGCATTTTGGCTAAGGAAAGATCAGAGGTTTTGCAGCACCTGTTGGGATTCTTGTGGCTTTCAGTTTTGATGGTGTGTTCTCTCAGTTATTTGTAAGTTCTTTAATGTTGAATGTATTCCATTCCCTTCTTTTGCTTCTGAAACTAAATGAATGAGTAAATGAGGTAGAATCCATTGATTTCAGTGCTCTGCCTTTAAATTTGTTTAGTTTTATATGTTTTCGCCAGTTTAGAGAGGATCCTTGTTCTCCCTTGCCCTCTTCAGCTCCTTGTCATTCTGATCCATCCATACACATAATCAAAAAGCATCAAGACTACTGCCTACCTTGCCCCAACTCTAATTCTGCAAAGATCTGGCCTCATCCCCGAGCCCAAAATTGTTTTTCCCATTTTTTTCAACAAAAACCCAAAAAATTTAAATCAAACCTTCCTATCTATTTACTAGCCTAAAATCAATATCCATTATAAGTCATCTCAGCCCCTTTGAATACTTTTTGCCGAGATAGACCCGGAGAGAGCCCTCTCCTGTCCTCGTAGGGCTAGCTACGAGGCTGAGCTTGGTTTGATGTTGCCTTGAGTTTTACCTTATTTCAGCCTAAGGTAGATTCGAGTGCTAACATAGTGGCGACCATACTGGGGAAAAAAATATCAATGGTTTTCTTGTTAGTGTGTTCATTTCATGAGTTATAGATGGAGTCTGAAGTCACGCCAGGTAGCTTTTGGAACGCTTTTGCTATGCATTAGCGGAAGTAGATAAACACTGCTTCAGTTGATCTCTGTTTTAGCTTGTGAATGCGGCACTTGATTTGCGAATTACCCCAGTACACTTGTTCGTTCTAGACTTTTGGATGATTGAGTCTAGAAGTCGATAGGCTGAAAATAATCGGTTGTGTCCTTTGGATTTTTGAATAGATCAATACACTGGCTTCAAAAAGGCATACTAGATCAAATCCTGATCCAAATCCGCCTCCAGTATATGAAAACCCCAACCTAATCCCAAGAATTTTTTGTCGAGAAGCTCCCATCATTCCTTTGGTCAAATCTCACTCATACCCCACTGTTTTTTAATACATTGAAGATATTGAGTTTGACGATCAGTTCGAGTTATCATTGTTTGAAACCAAATCCGAAAGTGCCACTGGTTCTACCGTCATCAATCCTGAGTTCATCAAGTATCTAGAAATTGAACAAGCAAATAGATCTATCGATAATTATATTCTGAATCTTCAAAACTCCATTGTGGAAACCAACATTCCCGAATTCATTGAATCTGCTTCACAAACTCTTGGGCCATCTGAAATTGCATCCGGTTCACGGATTCCCACTGAACCTCCCTTTATCCCTACCATTCCCGTACAGCCTGAGATCTCTGATCAGCAATCAGCAGTAGTTCCTCCTCCATCTCCACCGCATACACCTCATTCATCTACTGCTCCCATTCCACCTGTTTCTCCAAGACAGATTATAAATCCGCCAAGAGCCATGGCTGCTAGATTCGCACCTCTTGTTTTACCTGCAAATTTGGATCCTATGCCCGCTGATTATCAGAGTAAGATTCCAATATTTGATGGCACTCCACAGAGTGTGTCCGCCCAGCAGCATATTGTTAGAATGACAGATTTCTTGGACCTGCATGAAATTGATGAAGAGAATGTGTCCATGAGATTGTTCACCCAGACTTTTGGAGGTGAGGTTTGTAAATGGTTCAGAGCTTTACAGCTCGAAAGTATCAATACATTACAAGAGCTTCAGACACAATTCCTAGATCGGTGGGAGATGAAGAAAGATCCGCTGCAAATTACTTCTGAGTATACTAGCATCAAGCGTAATCCTGGTGAGTCCGTTCAAGATTATATTATCAGATTCAATACAGTTTATAATGCAATTCCAGATGACTTAAGACCATCTAGAAAGTCAGCTCTCCTTAAATTCTCGGATGGTTTCGATCCGGAGATGGCTTATTCATTACGAGACAGAGATCCGCCTACCTTGGAAGATATGCAGAAGATTGTTGTTAGTGTTGAGGCGAATCTAAATGATAAGAGAGCCAGGTTGAAAGCAGAGAAGAGAGTGACCATAAAGGAAGAAGCTTCCACATCTACATCAGAACAACACTTGCTTCGCGAAATGGAAAAAATGTTCAAAAGAATGACGCTTGATAAGCCCAAACCGCAGATTCGAAATCCCAACTACCGTGGCCAGCAGCAGCCACAGTTCAGAATTAAACAGCGTGAACAGAGAACACAAGAGCCGGCAGCCCAGCAGCAAGTTAAAACACCTCTTCAGCAAAACTTTGTGGGTCAAGATTCAGACGATGACGATGACGTAGTAGGAGAGCAAAACCACTTCTTTACTCCCGATGATCTACCCATTTATATCACTGAAGATGAAGAGTATGTAGAAAGTTCAGCTGCACAGAAAGATGAGGATTTTATTTTAGCAAATGATGTAGCTCTGGAGAAGAATTAGATGAATACCAAAGAGGGTATATGAATGCTTTGTCCGCTCAGCAGAAGCAATACTCATTAAGAAACAGAGATGTGCCCATAAACCCAATTCAGAAGAGAAAAGAGGCTTCAACACCGAAGTTAGATTCACCTGTAGCACCGAAGAAAGGAAAAGAGACAATTGATCCCACAGCTAACAAATCATCATCAATAGAAAAGTCAAATCAACCAAGCATAATGAAGGATAAGGCTGAAAGGAAAGAAGTTCCAGTCAAAGAGGTTGAAAGGGTTTCAGCTTTTAGTTTGGAGAATGAAATTTCTAAATTGAAGGTATCTATTCCTTTGACAGAAATTATGAAGAACATCAGTTATAGAGGTCAAGTCTCTAAAATTCTGAATTTTGATCCAATGTTTGACACGGTGAATATTGAAGATGATCAGCCTGAATTGATATTTGGGCCTACTTTAGATGGTGAGTCCCCTGACAGTGATGTTCCTCCCTTTTATATCAGTTTGAGGTTGCATGAATATGTATTGCATAATGCCATGTTCGATTCCGGTGCTTCGCACAATCTTATGCCAAAAGCAATCATGGAAAAGTTGGGTTTAGACATTACAAGGAAGTACCATGATTTGTACTCATTTGATTCCAGCCGAGTGAGATGTATCGGACTCATCAAAGATTTGATTGTAAGTTTAGATCAGATTCCTGTGAAGAATGTCTTGATGGACGTGGTTGTGGCAGACATTCCTCCCTGATTTGGGATGCTCCTTTCTAGATCTTGGGGAGCAAAGTTGAAAGGTACACTATAGTTAGATTTCTCCTATGCAACAATTCCTGTCTTTGGCCAAATGAGAAAGTTATATCAAGAACAGAAGATGAAATACATGATAACAAGCAAGGAGAAACCAATCAATCATCCTGTAAATTATGTACATACTGACTTAGAGTCTTTTGTTTTGTTTGCTGATAGTTTTAATGATATAGATAGTCAGTTAGTTCAAGAAGAAGATATACCAGAGATTACCGAGAATTTCAGAGAAGTTCTGCAGAAAGAAAGACGAGAAAAACAAGCTGCTGTTGAGCAATCAGCTAAAGACGATGGGCAACAAACAGAAAAAACAGAGTTGGCGCAATTTCAGCACTTAGAGGATGATGAAGATGGTCTTTGGACCATGGATTTCGATGGCGCAGTGGGTAGTGATGGTGCTGGAATTGGTGTTTGGATACACAGTCCATTTTCCACTCCGAATAAGGTCCCGAGCAATGTGCGAGTATGTTCCTACAAACTAGCATTTGATTGTTCTAACAATGAGGCTGAGTATGAGGCTCTGATTGCTGGTCTAAAGATTCTAAGAAATCTGAACGTGAAAAGAATTGTAGTCTATGGTGATTCTGAATTGGTGATAAAACAGGTAAAGGGTGAGTTTCAATCCAAGCATCCTCGCATGAGGGCTTACCGTAATGAAGTTTTAGACATTTTGAAGTTATTTTCAGATTATACCTTGACATGTGTGCCTCGCATCCAAAATGGTGTTGCTGATGGACTTGCTAAAGCAGCAAGCAATTTAAAAATCCCAATGAATTCCAGCAATAAGTTTGAGATCCATGTGAAGCACCGTCCTACCGTTCCGGATAATCAGAGATGTTGGCAAGTTTTTCAGGATGATGAGGAGATTAATGATTTCCTGCAAAACAAGGGTAAGTTTAAAGATACCTCCATAGATACAGAACATGATGATGGTAATGATGATATGAAAATAAATCAAATGGAAGTGTTGCAGCTTAAAGATAACATCATTCCTAAAGGATTGATTCCTTTAGAGGAACTCTTTGATCAAGATGATGTAGCCTGCAAATCGACATTGAGGCTGACTGAAAAAGGTGTTGAAGAAGTAAATATTGGGACAACTGAAAACCCCAAGATGGTAAAGTTATCCAAGTCATTGTCACCAGAGGTAAGAGCTGAATATGTGAGATTGTTGTCTTCATTTGCTGATGCTTTCGCGTGGGATTACTCAGATTTAAAAACGTATGACACTAATATCATTCAACATACTATCCCTATTAAACCAAATCAGAAGCCTTTCCGTCAGAAGTTGAGGAGAATCAATCCGAAGCTGGTACCATCGATTGAGAAGGAGGTAAACAGGTTGTATAAGTCAGGAATCATTGTACCTATCAGATTTTCTGATTGGATTTCCAATTTGGTGCCCGTGAGGAAAAATACAGGTGAGATTCGTTTGTGTATTGATTTCAGAAATTTGAATAAGGTGTCACTGAAGGAAAATTATCCGCTGCCAAAAATGGACCATATACTGCAGCGAGTAGTTGGAGCATCAAGGATGTCACTACTCGACGGCTATTCAGGATATAATCAAATTTTAGTGCATGAGGACGATCATGACAAAACCGCGTTCACCACTCCGTGGGGAACGTTTCATTATGCCAAGATGCCGTTTGGTTTGAAAAATGCAGGTGCCACTTTTCAGCGTGCAATGGACATGGCTTTCGCCAATGAGAAAGATGTATTTTTGGTTGTTTACCTTGATGATTTGATGGTGTTTTCAAATTCTGATGAAGAACATTTGTATCACGTGAAAGTTGTTTTTCAGAAGTGCAGAAAATATGGCATTTTGCTAAATCCGAAAAAGAGATTGTTTGCCATGGATGAAGGCAAACTTTTTGGCCACATCATATCGAAAGACGACATTCATGTTGACCCTGCACGTGTTGAAGCAATCCAGCAAATTGAACAGCCCCAGAACAAGAAAGAAATACAATCATTTAATGGTAAAATGAATTTTCTGCGTCGTTTCATTCCAAATCTTGCTGAGCATCTTAGAGAGATCACAAACATGCTGAAAAAGGACAGTCAAGTGAAGTGGATGGAAGAGGCGGTGAAATCATTCAATTTGGTAAAGTTAGCTCTTTCTTCAGCTCCCATTTTAATCAGCCCGGATTACACATAGGACTTCATTTTGTTTTCGTTTTCTTCTGAGCACACTTTGGCAGCTGTTTTAATGCAGAAAAGAGATGGAGTTGAGAAGCCCATTTCTTTTTTCAGTCGAATTATAAGGGACGGAGCTTTGAGAAACAAAATTATTGAGAAACAAACACTTGCTCTTGTGAAGGCCTTGAAAGATTTTCATGTGTATATACTACATTCCCACATTATAGCTTATGTTCCTAACGCAGCTGTCAAAGATGTATTGGTACAAGCAGATCCGGAAGGAAGACGGGGTAAGTGGATGCTGCATTTTTAGAATATGATGTGGAGATTAAACCGACCAAGCTGATCAAAGGACAGGGATTAGCCAAGCTCATGGCTGAAACAAATCTGCATGCTCTAGATATAAATTTGATCGCTGCTATGTTTGATGAGGATGAGGAGAGTACATCATTTCAGGTATCTGATATCTTTTTTTATTCCCCTTGGTATGCTGACATTTTATATGTACTTCAGAATTTGTCTCCACCACCCGGGATGCCTAGAAATAAGAGTAGAACCTTGAAGTTGAGGGCTGAAAAGTTTTGTATATTGAATTCTGCATTATATTGGAAAGACCCTGGTGGAATGTTATTGAATTGTTTGGTAGAGGAAGAAGCCAAAAGAGTTTTGGAGGACTTTCATAGAGGAGACTGCAGGGGCCATCTATTTTTGAAAACCACAGCGAATAAGATTCTGAGAGCGGGATACTATTGGCCTACTTTATTTTCTGATGTATATAAGGCTGTTAAGAGTTGTCACGAATGTCAAATTTTCAAAGGGAAGCAGAAATTACAACCTTTGCCTCTTAAACCAATAGAAGTTAGTGCACCATTTCAGTAGTGGGGATTGGATTTCATTGGGGAAATCCATCCGTCATCTTCAGGTCAGCATAGATGGATATTGACAGCAACGGATTACTTCACGAAGTGGATTGAGGCAATTCCCACCCGACAGGCTACGGATGCGGTAATTATTTCTTTTCTTGAGAATAACATTCTGTCACGTTTTGGTTGTCCTTGTAAGATAATCACAGATAATGCAGCAGCCTTCAAGTCAAAAAGGATGGTTGAATTTTGCAATAAGTATAACATCAGCTTGGGACATTCGACTGCCTACCATCCGCAAGGAAATGGCTTGGCGGAGTCTTCAAATAAGTCTTTGGTAAATATCATTAAGAAATTGCTAGAAATCAATAAGAAAGGCTGGCACAAGAAATTAGTAAATGTGCTTTGGGCTGATAGGGTAAGTCAGAAAAAATCCATCGGTATGTCTCCCTTTGAGTTGGTGTATGGAGTAGACACAGTGTTTCCCACTTCTCTTGATGTCCCGGTAGTCAAATTTCTTCAGGAAGCTGGTAGTGAGGAAGATCCTATGTAGCGAAGGATAAATCAGATGATTCATTTACAGTAAACATGGGAGGAGGTCTTTCAAAATACATTCAAGTTGCAGGAGCGCATAAAGAAGATTTATGATAGGAAGGCGAAAGCAGATAAGTTTCAGTTGGATGAGGTGGTCCTGAAGTGGGATGCTCGGAATGAGGAAAAAGGCAAGCACTGCAAATTTGAAAACCTTTGGAAGGGTCCTTTTAAGATTGCAGCTTATTGTGGTCAGAACTCCTTTCTTCTCAAGGAAATGAATGGGGATGATTGTCCTGGAGGGCCGATCAATGGTCGGCTGCTCAAGCAATACCATCTCTGAGTATTTCCTACTGATTTCATTGTCATTGTATATATCGTTCTACTTCTGTTTCATCGCAAGTGTGTACTAATCTCTTTTCTTCGGTCTGGGGCCCGAAGCGAAGGCTATAATTCTGAAGAAGGAGGTTAGTTGGTTTGAAGTTTGTCAAGTTAGTTTTATCAGTCATTTCAGTTTTAAAGTCGAGTCGGTTTCAGTCAGGTTTCAGTCAAGTTTTCAGTCAATAAATGTGTCCAAGGTTTTGTGTTATCTGTTGAAATAATGACTCCATCGCCCAATGGATGAAGGCACTGTCTAACTCTTCCAGAGATCTGCCGTTCTTGGCATCTCCTTGGAGCCACCATCCCCATTGGAGCCAATGTTAGAGTCGGTCTTTATAGCCCTCCGTTAGAGATCATTTTGCTTTTTGCATATCATTTTTAGGTGTCTCACTCACTTCACTTCATTGCACTTCGCTAGGGGCATGCCATTGACTGACGAGAGGGTTTGGCCGTCTTGTAGTCCCTCATGCTTGTACCTTCTGGGCTAATTAAAACTCCTCAAAAGTCATCGAAGTTTAGTTCACGTCATTCATGGTCATAAATGATTATTTTGGTCAACAAGAGTCTTTTAGTTTTAGAGTCTAGGGTTCAGTCTTTTGATATATTTAATAAATTCCCGCAGGCCATGAGGATGGTTTCGAAAAGGTTCTTAATTCAAATTTTCATCATCAAACACATCTGAGGACATTTTTTGTTCAAAACTCTATTTTGAACAAGAAATTGTCAAATTCATTTTATGTAACAATCATGTATTTTTTCTACCATAAAAAATTTTCAATGCAGCCTCTGGTCTTTGCCGAAGTCCAAACGCCAACATCCCTGCAAAAACAACCAGATTTCATCAGTCCAAACTCAGAAAATCAATGAAAAAGCCAAAAGATAGAAGTTCAATGAAAGGATAAAGTGCCAAATGAAAAACATTACAAAGTGGGTTGTGGAGGAAGTAAAAATTAAACCCAACTCTTGCAAGATATGTTCCAAGGCTATGTAAATTTTTTTTGTCAAATTACATTCACAAATTTTCAGAGCAAAGCCGAATTTGGAGGTCAAAGAGCAAATTTCAGTGTTGAAGGGCCGTGACTGTGTGTTGACAGTGCGCGCGGCACATAGGAACAGAGCGCGGCGCATAGAATGCGCGCGGCGCATTGGGAAAAAACCAGCAGTTCATTTTTACACGCGCGCGGCGCACTGGGTTTGCGCATGACACATAGAGCTCTAAGGCCGGAAAATTAACCTCCTTCACCAAAACTCATTTCAAATCGGCTCTTTCGCCTTCAAGTAAGTTTTTCAAAGCTTGTATGATGATTTTGGGCTATGGTGCTATCGTTTAGAAGCAAAGATATCAGTGTTTGAATGGTGCAAAACTTAACCCTATGTCCACTTCGAAATCTGCTCCATAGGGTTTGAGGAGTGATGATTGTCATTTGAAATTGGTGTCAAAACTTGCATTTGCCAAAACACTCTTATGCCATTGTTATGTATGCTTTTATCACTGCTATCATTATATCATTTTCCTCACTACTGTGATCACTGTTATTATACCACAGTCCCATTGTTATACCACTGTTTCACATCCTTCATTCCCTTTTGTTCCCATGTGGTAAAACTCTAAGTTTGTCACTTGTTATCCCTTCCCTCCATTGACAAAATTTTAATTGCCACAACATTCAAGGATTATGCCTTAGATTTCACTTACATTTTGTCATTTCACCCATTCCCATTCCCAAAAATACTCCCCTCACTATCACTGTTTTCCTATATCACTTGTAAATTGTCCATATTACTAAATCCCTCAAACAGTGGCTGTCCTCACACTTGACAGTACTTTCCTCATTGTGGTTTTCCTATATCACCTTGATACATATGTGACACATTAGGGATTAGAGCATACACTGAATTCTTGTTTTCATCATTACCATATCAGCATATATTTGTCATACTTTTAGCACCATGTCAGAGACAGATTCACCTTATGAGAAGGGGTATGAGCAGGACAATGATTCATCTACAGACGTTAATGTGCCAAGGAAGTCTCACAAAAGTGGCAAAAGTGGTAGGCATGTCAGGGAGGAGCCCACTTCTTTGACCCAACTGCAGGCTTGCCCGCTTGCAATGGATTGTTTTCAGCGTCAGTCATGTTTCCATTATTGTGAGATGATTTCCAGAACTCAGCATCATTATGATTTAGCTCACCTATTTGTCTTACATTTGCATAATGGTCGTGTAAACCTTGCTGGGGTGGATTTACTTTGTCACCAGAGACCATTTCAAAGGCGACTGGGATACCAAACATTGGGGAAGAGTGGAATAAGCGACAGAAGTTGGATAAAGCTTATTATGAGCCATATATCATACCTGGATATATGAGGCAGCTGAGCAGGGTATTTCCATTCCGATTTCTAAAGGATGAGTATGCACCATTGATGAAACTCATCATTCGTTATTTCAGTTGTGAAGGGTGCTTTTCACGCTTGTATGCATATCACATCCGGCTGTTGATGCACTTCACGAGAGTGAGGTTGATGAGCATTCCATACTTCATGTACCGTAACATAGAGCGGATGACATTTCTTGTAAGAATAAGACCCCAACACAGCATCATAATAGCATATATCATTACGCGCTGATCAAAATCATGGTGGTAGATCAGCTCGCACAACAGGGCATCGCATGGGATGAGTTCATCTCCCGTGACTTCTTTGCAGCGCCACAGCCACCTCCCGAGGTAGTTCATGATGAGGGAGAGCCTTCACACCAGTTTGATATTCCTGAGACTGAACATACCAGTGCTCCAGTGTATGTGACATATTAGCGAGGCCACAAAGCCTTATTTGCAGCTACACGACGAGTACTATCTCCACCCGGGGTGGAAGGGGTCTCGTTGACTTCATTAGCAGCGCAAGTACTATCTCCACCCAGGGTGGAAGGGGTCTCGCCTTCGAAATCAGCACAGGTATAGGTTCAGGACAGAGGCAAGAGGCCTATGCACGATGAGGGCCCTTCAGGAGGCCAAGACACTGATTTTATACTCATCGATGTTGATGCGAGCTCTCCTAGCTCGAAACTGAGGGAGGTCATCCAGGAGAAGAGAGCTAAGATTGGTACTTTGACAGAGAATTTGCAGAGAGCACAGTGGGTGATAAAGTACCTGGAGTAGCATAATAAATAGCTGGAGGATCAGCACACACTTGTAGAGCTGCGGCGAATCCGTGAAGATCGACAATTGGCCCGGAAGAGACCTGGTGACATGACACCAATTAAGCGAGAGACCAACCTTATGCATGTTAACATTCATCTGGAGAAGTTTTTGGCAAAGGCCAATAGAGACAAATACATGCTTCGTCATATGAAAGGTCATTATTGGGCCCGCATGCACGTTTGCAGAGCAAAAATGAAGATCCTGAAGAGAAGGTTGAGCCGAGCACTGAAACGGTGAAAGAGGCCTGATCCACTCTGGATCTTGGCCAAGGATTTGTTGGCTGAGCATGAGGCATGATAGGGGATCTTCACTCTAAATTTCAGCAAATTTGGAGAAGTTTTTGTCATTTTTGAAAATTATGGTCACAAAACAGGTTTTTCCGCCCAACGCGTCGCGCGACCCGACGCGCGCTTATGATTGGGACACCTTCTGGAGGAAAGTTTTTTATTTTTGGATTTTTCATGGTAATTTATCCATGCTCAGAAATTTCTGAAGCATTTCATCAAGTTCTGGATGATCAAAAGGGCCAAAAACACCATGAAAACCACCTTTCTGCCACCTTTTGCACCAGCAGGAAGTACTTCTGGGAGAATGAATTTTTGGAGGGGCAAATCAGCTCCAAATTGAAAAATTCCACTTGGGTTGGATAGAAAACATCTGGGGATTTCCAACGAGCTATCATGAGCTCAATTTGGACTCTGGGAAGTGCCCCAAAAATAGGCTCAAAGTAGCGCGACGCATAGAGCTTTGGAGCACGACGCATAGAGGTTTTTGGCATGTTTTTCACCTTCCAGCTCAGAAATTTGGCCAGTTTGGACTAGTTTCACCTCTTGATGTAATTTTTGGTTTTTCTTGATGTAATTTGATGTACATGATGTAACTTTGGCACCTATTTACTTGTTCTAGATGATTCATTCACAAAAAAGTGAAAATCAAGTGAATGGATCAGTTTCCCAGCTTATAGAGGCAAGTTGTTTGGCTGCCTAGATTTTAGCTCTTTGTTTAGAATTGGTTCAAACTGATCCTAGAAGCATGAGCTCGACCCCTAGAGGCATGGGAAGGGGTTAGAATTTTCTATTTATTGTATTTTCTAAGACACTTTCAGGGTTGGACTCTTGGGAAAAGTTTGGCACACTATTGTACATATTTTCTGCATTTTGGCTAAGGAAAGATCAGAGGTTTTGCAGCACCTGTTGGGATTCTTGTGGATTTTAGTTTTGATGGTGTGTTCTCTCATTTATTTGTAATTTCTTTAATGTTTAATGTATGCCATTCCCTTCTTTTCCTTCTGAAACTAAATGAATGAGTAAATGAGGTAGAATCCATTAATTCCAGTGCTCTGCCTTTAAATTTGTTTAGTTTTATATGTTTTTGCCAGTTTGGAGAGGATCCTTGTTCTCCCTTGCCCTGTTCATCTCCTTGTCATTCTGATCCATCCATACACATAATCAAAAAGTATCAATACTACTGCCTACCTTGCCCCAACTCGAATTCTGCAAAGATCTGGCCTCATCCCCGAGCCCAAAATTGTTTTTCCCATTTTTTTCAACAAAAACCCAAAAAATTTAAATCAAACCTTCCTATCTATTTACTAGCCTAAAATAAGTATCCATTATAAGTCATCTCAGCCCCTTTGAAGAATTTTTGCCGAGATAGACCTGGAGAGAGCCCTCTCTTGTCCTCGTAGGGCTAGCTACGAGGCTGAGCTTGGTTTGATGTTGCCTTGAGTTTTACCTTATTTCAGCCTAAGGTAGATTTGAGTGCTAACAAAGTAAACAAGATAATCAGGCTCCACACCCAATAATCTCCCACTTGGAGACTGATTGTAGCAACTTCACCGCTGCTTCATTTGCTGGACAATGACTCCTCTTTGGACATGGTTGTTCCTAATCTTCATCGTCATCCTTGAAGACCAATTGAAACTGAGCACGTTCTCAGTTTCTCCCTGGTTACAACTTTTGTTAGCATATCTGCAGGATTCTGGCTAGTGTGTATCTTTTCCAGCTTCAACTCTCCATCTTCAAATATTGACCGTATGAAATGGTAATTGAGATGTATGTGTTTAGTCCTGGAATGAAATGCCGAGTTCTTTGCAAGATGAATGGCACTTTGGCTATCACTGTATAACGTACCCATATCATGCTTCTTACCCTATTCATCCATAAATCTTTGTAACCAAATTATTTCTTTGCTAGCCTCTGTAGCAGCAACATACTCTGCTTCTGTTGTTGAAAGTGCAACAACACTTTGGATTTTTGAAACCCAACTGACAGCTATTCCACCTACAATAAATACATATCCTATAGTGCTCCTCTTTTTATCTCTGTCACCTACCATATCTGCATCAACATATCCCTATAGAGAAATGTTTGAACCACCAAAGCATAATGCTTGATTTGTGGTACCTCTCAAATATCTGAGAATCCATTTTACTGCCATCCAATGTTCTTTTCTTGGATTATTCATGTACCCGCTTACAACTCCCACTGCATGTGCAATATCAAGCCTTGTGCAGACCATTGCATACATTAAGCTTCCAACTGCTAATGCATATGGAACTTTAGACATGTAATCCATGTCTTCTTGGGTCGTGGGATACATTTCCTTACTAAGTTTGAAATGGCTAGCAAAAGGTGTACTAACTGGTTTTGCATTCTGCATATTAAATCTTTTCAACACCTTTTCTATGTACTCATTTTGAGACAGTGTTAATTTGCGATTTTTCCTATCTCTAGCTATCCTCATACCAAGGATTTGTTTTGCAACTCCCAAATCCTTCATTGCAAATGAATTTGCCAATTTTCTTTTGAGCACATTTATTTCCTGCATGTTAGACCCTGCAACAAGCATGTCATCTACATACAATAACAATATAATATAGCTGCCATCATTTTGCCTTTTTAGATAAACACAATGATCAGAGTGACATCTAGTATAACCTTGTTCGGACATAAAGTTGTCAAATTTTAGATACCACTGCCTTGGAGCTTGTTTTAAGCCATACAAGCTCTTCTTTAGCCTGCACACTAATTTTTCTTTCCCTTTGACCTCATATCCTTCTGGTTGCTCCATATATATCTCTTCCTCCATATCTCCATGGAGAAATGTTGTCTTTACATCTAACTGTTCAAGATGTAAATCTTCTGCTGCTACAAGACTTAAAATAGTTCTGATTGAAGTCATTTTAACAACAGGAGAAAATATTTCATCAAAATCAATACCTTTCTTCTGTGCAAACCCCTTCACCACAAGTCTAGCTTTGTGCCTCTATTTTCCTCCATCTTCTTCCTTCAGCCTGTAAGCCCATTTATTCTGCAATGCAGTTTTACCTGCAGGCAACCTGACTAAGTCCCAAGTCTGGTTATGCATTAAGGAGTCCATCTCTTCTTCCATGGCTAGCTCCCACTTCTTCCTGCTTTCAACCTGCACTGCTTCTTCATAACATTCAGGTTCACCAGAATCAGTCAGCAATAAATAATATAATGAAGGAGAGTATTGTTCAGGGGGTCTACTTATCCTGGTAGATCTTCTAACACCACTTTCAGGTGTTTGAGGTGCTTGTTTCTGTTGTGGTGGTTGCTGCTGCTGTGGTTGTTGATTATTATTATTTTCAGGCACCTTTAATTTTTCAGTTATCTCATCAAGAACCATGTATTCCTTGCTTTCTTTTTCCTGTTTCTTTTCCTGCAACTAATTCTTATACAAGACCTTTTCATTGAATATTACATCTCTGCTCCTAATGATTTTGTGATTTTCATAATCATATAAGCGATAACCAAAATTATTAACACCATATCCAGTAAAGGTACATTTCTTTGATTTTTCCTCAAGCTTTGTTCTATTTTCTTTATTAATGTGGACAAAGGCCTCATAACCAAAAGGCTTTAAAAAAGAGTAGTTTACCTTTTTACCTGTCCATGCTTCCTCTGGAATACCACCATCCAAGGAACTTGAAGGCCCTCTGTTTATTAGATAAACAGCAATATCTACAACATCTGCCCAAAATTGTAAAGGCAATCCTGCATGTAATCTCATGCACCTTGCACGCTCCATGATTGTTCTGTTCATCCTTTCTGACACACCATTTTCTTGTGGTGTTCTTGGAACTGTCTTCTCTCTACGAATTCCATGCTCTGAACAGTACCTATCAAACTCTTTGCTGCAATATTCACCTCCATTGTCTGATCCGAGACACTTCAACTTCTTTCCTGTCTCAATCTCAACCAAAGCTTTCCATTTCTTGAAAGTATCAAATACATCAGATTTATTCTGAATACAATAAATCCATGTTTTTCTAGTTGCATCATCAATAAAAGTAACATAATAACAAGAGCCACCGAGAGATGATACCTGAGCAGGTCCCCATACATCTGTATGCACAAGCTCTAATTTTTCGCTCTTCTTTTCTTTCCAAACTCTAAGAAATATGACTCTATTTTTTTTTCCATAAATGTAATTTTCACAAAAATCCAAATCAACATTCTTCAAACCTGGCAACAAATTTCTTGAGTGAAGAATCTTCATTCCCTTCTCACTCATGTGTCCAAGCCTATGATGCCATAATCTTGCATCTGCTCCTTTGGAAGTTAAAGCATTAACAGAGTTAGAAATACCATTGCATAAATACAATGTACCAACCTTTTCACCTTTTGCTATTACCAGCGCTCCTTTGGTGACCTTCCAAGTTTTATCTGTGAAAGTTTTAACACAACCTTCACTGCTTAACTGCCCTGTTGAAATCAGATTTTTCTTCAGATCTGGAACATGGCTTACCTCCTTTAGTAGCCATTGGTTTCCATTCTGTTTTTTTACAAGAACTTTACCCATTCCAACAATTTTACAGGGTTTATCATCACCCAAACGAACTTGTCCAAAATCTCCTTGAACATAGTCACGAAAATATTTCTTATCAGGTGTGGCATGGAATGAAGCCCTTGAATCTACAACCCAAGAATCAGTAACATTTTCGTAAGAAAGAATCAAAGCATCTTGTAACCATCACCTGTCACATTTGCTTCATGATTGTTTTCTTTCTGTGCATCTCCTTCTTTTCCCTTCCAAGATCTACAGTCTTTCTTTAGGTGTCCTCTCTTTCCGCATTTCCAGCACACTATCCCCGATCTGGACTTGGATCTGCCTTTCCTTGATTTACTGCGATAACCCAAGCTCTTTCCTCTTTCCATTCTTCTTCCCCTAGAATCTGCACTCAAAGCATTACCCGATGTCTCACCAGAGCTTTTCCGTCGCATTTCCTTGCTAAGGATAGCACCAACAACATCATCAAACTTTAAAGTACTAGATCCAAAGACAGAGTTACTAATGGCCATAACTAAACCATTCCATCTTTCTGGCAATGAGCACAGAAATAAAAGAGCCCTAACTTCATCATCAAAGTTTACTACTACAGAACTTAACTGACTGGTAACTGTATTAAAATAATTTAAATGGTCTGCAACAGATCCACCTTCTGACATCTTCATATTAAATAATCGTTTCATAAGAAATACCTTGTTTGAGGTCGAGGGTTTTTAATATAGTTTCGCCAACGTCTCCATCAAACCCTCTGTTATTGTTTCCTTCGAAATATTGAAGGTGGCTGACGCCACAAGGCACAACCGTACTGTTCCAAGTGCCTTTCTATCGAGAATGTTCCATTCCGCGTCTGTCATGGATGTTGGATTCTTTATTTTTCCGCTCAATGGTAGGTACAGATCTTTCTGATACAGATAATATTCCATCTGCATCTTCCACAACGGGAAGTTTTGGCCGTTAAATTTCTCGACCCTAAATTTACCATCTTCTGCCATTGCTCCCACTCAAACCAAGAACCCTTCTTTCCTGCGAGTTTATCAGCCAAATAGACCTTCGGCTCTGATACCAGTTGTTAGAAAATTATATATTACAGAGCAATGCACCACATAAAATATGTGGAAAATACAAGCACACAAAACACATAAAACCAGAGAGACACATATATACGTGGTTCACCCAATTTGGGCTACGTCCACCCCGAACAGCCAATCCTTCCTTTCTATTATCCAGCAAAAATGAAGAGACAAAACCTATAGCAGATCCGTTGTAATATCCTTTGTTCTCTCTCACAGTCTCCCTATCTGTTTCTTGCTCTGAGAATATACACATAATCCATAGCCACAATACAATACCCTCATATATACAAGGGGGTTTCCTTCTAGGGCAAAAAACCCTAAACTAAACATAAATTCTACCATCAGATCATCTGCCTATGAACGGCCTAGATTGACTAGAAATTACTATACTTTTACAAGGCAATTTTACATCTATTTTTAGCTTTGGGAGCGCTGCCCCCGAAACCCCTGCCAGGGGGGGGGGGGGCTCTGAAAAGTGTTGCTACCCCCCCTGGACCCCCCATGGAAGCAATTAATTACGGGCAGCATTGCTGCCCCTTTTAAGGTACAAGGGTCCAATGCTGTGATACAAAGTAAACAAGATAATCAGGCTCCACACCCAAAATTCTCCTCATAGTTCAAATCAAGAGGTAAGTCCAACTGAAGAAGTTGCCTAGCTGTCCAAAATGGCCCTCCATCATGCACTTTAGTGACTGCTGGTTCATGCAAGTTTCCATAAGTCCACATTGATAGCTGATTCAGTATAGTTTTATCCAACATAGATTTGATATATTATGATGTAATCAAATTTTGGAGGCCTAGGTGTAACTATAGTTTTAAAAACACACAACCCAAGATCACCTTGAGCCAACTACTAACTGGGAAAGTTAATCGTCTCACAAGTAATGTGACCACTCGTTATAAGGATCTAACAAGGACACCACATATAAGAAAGTGTTGTCTTCATATATAGTTCATAGCCCTTGTCTGCCATTTGATCATGCAACTTCAAAGCCTCAAAGATCTTGTTATCTTTTATTAGCCCATAAATTATAGTACTATATGTAATTATGTCAGGCATGTAGTCATTCTCATTCATTTCTTCGAGGAGAAGGAAATCTTCATCCAATTTCCCTCCCTTCCAATATCCATTGACCAATGCATTATAGGTCACTATAGTTAGCTTTATTTCACTTATTAAAGCTTCACTGAAAATATCTTTAGCCTCATCTAATCTACCTACTTTTCAAAAAAATTCTACTAGCAAGGTGTAAGCATAAAATTTGGCTTAAAATCCTTACTTTTAATTATACTCAACCACTACAGGGCCTCTTTAATGCACAAAATTGATGTATTATAAAGGTAAATTTAGAAATTATTTCAGTTTTCATTTTGTGTTTTCAAGTTTTCACATTTCTAATTTTATTGCAATGTGGTAGACTGATCGTGGTAGTACAGGAACAACCCTAGGACAGGATGATCGCGGAAAGGGGCCAGCCGAAGAACATGTAAAGTGTCAGGCTGCTCTATCTTCAGGTATTTTAGTTCTTTACATAATTGAAATAATATTAATTTTGTTCAAATATGCAGACGCCTAGCCATGGTGTGCCTGATGATTCCCTTAACAAGGAAGATTTTTCTTCATCCCCATGTCCATTGTTGTTGCTACAAAAAAATTCGTGAAAAGAAACCATGGAACTTGAGTGTTTTCTAGACGTTGTGCCTCAAACACCTGAATTAGGAAAAAGGATAAGACAACTTATGACCCAGCTAGAAACATATAAGGTAATAATAAAAAATAAAAAGGATATTTTTTTTGTTCTGCATGAGATCAATTGTGATAGTTTGATTTTTAGTTTTTACATTAGCTAAACTAACAAAAAAAATTCTTTTGTATGTAGCATTTTCTAACACCTGATGCCCCCAGTGTTGGTGGTAGTGGGACAAAAAAGGCAAGAGATTGCCGAGGAACCCTATCATACACCTTCTATGCCTTTAGATGGAATCTAAGAAATGCACCCTGCCCAAGAAGACACACAGCCAACTGCTGAATGTGTTGGCAATGATGAGGCTGGTATGGCCAACTATATTATTGCATTTCCTAAAGCTACACATGTCACCTCCACTGGGACCATTCTAGGCACGTTTTTGGTGAACGATGAAGGTGTTCCTATAAAGCAAATACAACTCCTAGGTAAGTTTTATTATTTTAGCTATTTCATGTACTCCATCTAAAACATATTTTATCATGATTTTTATTTTTAAATTAGTGATAATATCTTTTTTCTATGTAGGAAACAATGATTTCTACAGGTTTTTGGAGAGAAAGGCTTTGGTAATTTTTGGCCCAACCATACGCACAAGGTGGAATTCCCAGAATTCCAACCTAAAAAAAGAACTTCTAGATTATCTAGAAGGCATTTTTGGGGTGGGCACATTTGATAGAACAGCGGTCGCTCGGGTAGTTGGAAAATATCTGAAATATACCAGGGACACCTATAGGACGCACTTGCAAATTAAATCTAGATACGAGCATCCTTTCACAATTCTAGAGAGGGATTGGAAAGCAATCATTGATGAAGGAAAAGAGAAAAAGGCCAAGAAAGAAGGAAAAATGCTAACTGGACCCACAAGGTAAATTACAACTTTAATTCAATAGCTTTAATTTTCTCTATGTCCAAAATAAAAGTGTGCTACGTCATATCTAACTTCAAGCTTTTGATGATAGATTGCCTGACACCTTGAAGGCAACCAAAGCTAGGATTGAAAAAAAAAGGCCATCACAAGATAGGCCAGGGCGGCTACTTGAAATTAGCTGCAAGAATTGTAAGTAGCTAAACATATTATAATTAATTGTATCGCCTTCCAACATTTTTGTATTCCCATCAAATAAGATTAAAAATACACAATCATATGTAATGTAGGGTGATGAATTTGGAACGGAAACCATAGAGGAAGACAGAGAGATTACTTTCTGTTTTGGCTATCAAGCCGTAGTTGAAATTCATAGAAGCTTGGGATAGGTCCCAAGATCTAGAATGCCTGATAAGGTAAAACATTAACCTTTAAATATGTTTGTTTTCATCCATAAATTTAATGTCTAACAACTTTGTTTAAATTAGGGGAGCAACACTTTCAATGAGCCAAATAACCCAGTTAGAGAGCAGTGCGTTGAGAGTGAAATATTTCCAGAAGTACATGGTCCTCACATGCAACCTGATCATTGTAGTGGGGACTAGGCCGAAAATGCTACTATTAGTGAGGGCCATGACGGTAATTAATTTCCACTTATAATTTTTTCTAATTATACCTTGATGGTTGTGTCCTTATAACATTTTTTGTTTAAATGACAGAGAATGTTGTACTTGAGCATCCTACCACCAGGGAGGAACATAGGGCAATGGTTCCAATGGTGAAAACTGGTGCACTAGGTAAATAATCTCATTGCAGTTTTTTTTATTAATATTACCAAACTAGTTCAATGATATTTAAAAAATGACAATTAAAATTTAATATTATATGTTTTTGTAGGCGATGCCCCATCACTGCATGAGACCAAACATTGTGAGTACACAACTAGGTCAGCTATGCGAGAAAGGCATGAAACAAAAGTAGAGCACAATGATGTTGATGATGTAGTTAGGAGCTTTATATGTAGGAATAAGAAAAAGAAAATTTGATAATGTAAAATATTGTATTATTATAAGACATATGTTACCATAGTTGGAACCTTTTTTGCGTTATATAAAAACTCATTTATCATACTATTTCTATGTCAGGCTGTTGTGAAACCAGCTCTAAAAATAGAAGAAAAGAGATATCAATGCCTTAGAAATAATCCACTTCGAGGGGGAAACCTCCAATACATTACATGAATAAAAAATTCTTAGATGATACAAATGACAAAACCTCATTTCTATATATATGAGTCCATGGGGCCACAATGTAATCCTAGTGGGGCCATAATGTAATCCTAGCTAACTTAACAATAATAATGTAAAGGCACAATAATAACAATATGGGGGTTACAGGGGTACACCAATAACAATAAGGGGGGCTACAATAACATAATAAGGGACTACACTATTAATATAGAGACTTAACATGCCCCTCTCCTTCAAACAAGTGTTGTCCTCAACGCTTGATTATTTCTTGATGCTTCTGTATAAAATTCTCATCCTCCCATGTGGAATATTCTACATGAAAGTTCTTCCACTTGCTGAGATACTCTGAAATTGATCGTACTTGTCGAGTTCTTGTTTCTGTGATTGCTTCAAAACTTCTTTCAATGTGATGTTGATCTTCCTGTAGATTCTGCACCAAAGTTAGGTTATCCTTTGAGAGTTGGAGAACTTGTTGTTGATGCTCGATGTGATCTTCCACTAATTTATCATCCATATTAGCTATTATTTGATCCTTCAAACCATGCAACTTAGCCTCCATTTCTTCTTTTAAACCATCTATGTCATCTTCGGTGGCTCTTCATAAGATCAAAATTTGTTGCACTTGGTACCATAATTTTGATATCTCATACTGCAATTCTTCCTCTTCATGCATCACAGTATAGCTTTTTGAGGGCTTAATGGGTATGGAATTATTTTTTGGAGGCATTATAGAACCTAATACTAATAAAATTTCTAAAATATGCTCTTGGAATCACTTCAAACTGCTTTTTAAAACAAACATTATGCAATTTTAAAAACCAAATACACACCATTTTCTTGCTTTTGAGAAGCTTGATATTGAAACTGAATTATTCATGTGATTTCAGATCCTAAATAGCTGAAATTTGGCTCTAAAGTATCCCTCTAAATCTTCTTTCGAATGCCACAGATCTGACCTGATTTGGATTCTTGAAGACAAAGTTATGCCCAATATCCTACGATGACCTAATTATGGACTGGTTCGGTAGAGCGAAATTGTACGACTTGCCACATGTCTCTGTTTCCTCCTTCAGCTATAAAATTCATATAAAAGAAACTACAGTCCGTGTGATTGTAGCCAATTTTTATAGAATCTTAATCCGATGCTCAAAGAGAGAGTTATGATGTTTTTCCCACTGTCACCTATTTGAGATGAAATTTGGGAGCCTGAAACAATCCTAACTTCCGCAGATCATATATAAAAATATATTGTGAACCAAGATCTGAAATTATTATAGAAGGTTCCTCGCATTTTATAGCCTGCCTCTCGGAAAATTTCTGAGCTTTTTGGAAGCCTCAGAAAATATTTCATAGCAAGAATTCCACGATTACCCGTTTAGGTTAAATTCAAGAGCCTGTAAAAAGCCCTAACTTCCATGGATCATATCTCCGAAAATATTGCGAACAAAGCTCTAAAATTTTGTGAAGATGCTCCCCAAGATGTAGGCTTCGTATTCTAAACATTTCATTTTTTGAACCTTTGTAGCAAAAAAATTATAGTGAACAAGCACAATGACCGTTTGGAGCAACAACCCTAGAATCTAAAGCTCGATAAATGTTGTGAAACCAAGCCCAAAATAGAAGAAAAGAGATATCAATGGTTTAGAAATAAGCTACACTTATGGGGGAAACCTCCAATACATTTCATGAATGAACAATTCTTGGATGATACAAATGAAAAAACCTCCTTTCTATATATAGGAGTCCATGGGGCCACAATGTAATCCTAGCCGACCTAACAATAATAATGTAAGGGCACAATAATAACAATATGGGGGTTACAAGGGTACAACAATAACAATAAGGGGGGGCTACACTAACATAATAAGGGACTACACTATTAATATAGGGACTTAACACAAGCACTTTCAATGTTTTCTTGCATACTTTTTGTTGCATTGATTTTTTATTAGTTATTTATTTTTTTGTTTTTTGTTTTCTACTCATGAAAGTAAAAAATGAACTATAGATTGGGTATTGGGGAATTGAGAGTGATGTGAGGAGGGGGGGGGGGGGGGGGGCATAAGAGCTTCCACCTTCACGTGGTTGGCCCTGTTTAATATAGAATAATTTATTGGAGTAATTTAATCTTGGAGCAAACCTCCCTCGATCCAACGTAGCAACAAAAAAGTCACTGTTGACTTAGTTTCTATTCTTTCAGATCATGGGAGGCTTGTTCCATGATCAGGTGACTCCAATAAATTGTTCTTGAAACAAGGAGGAGCTCATTCAGGTATTTTTTGACATTGTCAACATATGTTCTAACATTATCATAAGAATGCGTCTTAGAGTAAAAAATACTTCATCAATTACTTGTATTTATTGTATAGATAATTATGGATTTTGAATGACTTGGCAGCGCAGGTACAAATCCTCTTGCATCATGAACAATACAACTTGTCGACCAGGGTCATGTCTAGGATCTTTTTGCTTGTGTGCTTGACCAGGTTCGTAGTGTCACATTTTGTAAGTTCCTTTATAGTTCATAATTCAATATGAAGCTTGTTCATGATTATTATCTAGTTTTTTGTATGTGTTTTTTCCTCTATTTGATTGTAAGTTTGAACATGATTTTAAACAATGAAACTTATTTTTATATATACTATTTTTATACTTGTTCTAGTTATGGTGATATAACCACCATTGTATTGTATTCATCTTATCGCATTCCCTTGGGTTGTAGTTAGGTACAAAGGAACTCCAACCAGTTCCAATTCCCTCACATTCCTCTTGGCCAACAACAAAAATTTAATATATGTGAGTTCCCTAGCCCAATGACCCCTTTTGTAGTATAATGAGTGCCCCTATTCTGGTAATTATATATCTGCTATATATCCTAGGAGTGGACCTAGAGTATTTGCAGCCAGTTGCTCCCTACCACCATTTTTTGGAAGTATATTCTGTTAGGTCATAAACTCCCTTGGGTCATTTATTTCCAAAAAACATGCCAATTATTTGGAGTTGAAATCTTATATCTCATATGGGAAAAAAAAAAGATTAAATACAAGCTTATTTAAAAATGCTTAAAATTGTAGCAAATTTACTTGGTATGGTGGTGTTATAATATGTGTCAAGTTTCCAACCTTCATTTGTAGGTCCAGCTGTAGGTTAGAAATTTGGACCTGAATCTAACAAATTACATTGATTCCTCGAGTTTTTCTAGGGCCCGTTACTCCATGTACGTAAAATGATTTCCACCCAGGATTCAAATCTCCCCACTCAGCCCAGTTTTGCAAGGTTAAAGGGTTCACCCAACACAATTTTTATCGTACTAAGTGAACACAATTAGATCTACAGATAACCTCCTCCTCATTCACATGATGATAAATTTTCTTGAAGATCACAATCTCAATTTTAGCTAGGTTGACCTAGTTTTGTGGTCACTTAGACACTAATAAAATTATCTTATTGCATCTTATATTATCTCCTCACACTCATCATCCTAGAAGGGGATAATCCACCAACCAATAGAATGATGGATATGACACTTGTCACCCCCAACTAGGGGGGATGACAATGAAGGCTAGGGGACAAACCCCAAAAATAAGGGCAGATTTATGATGGAAAATTGGCTTGGATTTTTCCTACAAACATCAATCTATCATCACTAACTATTTATTCTACGCAAGGTATCTAAAGTCACTCTACCAATTCATTTTAATGCCAAGAATTCACTACATGAAACAAAATATTTTTTTTTTCTTTTTTCGAGTTAGGATACAGTTTATAACGTTAAAAATTTGGAATTGGTTATAGGTCCATAGTGTTGCATATTTTCTATTTGAACTAAATCAATATTTATAATAATTTTGTTTATGTTTGTGTGTGTAATCTCTGTGTGTGTATGTGTGTTGGCTCACACACAGACACAACGTTGAGTCGTCAAAGATGAATCTCAAAGGTTTTTTTCAAAATATAAGCACACATGGGAATTATTGAGCCAACAATGCCTACATATTTCCTTCTCATGAACAAGTCACAATGTGGAAAATCCATGAAATATAATTATGTCAACTTTTTCACGTAATTCTTCCAAATTTTTCCAAAAAAAACACATTGCCACGTGCTCTTGTTTTCTCATTTTTCTAAGCAAGGAAATGGGATCATGTTATTCTATTGATGGAAAAGGTTGTTGTGTCTACCTGTAGGTGCCCTCATATGGGTCAAGGCCTACTACTTATTTCTTGTCACCAAAAAACCTCAGAGATAGGTCACTGAAAATCTCAGAGAAGATGTCCGAAAATCTCTATTTGTAGACTGTTTGAAGATCACAATCTCAATTTGCAGTGAAGAACAGTAATATATTCATTGGTATGTGGAACACCCACATGGAAGATAAAATGTAATTGTTATTTGGTTCATGATGTTGTGGCACTGAAGTAGAATGATGTGGCACACTTATGTGGTAGATGGTATATCATCATGACATGGCTCATTGGTGATGTGGTGATGACATGGTGAAAACATTGCACTAACGTGGCCCTGACATGGAGAGGAAGTGGAAGGTGATGTGGAGTGCATGTCAAAGAATTGATTCCAAGAAATTTGGAATCCAGTATTTGGCCTATCTCCCAATACTAATAAAACCTAAACTTTTTCAGTTATATTAATTGTAGCTACAAATCCAAAAGAAACCTAAGACAATATGAAATACTTGTAGCTTCCTAATTATGTAGCCATCGTGTGATATTGTTATGCATTACATTGTTAGAAGCATTTATACAAACTGATAATAAATGAAAATAGGCTATCCCAGTTGGGCATGATGTGAAGGTGTTGCCATGGTGTATTCATGCTTGGGCATGATGTCAAGTATTAGTCTAAATTTAAAATTAAACACGGTGTATTTTTTAATGGACATAAATATTTGGTGGATACCCTAGATTCTTCTTGAATGAGAGGAATTACAACCCAAAAAATTAATCCTGATCTCTTCTTCTTCATATGATGAAGGAGCGAGGTTCCCAAGAATGCTTCAAGTGTAGAATGATTCAAGAGAGATTCTCAAGGTGACTAACTGTAGCTTGTTTTGAATATGAATTTAGATGCCACTACAATGTTTCAAGCTATTAGCTTCAAAATTTCCTTCTTCTCAAATCAACAGGTCTAGAGCCTATTTATCTAGATATTTGAAGCCCTCTTAGAGATGTCATACTCTGTAGGACTTCTTCTTCCATTTTTTAGCTTCTGAAGTAGATCCAACTCAACCTTGAACCTTTGAATAGGGCTTAACGTAGTCACTAGAGATAAGGAATTGAATGCTTCCAATATGAACTTCTGGAATAGCCATATTTGAGATATCTTCCCTCAAACTAGTCCTTCAAATTATTCATTATATAAGCCTTCACATTATTCAAACTAGGATATTATTTTTTTTCCCTCCTTTTGTTCACATGTTCCGTACATCACAAATGACAAACATTTGGATGAAGAGAGTAGCATGCCAATTTATAGTTCACTGGGTTTTTCCCGTCTTGTAATTTGTTCTTTGTGTACATAATTCTCCCAATGGTTCGTTGTGCTCACAATCCCACAGGTGTACATCCAACAAAGGATAAATGGAAGGAAATTTCTTATCAATTTAAGGTATAGATGGGTGCCACTTTATTTGTTTTTCGGAGAACTGACCATATTCCACTTCTTTGGATTTCTTATCAATGTATCTATGTTAAAAGTGGATAGGTGAAAAATCACTATCCCTTATTTGACATGGCTTATCAAGGTTTTGCATATGGTGACACTATATTTTCTGCTAATTCTTTCAAGTCTATGATTTCCACTGACCTTGGATTGATGTCCTTATAGCTTCACAGGTCTTTATGCAAAATTGATAGCTATAATCATGTCACTGTTTCTTTCTAGCTTCAAAATTTGATTAATGACTATATTTATTTAGGTCTGTTTTCCTTGGATCTTTCAAACTTCATGACAATGATCAAATATATATGAGATTGGTGACTACCACATGTACTCGGTCACCACAGGATTTTAACTTTGTAAGAAGAGTACAGTACCAGTGTCACAAGGAAACATATTTGAAGAAGAGATGTATTCTATCAAAAAGATAGAAATATCTATGCTTCAGAATTTTGACAAGTTTAGAAATCTTGACAAGGATCAATCATATGCCCAGAAGAGGACCTTAATTAATTTGGATTGGTGCTTCTTTTAGTCATGTTTTATTGTTGGGAAGTTTGTCTTGCTACAACAAAAAGCAAATGGAGTCGTGTTTTAATGACTGGGCAGTTTTCCTTGCTACAACAACAAAGAAATGGGGTTGTGTTTTAATTATCGGGTAGTGTGTCTTGCTACAGTAGCAAGGAAATGGAGCCATGTTTTAATTACTGGGAAGTATATCTTGCTACAGTAACAAGGAAATGGCCATCGCTAAACTTCACATCTAGTGGCTCAACACTATTACCATCACTAACTTATTGCCCGTTGACCACCAAACTAGTGGACTTATCGAACTTTAGTGTTTGTGTTAACCAACTAAAATTAATTGTGCATTTTTCCTTTAAAATTTCACAAAAGATAGTTGATTCATGGAGTCTTTTACACTGTAATGGTAGCATAAGACTAATTGGTATAATTTGTGTGATTTTCATATATATTTGGTCTTTATATGAGATATTTACATCACTTGAGTGTGTAACCATGCTAAGCAATAGTACAAAGACATTCCATTCTTGATATGGTAAGATTCTTGGACATGTTAATTCCTTTGTAACTTGGAATTTCCATGGTGCTTTTGATGTTTATTTCACAAGGAAAGCTTCATGGATGGTAGATCATAATATGAATTTCAATTATGTGTACACTCAGCTATGAGATTAATATTGTCATGTTATTGGTTTTGTTCTAACATAATACCTCTCTTGTATGTACTACAAGAGTAATCACCCTATTTAATGGTTTATAATTTGGTATACACATGATGACCCTTCCCACATGCACCACGTATAAATTAATGCAGGTATAGCAACGTATAGAGGCCTCCCTTTGAGGAAAAAAATAGGACTTATTTAGAGGTAGCAGTATGAAATTATAGTTGTAGGTTTCATTTCCATCTTTACAATCCTCTTGTGTTGACTCCCTTGGAGGAATTTCAAGCATAGCCTTCCAGTCTTGTAAATGCAACCAATGGGTTTCAAACCTATAGAACACATCTAATAGAACAATGTTGTGGTCCTTTTCATTGGGTTGAAAAATAAGTATAAGGACTAGTCTTATTCATCCATGCATAAATCCTGGATCCTTATGTTATCGTTGAGTAGGGTGCCATTGTAGGTAGAAAAAACTTGAGGTGATAAAATAAGTTCTTTGACATATGAAAAAGTATCTAGCACCCATCAAGCACAACTGAATATCACAACCATCGAGTACTACCAAGTTACATATCACTGATGTCTGATATTCTGTTGAGTATCAGTTATTACCCTGGAGCAATGCCACATCAGACTATAGAAGGATTTCATTTATCCAACATTCTTTAGTCCAATATCCTTTCCATA
The DNA here is from genome assembly GCA_034641835.2 of Pinus albicaulis. Lineage (NCBI taxonomy): Eukaryota > Viridiplantae > Streptophyta > Pinopsida > Pinales > Pinaceae > Pinus > Pinus albicaulis. The sequence continues at coordinate 1,322,982,445 of CM076580.1, forward strand.
ACCATCTATCAGATTTTCAAAGTCTTCTTTAGCACTATGATCTATATCATTAGAGAAAGTTACATCACATCATTATGATTTAACTTATAGGCTCAACCTAACTGGTAAATAATTTCATTGGCATAAATGATTCTTTGAAATTACTACTCTCAGCCTTGTGGTGGAATATTAAATCAAACGAGAGATATTTTAGAATGATTTACATATGTTTTGGCTCATTAATCTTTCTTCTATCCAAAAAACTCTTCAACCTCTTTGGTGAATGATATTCCTTTATTCACAAATTGTGTGGCAAGGTATGCCACCTTTTTTGGCATGCTTGCAGGCTCTCATCTCCCAACAATCTAAAGCTATCTTCAAAATGAAGTTTTTCCTATTCCTATTTTTTTTTTGTAGGCAGTTGTCCTCAGTCGCTCTTCTACTATAATCATTTGGTTAATAGTGATAATGTGAGGGCCTTGTAGTTATTCTATGATCCAAAAATGTTATTAATTTCTTTTTCCATGATTATTTTGATTTATTCTGCCATGGTCTCTTCACAGGTCATCCAGGAGGCTAAAGAAATAAATTTCACATCACCTAGCTGAGAGTTGGGGTCCCACACATTCAAAGCAAGTAGTATTAACTTATCCATATAAAATAATACCATCTTATACCTATCTTGAATGTTACACCTAAGTAAAAAATCAATGAATTTTTTGATGTTTTGGAAAGGAGGGGATCCTTGTTGGGCTAATACTCTTGTCCAAAATTGGCATCATTAGTATTTGACGAATAGAGAGTATGTTTTTAATGGATGTCTAGAGTATGTCTACTAATTTTTCCAACCTTGCTTTTGATCATCCAAATACATTTCTTGAAAATTTGTTAGCCACCTTATTGATGCCTGTGAAGTTGCCCCCAACAAGCCAATTTGTGAAGAAGGTAATGATCCCATCTGTGTTGATATAGACCTCAGAAACTTGATAGAAAGTGTCCATCCTCACAGGATGAGCATTGATATGTAAATTCACTGGGTTGCATCATAGTCCGATTGCAGTAGATATATGGATCTCATATTGTTGGGCTCCAAATATGTGGGGACAACTCTTTGTTTTTTCACTTTGAAGAGGTGTATTTTTCTTTCTTGTTCATATCTGAAGAAGATTAGGATTTAATATTTTTCTTAGGTCCTTATTTTACAGGATTCCAGGCACTGCTGCACTGTATCTAAATCATTGGTCTCTAAACTTCAATCCAATGGAGGAATTCTCCTCGTTTTTTTATGGGTTTGCATCCACTTTTTTTGTTGATCTTTTGGGACAAGGATATTATAAAGGATATCAATGGTGACTTTTGAAAGTTACTTGAAGTGGCAGAACACAAGGGATGCTAATTTTTGTGTCTTGTATTTGTGATGAAGTCCAATTGGATAAAGGTCTCGTGGAGGCCATTCCTCTATAGCTGGATGAGAGGATCTTCCTCCAAGAATTGTATTACTATCAACTACCTTTCAAGTGTAATATTTGCCATAGAATTGGGCATTTTTTTAGGAATTTATAGCAAGATGCTCATTCTGTTCCCAATCAATCTTAGGGGAACAAGGAATAAAGCAATGAAGAGGACCAATCTCAATTTAGGCTAGTGATGATTAAGAAGAAAATACAATTTTTACAATCAAAGAATCAAAAGCTCCCATGATTGATACGTCTAGGTCTAGTTGATTTCATGCTGTAGGAGTCTCAAATATGTAAGAATAAAACCAATTTGATCAATCACAGAATCAAAAAGCTCCTAATATTGATCCATCTAGCTACACTTGATTGCATGCTCAAGGAGTCTCAAAGACGTAAGAATAAAAACAATTTGTACAATCAAAAAATAAAAAAGATCCCAAGATTGACCTATATACCTCCAACTGATTTCATGCTCTAGGAGTCCAAAGGTGTTCAGGACAGCTAAGGAAGGAGGGGAGTCATTTCCTAAAATGGGCACACCCCAAGCACAAAGGCACACTGATTCCAATGTAGTGTAAACCTCCAAGCAGGGTCCCCTATAGAAGAGGTGGAAAAATGTTAATTCAGTCACCTATGACATCAAGATATTTAGACTACCCAAGCCGAATAGTGATCTGAACAACACCTCATTCATACGGTCACAGAAGAAGAGAGAAGAATGGAAAGAAATGTGAAAGGGTTAGTACTCAAAGTTATACTAAAAATAGTGCTCCCTATAGTGCACTATATTGAAAATAGTGCACTATACTGAAAATAGTGCGTTTACCTTGTAGAATGGTACTTTGGAGCAGGTTAAAAAAACTTGTTAGTATTCTCAATGAAGTAGAAGTGCCATCTGAAGATGTTGTGGGTAAGTATGCAGTAGATAAGGCTCCCTGGAATCTGTACTGTAAATTCATGCTCAGAATTAGGTTGAAAAACTGGTTGGTACTTCCATTTGAAAATAAATCTTGTCAAATAACATGAGCCATAATTGTAGAATGTTATAATTTGTGTCTATGTGACAATGATGAACCTATGCCAAGGCAAAATATTTCTGAAGATGTAGTACCTATGCTATAATTGTAGTACCTTCTTATTTCTAAAGATGTAAACCCTTCTCTATCTGTGACAACTGAAAATGATGGAGATACAAATACACTAAATTTACGGAAGACCAAAGAATAGATTTATTTCACATCAAGACACTGAAAAATGCACCTACAATCATAATTTTAAAACTACTCAGACTTTGACTGAGCCACCTATCAACTCAGGTTTTAAACCAGCCTCAAATCAACTCAGATACAATGGGTCATTTTTCAACTCAGATTGACTTGGGACAATTAGGATCAAATGCCTCAGATTTTGACTCATTTTTTTACTGTGGCTAAGGTTCATGATTTAGTTGTCATCCTGGTGACTGGTTTTATTCCTGTGTGTGTGGATACATGTTTTTCACTTCTTTTTGGGATCACTTGCAATGCCCCTCACTAGTTAATTGTTATCAGTTACCCTTTGGTTAAAATTTGGTTTTTGTTGCTTCTCTGCATTCTTGGATCTATACGCAGGGGTAGCAAGCTTTTTAGAAATGATTAATGTTTAAAAGTTTCTAGGATCTATGTTTCCCTAGTTTCTACAAATCAAATGTCTACAATGGCTCTTCCTTTAAAAGATAAAGGGCCATAAAATTTGTTCCATACACAGGTGAGGATTGTGGTATGTTGTCCATTAAGTTTAGATAAAGACAACATAATGGAAAATACCTTTCCAAAACCTCATTGCTACAAGTTCTCTAGAAACGTAGGGGGTAGATACTTGCTCAAAGAGTACAAATAATTAGAGTAATTTTAGAGCTTAACATGTAAATTTATGATATCATTGTAAATTTATAGTCAAGGGAACAATTGTGCATTCATCTTTGGGTCAACATTTATACTAACTCTACTCTATTCAAATGATACTATTACTTGTGTGTATTGTTCTATTACTTTTGTGCATTGTCTTTTTTTCTTTTTGTATATCATATATTTCTTTCAAACAATTTGAGATTATTTGAATTGAAGCTAAAATTATGGAGATTGGGATCCTAGTTTGTAGATTGCACATATTTAGAGTATTCTTAGGGATAGCATTCATTGATTGGTTAACTTGTGGACCTCAAATTGGCTATTTAAGTTAGCCAATAATTGAGAGTGTTATAACACTCTATAAATATTCTGTTAGGAGCTTCTTTGTGAATTTGTGTGTGTCAAAATCTGCAATTAGAATCTCATCACAAGTGAATGTATAAATTCTTGCAATGGATGTGTCTTTGATAATCTTGAATTACTTAGCATTTTATACTATGCTATTTTCTAATCTGTTATTGAAATATGGCAAGCTGAATAAATGATTTTCCCTGAGAGTTGTTATAGATGTTTATGCATAAAACCTTCACAAGGGTTGTCATGCTCTGACTCTTTCTGTAGAGAAGATGTTTGTCTTTGTAGGATGAGAAGTTACTCGTGTTGGGAATTATGATATGCACAACTATACAGAGTTAATTGTGGAAATATTACATTTATTTCTGATCTAGCACCTCAAATTATATGACATAGTTGTGCACTGTGTTGCTATTTTTGTAGGCTAATGCCCCAAGAATTAAGATCAACCTGCACTAGGAAGTGATCTCCTTGTATAATGGCATTTTGTATTCAAACTGCACCATGTGGTTAATGAAAATGTCTAGTGAGAGGTGGAGTGAAAATGTGTCAAGGAGGTTTTTAAATGACCGTCAATAATGTATCATGGCAAGGCTTCTGCAACAATAGGGCTGCTAAGTAGTGAACCCCCTGAGATTGAGCTTTCTGATTATAAAATATTACCAAGTGGTGACATTGAAAATCCTTCGAACCTTCTTAAGGGTACACAAGCCTCATGATTGCTTTTCAGGTTAATTTTTCCCTCATTGCAAATACTTTGATTGAATTTTAAATTCTTTCATATGCATGTCTATTCATTTAAGAATGCAAAGGAAAATTTTAAAAAGCTCCTAATAAATTCCAATTCTTTTAGGCTGTTTCATTGCCATCTTGAAACACATACATATTTACATATACAGTGTGTGTGTGTGTTTAAAGAGAAGAGAGAGATATCTATATTTAAAAGAACCCACATCTTCTCCCACTCAAGGGTTCTAACCTTGGGTCTTACCAATGATACAAGTGTGATTATTGTACTAGCTGCTATAAGTAACAAATTTCTTTGTTTTTAAAGTTGCAATTCATGGGTTTTCTTATTATTTTGTTTGTTTTTACCTAGTCTGCTCTGAAAAATATTTTTTGACATTCTTTAGTGCACTTTACTACATAAATTGATTATATATTGATGAAATCTAAATTTTTATCACAATTAAAGGATATTAGGTGTTTTTATTGTTAGTTCTAGCATGTTGAAAGTTCTTATGATTTATAGATGTGGGGTTGGAAGAAATTTGCTTTCTTTCATCCAATTTGTATTATATGGGATTTGGAATGTATTATTTTGCAAGTATTTAGCCTTAAATGTGTAGCTCCTGAAATTGTCCTTATGTTTGCATCCAGATTGGGAAAATATGACAAATAAATTGTGTACTTGTCTGTTAAATAAAGAACAAATTCAAGAAATAAAAAATTATATTGATGGATTCTTCTCTGTTTGAGATGTTTGGATATCTATCAGATCTTTTTAATGATGCAATATTTGATGTAATCAAATTTTCATTGTTGGCGAAATCTCATGGCATCCATAGACGAAAATATCAATCTGATCGTGAGTGCCATGCATGCAAAATTTAAAAAACTAGCCAAAATTATAAAAAATATTTGCAAGTGATGAGCATTTGGAAGGGGATTCTTCATTTTGTTGGAAATGTATAAACTTTCCATGCAAGTCCATGTCAATAATGGAGTAAAAAATTAAAATGTACAAATCAAGCTGTAGGTATGGAAAAATTGTCTCATTCAAATAGAGGTCTTACTGTCATGCAATATGACAACATTACTGGATATTAACAGTGATTTTTTGTAATGTATGGACTTCTTTAGAGTTGAAAGAAATTGATGGGTTCACCCATGTGTATATTGTGGCTACTTCATTGTTTGAAAGGTTTTTATTTTCATTAAGCCATTTATTTGGCAACATTCATTGTGAACTAGCTTAGTGTGTTGACATGGGCTTTTTAAAACCAATGAATTTTCATTCTTCCCTGTAGGTAATTTCATTGAAATTGGCCTTCCATCTTTCATTTGATCTCTAGATTTACTAGTTATGGGAATATGGTTATTTTCTAATGACATACATTGGATTTTGTGTATGCAGGATTTTCATTTAAAAAATAACATCTTGCAGTTTTCAGGTTATGTATAGGGTGACAATGAGGTATTCCCTTTAAGCTTCTGCATAGTTAGTGAATTCCAATAGATTTATCTATGTTCTGATTTCAAGATTTATTTGTTAGCATGGAAGTTTGAGTACATGTTTTTTATATTTCCTCCTTGGACAGAATGTTTGTGTAGAATGGGTTTTTTTCGAACTTGTGAATTGTAATTGAGGTAGATGCTAGTTGTGTACCATTACATACTATTTATTGCACCAGTTGAGGACATTGCTTGCATAATGTGCAAGATTATAAATCTCAGTATAAGTGTGGAGAGTGTTATTTAGTGGCATGTGGGGTTCTTTCATTGTGCCTGAAGTTATATTACCTGGGCTCAACAGTGACTTTAGTCCTGCTACATTTGAACTACAAGTATTTAGTCCTCTTTTAACAATATTATTCACTAAATTAGGATCAGTTGGTCACAATATTTCCAACAAGTTTTTATCTCAAAACATAAGCACAATTTTTTAGAAGATCTACAAGAAACACTATCAGTTTACCCATATAGTTTATTTTTCTAAGACATAAAAAAGGAGTTGGTATGTCATAAATGATAATACTGAATATGTTGGAACCAAAAACAAAGTAAATGTTTTGAGTAGCTGCTAAAAGGCATCAAGAAAAGGGTACAGAAGTTTGAATGCTCATTTTGAAATATTGCCATCAAGAATCCAACTGAATACTACCTTTACTGTAAGTTGATAGCAATCACATAAGGTTGGAAGATTGTCAAGATGGATTTGGTGGAATTATACTTGCAAAATGAGGAAGATCCAGATTTGGGGATGATTATAAGCCAAGATACAATGCATAACCAAGTTAACATCCTAGAGAACTAGCAAGCATTGCAGCTGTCAGAGTGCCTTCCGGGACAGTGCTAGACCGGTATGTGATCTTTAAATTTGGTATTACTTATCTGTAGAACTATCGAGTTGTAAAATTTAAGCTTTTGCATTTGTTAGGGGTGGGGGGGATCTGTTTATTATTTTTGTTAGGAGGGTTTACTGGAGTGTATTAACACTTCAACTTAGTTTATAAGTGATAAAAGTTAGTATCCTAGTTACTATATTAGTTCCATGTGACCAACATACCATTTATATATCGTTAGGCCATAGGTGTTAGGTGGTTACCCTTCATGGATTTGGTGGAAATATTTTTTTTAAATATTTTTTTGTTGTCGTTGGTATTCTGACGACTAGGTTTTTTAAAAATTATTTTTTTTCCATTGGTAATTCGACGTTTTGACCCATCGTTATAGTGACACTTAGTATTTTTTAACTTACTTGCCATCGGTAATCCGATGTTTCTAACCGTCGTTATAGAGACACCTAGGTTTTTTTTAAATTTATTTTCGTTGGTAATCCGACGTTTCTACCCGTTGCTATAGCGACAACTAGTTTTTTTTAAATTTCTTTTCATCGTTGTTACGAAGTTTACTATTTCATTATTAAAAATTATTTATATCAGTCTTCTAACGTTCTATCGACGTTTTAAAATTTTCATTGGTCTGCCAACCTTCTAAAACCGTCGTTCTAGTGACAAGTCGAGGCGTCAGACTAGCGACGAAATAAAGAGCGATGTTTTCCGGTGCCAAAGCGTGGTTTCTCCTCACATCGGTTTTTTGATGCTTGGTTAGGGCGTCGAACTAGCGACGCTTAGAAACATCGGTATAGAGACAAGTCATTGAACTTCAGAAGTGTGATAGAAATAACAAACATTGGAACTATAGTCACTATACCGACATTTCGGTCAAGTGTCGGAAGTCTGACGTGAAGAGAAACCACATTTTTACCCAAAGAAAAGCACTGCTCTTGGGCCGCCTATATGTCGCAAGAGCGACATTTTGGCCATTGGAATTTGGGGAATATGTGCTAGTGATGCTGGGAGCAGTGGCTCTACTTGTGGTATTGGAGTAATTTTCCGATAGTAGCCAATTATTTTTATGCCCATATTTCCTATTGATCCATTCCTAAAGATGAATGCACCGTTTGACTAAGTGTTATCGTTATCAAAACCTATATACATAATCAACTATGATTTTATATGAGTTATCTAATCATGCATAATTCAGTGATAACAACATCAATCATAACCTGTCACCTGTCATGCTTCCATCATACTGTGACCTCAAAATAGGAAATTATTTTCATAATGGTTGGTACTTCGCTTTTCTCCCTTTTTGGTCATTTCCACCAAATGTACATCTGTGATGATTACCAGCTTCTGACTTCTACTTTGTTTGCATTCATGATTTCTACCACCTTTCCTCTTTTCTAGTGCTTGAAGGCCATGGACGCCCTTCTCTCATTGGAGGGGGTATGAATATCCATAATAAATAGGCATGTGAATTAACCATGCGACTCCCTTCGGATATGATGATTGGACAATAGAATCATTGCATTAATGCCATGCAGTCACATTTATAATAATATATTTTATAAAATATGCATGCATTTCTTATATTGTTTTTAACGAACAGATCCAAAAGAAAATGATGCAGAAAGGTGAAGAAACCAGTTCCAAAAACATAGTATCCATGGGTGGAAAATATCTTCGCAATGAACCCACAATATTTCAAGTCTCATAATTATCTCACACCATTCTCCAAGTTGGTTGGATTCCATATCTACACAGACTACAAGGGTTTAATATGGAGATAGCAATTGAATTTCTGTAGAACCTGTGGGAAGGGCACACCATATTTAAAGGCAGAATTATACTAGTCTACGAAGAACTAATTATTGAGGCCTCTGGACTTCCAATAGAAGGGGAAAAATGGAATTATAAACATGTCCTCATACAAGAAGCAGTTTCTGTGTATCAGGATCTAGATGAACAACCGGTATGAAAAGGAAAAGGTATTTCCCCTGTTTCCTTGAAGCAACCTTGGCAAGAACTTTCAGTCTTCACACAAAAGTATATCACATGTGACAGATGCCAGGATATGGTAAAGTCCTGTCAATTCAAACTGTTAGTCATTCTCAAACAAAATATTTCAGTTAATTTTCCCTTTTTCTTGAATTCTATATTTCATGATATTGTTGTTTGGATTAGGAAAGCTAAAAACCCTCAAGAAGTTGTCATCCACCATGGCTTGATAAAATTGATTATTATTCATGAGTTAAACAAACATCAGTTAACATGGGATATATTTTTAAATCCTTCCCTACCTGCCCCTGAAGGAAACCTTGATAGAGCAGAAAATGAACTTCCTAGAATAGTCATGCCCAGGAAAGCTAGAGGGAAGAGAACCCATGTTTCGACCTCAAAACCAATAAAACAGAGACAGTCTAAAAGATTACAATACAAAAAAATACCTCAGCATTCAGATGAGATAGGGCCATCCTATACACCACCTCCAAGCCCTCAAAATGTATCTTTACAAGACTATGAGGAGGAAATGGCTCAAGTATTAGAACAAATGAGAGCGTCTTGCGAAATTAGAAACCCATATGAGCAATCCGAGGAACAGAGGGACCATTCGAACTAATCTTCCTCTGCTAGCAGCTCTAGCCATATTGAAATCCTACCTTCCAATGATGAATTGTAGGATTTGAGGGTTTTATCTCCCTCTGATAATGAATGGGTGAATAGGGAAGACCAGATAGAGAGAACATCTGAGTCTGGAAACCAGTCAAGGGATATTGTTTTATTAGAACAGGACACAACTATTGAGACAACTCCTCTAACACCTGAAGAAAATATTGCTCCACCCATTCAGGATATTAATGTTGGAATAACCTCTTGGACGCCTGAAGAAAATATTATTTCATTTAGTGATAACCCTAATATTGGCACATCCCTTCCTGAACCTGAAATCACTATTTTTCCTTCTCCTTCCAGAACCCCTTCAAAAGAAAAATCAGCTAAGGCTAAGTTGAGAAAAATGAGTAGGAAATGTAGAAAATTGAGGAAAACAGTAAAACAGTTAATGGAACATTGGAATGGTTGGAAGAAGTGGACAAGGCCTGTAAGCCTACGAAGGAATTAGCTACCATGGGAACCCAAACATATTTTGTCACTCAAACGGTAGATATTGCTGAGTTCTCTGTGCAGAATCATTTGATACTTACAGAGGACAAAGAAACTCAAATGGAGGAAACACCTGCTTACACTCCTTTGGTAGAAAGAGCTACCAATCAAAATCTTCGCAATGAATTAACTTAATATCAACATGAATTAGACTAGTATAAGAAGGAAGTAGTACCCTTGTAAGAACATCAAGCATTACTAAAACGATTTAAAGACCTTTCTGCAACTGAAGACAAAACCTTTTCCCAACTTAGTGAAGAAAGAGTAAAAGTGAAAAGGGCACAGGATCAACTAGAATAGGATAAGAAACGAACCAGTGGTGTTTGTTCTCTTTACTCAGATGTGTTGACTTGCAGGGCACCGACCACCAATTATGCCTTATTTCTAGTAGAAAGGTATTTGTTGATGAAGATCAAAGCTGTCAGAGCAAGGAAACCTACTACATTTAAAACCATTGAAGAATTTGTCCAATTTTGTAATGATCATGATGAGCAGGTCCAACACCTTCTGTGTGAATTGTATTTGCACAATTTATTTTTATAAGAGGATAGAGATAGTAACTGCAGTCCCTTCATTGGGGAGATTTAGTTCCAAGATTTTCTTTCCTTTGCCAAAAATCATAATATATGGTCTAAAGCCTACAATATATTTCAGAAAAGAGAGCATCGTTTAGATCTATGGGTCAGAGGGGAGCCTACAAAACCCCTGTATTTGTTTACTCAACATAAGAAATTTATGCAATGGGAAGGAGTGATAGCCAAGTTGGGGCCAATTCACAAATATATTGTGTAGAATGGAAGAGCATACTTCCAGGATATTCAGGAAGAAGCTTTATTAGCAGCCAAATAGATATGGCAAGCCTCTACCAATAATGTTAAGAATAGAGAGCCATTTGGGTATAGGAATTTTAAGGCTACTACTTCTCGTTTTCATCAGTATAGTAATCTAATTTTAAACATGGTTCCTACATGGATAGGATGCAAATATAGATTCCCCATCATATGGTACCCTCCTGAAGACTACCATCATGATTATGAATTACCAGAGGGACATACAAACTCAGAATTTGTAAAAGTGAAACAAAACCATGGTTTTATACTTTACAAGGAATAAGTGTATCCTACCTATTCCTTAACTCAAATACACCTCAATCAACTGTTTTCATGAGGAAATGAAAAAAGGTAAGCAGGGGAGTTTGTTGGACTGAGGAAAAGGTACATTTTACCCCTATCTTTAGCGTGATTTATGATTAACTTTTATATGTTTTCCTTCATTTCAGAAATAAGTCAAAGGAAAATAATGTAAAAGTAGGGTAAAATGAATTATTGATAAAAGGTGTGTTTAATAGTATGAAAACTAACTTTTTTTGTCTTTATTGATAGGGAATCGAAACAAACCAATTGTTGACCAAAACAACTAAACAATAGCAATCAAGAAAAGTAAATGGAATCACATCGGTTCCTATGAATCAGCAAAAGATGCAGGGACACGCCTATTCTTGAAGCATTTAGTTGATGGCTATGAAGCCTCGGGATCTCCTGATCCTGAGGATTCGTTATTCTATTTCATTTCGCCTTTAAGTTATAAAATGTTGTAGGTGAAAGAGATAGAGATTTTTTCATGTATCATAATTTTCTATAATAAACTTATTCAGACAGAACCTTCAAACTCGTGATGATGTATTGCTCCATTGATTAACAAAGAAGTTGGTGTTTTCATTATAAGAATATTCTGAGTATTTCTTGGCAGAAGACTTCTAGAGGCTTCAGGCCCAGTCCCTGGGAGTTCTCTTGCTATTTTGTGTTATATGTTTATTTCTTGATTCTTGCAATCTGGTTATTCTTTGTGTTTTGTAGCATTACCATTCGATTCATTAATTGCAAGTGTGATGTGTTACAATTCCATTTTCAATAGGTTGAATTTATCATTGATGTTCCTTTATTATGGAGTGGCGCCTTTACATTCATTAGATTGATTTCAGTGTGGTTAAGTAGTTGTTGTTCAATTGTGCATACGATTATTTCTTAAGTTTTTCCATCATAACTATGAATGTATGGTTTGTTGTTCAATTCTGAATGTTTCTATTAGTTGAGTTATAGACAATTCCATTGCAAAATGTTAAATAATTGATTGTCATTCAATTCATTAAGCGTGTTGTTCAATTGCAAAAGACCCCTTATTTCAGCATTGAGTGTTTATTTCTGCATAGGTTTAGATTAAGATTTTATTCCTTTGATTGATTTGAAGTATTTCATAGTTTACTTTTGAGTTGGTTTGATTGAACTTTGAGAATTAGATAATATTTCTTACAACGATTTAGAGTAGTTAACCTTTGATTTCACTCATATATATTTTGCTCGCACTCTTGAAATAAAAGGATTTTCCCTAGGTCGATGATTAATGTGAAGCATTAACGTTACCTTCAACAGTCACATTCTTGACCTAACACAAAGCATCCTCTACATCTATGGGATGTTCTTATACTATTTTTAATGGGATCACCAATATTTTATGTGTGTGTCTGTGTGTTCTTATGTGTGACTGATTAAAATAAGGTTTTCCTATTTACATGCACAACTAAAGTTTTACCCTAGCCACTAAGGTCTCTCTACACATTATCTTCTCTAATTATATCGTAGGATGCTTTATATGGTAGTTTCCACACCACATCAAATCACACTAGTTTTTGTCAAATAATTCCTTCCAAGACGTGAGAGGCTCTTCCACCTTGAGCTCACTAAAATTTCTCATGTATATTTTTTAACATTACTTGTCTCAAACCTATGCATCTAGCACTTTGACTAGTCTATGGGCCCCCTTAGGTGTGTGGAAATGTGTTTTTCTTTGCTTCTCTTTACATATCGTAGATTTTGTGTGGAGATTCAATGCTATTGTCATTAAATATCATTATGGATTCACCCAACTCAAATGGCTTCATGTGGGATCTAAATCATTTCAAGCAAATACCCTCAAAACTTATTATGTAAGGGTTAAATCTCTCCTCTACATCTAGGAGAAGTTCTTATAATATTTGTAATGGGCATAGATCAAACAAGTAAGATCTCTTTTTTGTTACAAAACAAATGATAATGCCAACAATCTCTTTAGATCTAAATCATGTTTAAGAATAAAATTCATTATTCTAAAAATAAGATATTAATTTGGAGATTCGACGACTTGGAAAAATATCTTCAACACTAGGTTTCGAAGCCTTGGAAAGAACCTCTAACAAATTTTGTAGTTATTGTTGTTTTTTGTGTAACTTGGGAGTTACTCCAAGCCCTTGGGTTCGAGTATTAGAGGGAAAAGTTCCACAAGAGTCACTTTTGGGCTTGAAACCCAAGCTTGGGGTTTTGTACCCATCGGATTTGGACAAAAAACATGATCTCGTTTCGACATTTGATGGATGACAATGATATCTCTCGGTGAGACGATTATAACGCAATTAGAATGATCTGATTCCAAGATGTAGAAATGGAGTTATGATTTTTTGAAGGTTATGGATGGGTTTTCTCATGTATTGGTCAAGGTTGTCCTAATGTTATGAGACCTAATGACAGTTGGAAAATCCCTAAGATAACGTTGGAGGAAGCCCCTATATTATTCTATAAATAGGAGGTGATGTGAGTACATTTGAACATCCATTCAAGTGAGCGACGCATAATGAAACCTTTTAAATTAGTGAGGATTTGGGGAAGACTACTAAGTAAGCAAGGAGGGAAATATTTGGAGGATCCTTTCACTATTTTGGTGTGGAATTTTTATGAAGATAGGCCACGGATGACTAAGGTCTAAAGGAAAATGGAAATAAGGACTGAAATACAAGTTAAGGACATGATTGGATGAAATTTCCATTGTTGAGCTAGGTCGCACTCATAAGGAGAGGTAAGGGTTGTTCTGTGTAAATTTAATTATGTTTTTAGTACCTGTTCTAGGCAGTAGAGGGAGTTTTATTTACAAAAAGTTGTGGAGGAAAGTTTGTGTGGGCTGATAGGGATGGGAAGTCTCCTCTTCCCTAGCCACAACCTCGCCAAACTTAACGCAAGTGGAACATGGGTAGTAACCCTTCTAGAAGTAATATTACAGAGATGTGGGTAATTTGTGAACTATAGAGGGCCTTGTGGAGGTGCCCAAGTTATAAGACAATGAAAATAAAGGATTGGTAAGGACAACGTAGGAAGGAAGAAAGTCTAGAAGGGAAACACAGTGGTGGACAATGGTTTTGGATTGTTGTAGTGTTCCTTAACCATTCCTACACATACACAGATCCCAAGGACAAGAGAAGACCAACAGTATGTTGGAGGATGTTCTCTTGTGTTGATGAGAGTTTGTAGGAGGATGTTATCCTAAGAGAAGACTATAGTTGGAGGACTATAGCAGCCAAGAGATAGGGCTTACATGGATTGTCATACGCCTTATCAGTGGGTAGATGTCGCAGTCAATCCCAGATTTCTGAAATAGCTCCTCTATTGCAGAGAAAAGGGAAGAGTAGTAGAAGTCCATTGGAATTCAATAGAAGGGTTTCATAGGTGTGAGGATGACCTAGGAAGGTGTATATTCTACAACTTTGATTTTCCACGCATGGAATGTTGGAGGGAAGCGTGAGAGTGGACCAAGTGTGGAGATAGGGGCACTTATGGTCTATTGGAAGACAACATGATAGTGTCCAAGTTGCAGCCCAATTTTCAACACCTTAATGGACAAAGGTAGTTTCCAGACTGGTAGTTTTTTTAGCTCAAGGGTTGACGAACCTGAGGAGCAGTTTGTGGAGCCTGAGAGTTGTGTGTGGAGCAGGACTTCTACAACATATGATGGGAAATCCTCCTAGCTTGTGTTCATTGTGGGAGATAGAAATCCTGCTATGATAGGTTGCAGCCATTCGTGCCCTATATTGGTCTTCATTTAAGTAGAATAGGAAGACTATAGTGGGTTGAAGTCCTTGATTATCTGAGGAGCAGTAGTGGGTATATTGAGAGTTGTTCACAAGTGGAGTTGTGAACAACTTGACGAGAGTCTCGTTGTGTTGATGTGTTTGTGGATGAATGATCAACTAGTGAGAAGATTGGATATCCGAGGTTCAGTGGTCAGATGGACTTGGAGCATTGATAGAGGCAACAGCTACATATCAAGAGCCAAAGGACCAGGAAGGTACAGGGTAAGAGTACCTTGTTGAGGGAAGATTTTTCATTGTTGTACTAACTCCAAGCCTCGGTTTTCATCTTGTACTAGTGGATGTATCAGGGCCATTATACCTCGTATGGGAGCCCTAGACTATTATATTATATTTTTTTTAATATAACAAACTTAGGTTGAAAAATGTAAAAAAAATTCTATATTCTGTGCATGTGTGATTTACTACTATTTATATTCCATTGTGAAAAGTAGTTTTATTGATATTATTGGTTTGGTAGTGTAAGATATTTTATGATTCTATCCTAGACCAAAGATCATGGAAATTAACATGGTATTAGAGTGTATCTGAGCTACTTTGAGGGACAATGAATCAGAGTGTGCACAACGAAGCAAATCAAATGGAGTTGTACGAGTCTAGATCATGGAGCAGAGGGTTCAGATGAAGACATGGAGATGTGGTCTTGACTGAATTGGAAACAATATTGGCTTGGAGTTATGGTGTATTGGTGGTAATACTGGGGAAACAATAGTTTGTTGTAGGGTGTATTGTTGGTCATGGACTTTTGTTGACTTGTCATGTAGATTTGGGAAAACTAGATGATTTCTTTGGCATGGATGAAATCAGGTTGATCAATATGACTTCATCTAATGGACTTTATATTGATAGGCTACAGTCTTCATCAGATCATGATGTTGCATATCCGAGATTAGAAAGATTTTCACAAGTGGCATTTGATCTAGGAGGATGAGTGCTTTCAAGATTGAGCCAACAGAGAATGTGTAGGATCAGTGGGAGTCTATCCTCAGAGGTAGCAACCCTATGGATGTTTAGGATCTTCAAGTTTGGATGTGATGAGGTAGAGGCACTACCGAGATTGTCAGGTTCATTCTACATGGTATGTTGTAGTGATGGATGACATATAGGCTAGTGTCTCCGGAGATGATGATGGTTAATTCTTAGTCTTGGAAGTACTTATATCGCTAAGAGGGAGTGTTTATTTTTTTGTATCTTGGGAGGTACTGCAAGCATTAGGGTTCGGGGATTGGAGGGAAAATTTCTACAAGAGTCACTTGTGGGCTTGAAACAAAAGTTTGTGTTTTTGCACCCATCAAGATTTGGGCCAAAACCATGAGCACATTTCAACATGTGATGGATGAGGATTATATGTCTTAGTGATAAAATTTTATTGCAACAAGAATCATATTATTTCAAGTTGTAGAAATGGAGTTATGAATTTTTGAAGGTTATGGTTGGGTTTGCTCACGTATTGGTCAAGTTCGACTTAATGTTAGGAGACGTAATGAAAGTTGGAAAATCCCTGAGATAAAATTGGAGGAATCCTGCATATTATTTTATAAATATGAGGTGATGTGAGTAAATTTGAACATTCATTCAAGTGGGAAAAGCATCAGGAAACCTCCGAAATTGGTGCAGATTTGGGGTAGACTAGCGAGGAAGCAAGGAGGAAAATTTTTGGAGGATACTTTCACTGTTTCGGTGCAGAATTCTTATGAATATAGGCCACAAGTGACTAAGGTCTAAAGGAAAATGGAAAGCAAGCTTGAAAGACAAGTTAAGGACATGATTGGATGTGGGTTCCCTTGCTGAGCTAGGCCACAAGCATAGGGAGAGGTAAGATTTTTTCTGTGTATATTTAATTGTGTTTTTAGTACCAATTCTAAGCTACAAAGGGAGTTGTATTTACAACAACTTGTGGAGGATTTTTTTTTTGGGGCCAGGAGAGATTGGAGGGCTCCCCTTCCCTATCCAAAACCACTCAAAAATTAACACGGGTGGAATAATGGTACTAACACTTGTATAAGTTAGAATCTAGATTTTTTGGTAATCCAGGAGCTGTAGAGGGCCTCGTGGAGGTGCCCAACATCTAAGACAATGCAAAGAAAGGATTGGTAAGGACAATGAAGGAAGGAATAAATTATAGACGGGAAACACAATGGTTGGACAGTGGTTTTGGGTTTTCATAGTGTGCCCTAACCAGTCCTACTTATACACATATCCCAAGGACAATAGTGTACCAACAGTATGTTGGAGGATGTGCTCTCTTGTTGATGAGAGTCTCTATGAGGATGGTGTCCTAAGAGAGGACTAGATTTGGAGGACTATAGAAGCCAAGAGATAGGGTTGACATGGACTGTCAGATGCCCTAATCAGTGGGCAGATGTTGCAGCAAAGCCTAGATTTGTGAAATAGCACCTCTATTGCAGAGAAAAGGGAAGAGTTGGAGAAGTCAGTTGGCAGCCAATAGAAAGGTTTCATAGGTGCAAGGATGCCCTAGGTAGGTGTATATGATACAACGTGTATTGGGCACACGTGGACTATTAGACAGAAGCATGAGATTGGACCAAGTGTGTATATAAATTGGGAACTTATGGTCTATTAGAGGACAACATGATAATGTCCAAGTTGGAGCTCGATGTGCAACACCTTAATGAAAAAAGGTAGTTTCTAGAGTGGCATTTTGTTGAGCTCAAGGGTTGATGAACTTGAGGAGAATTTTGTGGAGCCTAAGACTTATGTGTGGAGCAGGAATTCTACAACAGATGATGGGCAATAATCCTAGCCTGCATTCATTGTGGGAGATGGAAATATTGCAGTGATAGGTTGCAACCATCTGTGCCCTATGTTGGTCTTCATATAAGCAACACAGGAAGATATTAGTGGTTTGAAGTCCTTGAGTAGCAGAGGATAAGTAGTGGGTATATTGAGAGATTTTCACAAGTGGAGTTGTGAACAACTTGACGAGAGTCTCGTTGTGTTGATGTGTTTGTGGACGAACGATAAACTAGTGAAAAGATTGGATATCCAAGGCTTAGTGGTCATATGGGCTTGGAGCATTGATGGAGGCAGGAGCTACATATCAAGATCCAAAGGACCAGGAAGGTATAGGGTAAGACTATATTGTTGAGGAATTATCTTTCATCGATGTACTAACACCAAGCCCCAGTTTTTATCTTGTACTAGTGGATGTATCAGGGCCATTATCCCTGGTATAGGAGCACTAGACTATTGTATTATATGTTGTTTAATATAAAAAATTTAGGTTGAAAAATGTAAAACTTTTTCTATATTATGTGCATGTGTGATTTACTATTGTTTCTATTCCATTGTGAAAATTAGTTTTGTTGAGATTCTTGTTTTGGTAGCGTAAGATATTTTACGATTCTATCCTAGACCCAAGATCATGGAAACTTAACATGGTATCAGAGCATATCTGACCTACTTTGAGGGATAGTGAATCAGAGTGTGCACAACGAAGCAACACAGAGGGAGTTTTAGGTTTCTATATCATGGAGCAGAGGGTTCAGCTGAAGACATGGATATGTGGTCTTGACTGGATTGGCAGCGAGATTGACTGGGAGTTCTGCTGTATTGGTGGTAAGCCTGGTGAACAACAATTTGTTGTAGGGTAGATTGTTGATCATGGACTTTAATTGACTTGTCATGGAGGTTTTGGACAATGCGAGGATTTATTTGGCATGGATAATATCAGGTTGATCAAGATGACTTCATCTGATGGACTTCATATTGACAGGCAAGAGTTTTCTTCAGATCGTGATGTTGTAGATCCAATATTAGAGGGATTTTCATGAGTATTATTTGATCCAGGATCATGAGTGCTTGCAGGACTGAGCCAAAAGAAAATGTGTAGGCTTAGAGGGAGTCTATCCTCAGAGGGAGAATTCTTATGGATGTTCAGTATCTTCAAGTTTGGATGTGATGAGGTATAGGCACTACTGAGATTGTCAGATTCATTCTACATGGTATGTTGCAGTGATGGATGACAAATGGGCTATTGTCGCTGAAGATGATGATGGTTACTTCCTAGTCTTGGAAGTACCTCCCTTGCTAAGAGGGAGTGTTGATTTCTGTGTAGCTTGGGAGGTAATCCAAGTCCTAGGGTTTGGGGATTGGAGGGAAAATTGCCACAAGAATCACTTGTGGGCTTGAAACACAAGTTTGTGGTTTTGCACCCATCAGGATTTTGGCCAAAACCATGAGAACATTTCGACATGTGATGCACGAGGATGATATAACTTAGTGAGAAAATTCTAACGCAACAAGAATCATCTGATTTCAAGTTGTATAAATGGAGTTATGAATTTTTTAAAGTTATGGTTGGTTTTGCTCATGTATTGGTCAAGGTTGGCTTAATGTTAGGAGACCTAATGAAATTTGGCAAAGCCATAAGATAACATTGGAGGAATCCCTTATATTAGTTTATAAATATGAGGTGATGTGAATACATTTTAACATCCATTCAAGTGGGAAAAACATCAGGAAACCTATGAAATTAGTGTAGATTTGGGGCAGACTAGAAAGGAAGGACGGAGGGAAATTTTTGGAGGATAATTTCACTATTTTAGTGCGGATTTCTTATCAAGATAGGCCACAAGTGACTAAGGTCTATATTCAAATGGAAATTAGGCCTAAAATACAAGTTAAGGACATGATTGGATGTGGGTTCCCTTGTTGAGCTAGGCCGCAAGCATAGGGAGGTGTAAGGGTTGTTTTGTGTATATTTAATTGTGTGTTTAGTACCTATTCTAAGCTGTAGAGGGAGATGTATTTACAACAAGTTTTGGAGGACTTTTTTTTGGGGAAGATGGATTGGAAGGCTCCTCTTCCCTAGCCACAGCCTCTCGAAAATTAATGTACGTGGAATAGGGATATTAACCCTTCTAGAAGTCACATTCTAGAGCTTTTGGTAATCCGGGAGCTATAGAGGGCCTTGTGGAGGTGCCAAAGGTCTAAGATAATGCAAATAAAGGATTTGTAAGGAAAAAAAAGGAAGCAAGCAAGTTTAAAAGGGAAACACAATGGTTGGACAGTGGTTTTGGGTTTTTGTAGTGTGCCCTAACCAACCCTACACATACACATATCCCAAGGACAAGAGCAGACTAGTAGTATGTTGGAGGATGAGCTCTCTTGTTGATGAGATTATCTAGGAGGATGGTGTGATAGGAGAGGAATAGATTTGGAGGACTGTAATAGCCAAGAGATAGAGCTGACATGGACTATGAGATGCCCTATTTAGTGGGTAGCTGTTGTAGCAAAGACTAATTTGTGTAATAGCTCCTCTATTGCAATGCAAATGGAAGAGTTGGAGAAGTCTATTGGAAGATTATAGAAGGGTTTCCTACATGTGAGGATGCTCTAAATAAAGGTGTTGATGCTACAGTTTGGATTGGACACTTGTGGAATTTTGGAGGGAAGCGTAAGAGTGGACCAAGTGTGGATATAGATTGGGAACTTATGGTCTGCTAGAGGATAGTGTAATAGTGTCCAAGTTGGAGCCTGATGTGTAACAACTTGATGGAAAAAGGTAGTTTCTAAAGTGGAATTTGTTGAGCTCAAGGTTTGACAGACCAGAGGAGAAATTTATGGAGCCTGAGACTTGTGTGTGGAGGACTTCTACAATAGATGATGGGCAATCCTCCTAGCCCGTGTTCATTGTGGGAGATGTACATCTTGAAATGATAGGTGGAAACCCTTCATGCCCTATGTTATTCATCATCAGAGCAGCACATGAAGACTATAGTGGATTGAAGTCCCTGACTAACTGAGGAGTAGTAGTTGGAATATTGAGAGTTGTTCACAAGTGGAGTTGTGAACAACTTGATAGGAGTCCCAATGTGTTAATGTGTTGGTGGACGAATGATCAACTAGTGAGAAAATTGGATACCCTAGGTTTAGTGGTCAGATGGAATTCGAGCATTGATAGAGGTAGGAGTTGTAGATAAGGAGTTGAAGGACTAGGAAGGTACAGGGTAAGAGTATCTTTTTTAGGGTAGATTGGTCATCGATGTACTAACACCAAGCCCTTGTTTGTATCTTGTAATAGTGGATGTATAAGGGCTTTTCTTTCCTTTTCCAAAAATCATACTAAATGGGCTAAAGCCTACAATATATTTCAAAAAAGAGAACATGGTTTAGATCTATGGGTCAGAGGGGAGCCTATAAAAACCCTATATTTGTTTACTCAACATAAGAAATTTATGCAATGGGAAGGAATTATAGCCAAGTTGGGGCCAATTCACAAAGATATTGTGCAGAATGGAAGAGCATACTTCTAGGATATTCAGGAAGAAGCTTTATTAGCAGCCAAATAGATATGGCAAGCCTCTACCAATAATGTTAAGAATAGAGAGCCATTTGGGTATAGGAATTTTAAGGCTGTTGCTTCTCGTTTTCATATGTATAGTAATCTAATTTTGAAAATGGTTCCTACATGGATAGGATGCAGATATAGATTGCCCATCATATGGTACCCTCCTGAAGACTACCATCATGATTATAAATTACCAGAGGGACATACAAAATCAGAATTTGTAAAAGTGAAACAAAACCATGGCTTTATACTTTACAAGGAATAAGTGTATCCTACCTATTCCTTAACTCAACTACACCTCAATCAATTGTTTGCACGAGGACATGAAAAAAGGTAAGCAGGGGAGTATGTTGGGCTGAGGAAAAGGTACATTTTACCCCTATCTTTAGCGTGATTTATCATTAACTTTTATATGTTTTCCTTCATTTCAGAAATAAAGGAAAATAATGTAAAAGTAGGGTAAAACAAATTATTGATAAAAGGTGTGTTTAATAGTATGAAAACTAACTCTTTTTGTCTTTATTGATAGGGAATCGAAACAAACCAATTGTTGACCAAAACAACTAAACAATATCAGTCAAGAAAAGTGAACTGAATCACATCGGTTCTTATGAATCAACAAAATATGCAGGGACATGCCTATTCTTGAAGAATTCAATTGATGGCTACGAAGCCTTGGGATCTCCTGATCCTGAGGATTCGTTATTCTATTTCATTTCTCCTTTAAGTTATAGAAGGTTGTAGGTGAAAGAGATAGATAGTTGTTCATGTATCATAATTTTATATAATAAACTTATTCAGACAGAACCTTCAAACTCGTGATGATGTATTGCTCCATTGATTAATGAAGAAGTTGGTGTTTTCATTATAATAAGATTCTAAGTATTTCTTGCCAAAAGACTTCTAGAGCCTTCAGGCCCAGTCCCTGGGAGTTCTTTTGCTATTTTGTGTTATATGTTTATTTCTTGATTCTTGCAATCTAGTTATTCTTTGTGCTTTGTAGCAGTAACATTCGATTCATTAATTGCAAGCGTGATGTGTTACAATTCCATTTTCAATAGGTTGAATTTATCATTGATGTTCCTTTATTATGAAGTGATGCCTTTACATTCATTAGATTGATTTCAGTGTGGTTAAGTAGTTGTTGTTCAATTGTGCATATGATTATTTCTTAATTTTTTCCATCATAACTATGAATGTATGGTTTGTTGTTCAATTCTGAATGTTTCTATTAGTTGAGTTATAGAAAATTCCATTGCAAAATGTTAAATAATTGATTTTCGTTCAATTCATTAAGCGTGTTGTTCAATTGCAAAAGACCCCTTATTTCAGCATTGAGTGTTTATTTCTGCATAGGTTTAGATTAATATTTTATTCCTTTGATTGATTTGAAGTATTTCATAGTTTACTTTTGAGTTGGTTTGATTGAACTTTAAGAATCAGATAATATTTCTTACAATGATTTATAGTTAACCTTTGATTTCACTCACATATATTTTGCTCGCACTCTTGAAATAAAAGGATTTTCCCTAGGTTGATGATTAATGTGAAGCATTAACGTTACCTTTAACAGTCACATTCTTGACCTAACACAAACCATCCTCTACATCTATGGGATGTTCTTATACTATTTTTAATGGGATCACCAATACTTTATGTGTGTGTCTATGTGTTCTTATGTGTGACTGATTAAAACAAGGTTTTCCTATTTACATGCACAACTAAAGTTTTACCCTAGCCACTAAGGTCTCTCTCCACATTATCTTCTCTAATTATATCGTAGGATCCTTTATATGGTAGTTTCCACACAACATCAAATCACACTGGTTTTTTTCAAATAATTCCTTCCAAGACGTCAGAGGCTCTTCCATCTTGAGTTCACTAAAATTTCTCATGTATATTTTTGAACATTGCTTGTCTCAAACTTATGCATCTGGCACTTTGGCTAGTCTATGGGCCCCCTTAGGTGATCCAGGTGGATATTGGTGGTCACCCGCCTATTCCACTTGGGGCTCCACCATTTTCTATTTCAGTTTTTCAGTTTCGGCACAGTTTACTATTTTTAGCAGTTTTTCGGGTCCTAAACTTCCGGAGCCGTTTTGAGGCCCTAAACGACGTTTTTTGGGAAAACGGAGAGCAACATGGGTCCATGGACCGATGTTGCTCATTCCAAATTTGTAGTCCTCGGATAGATCTTTCTAACGAGGTATGGTACGCGTCAAACGAAGATCGTATGCCAAAGTTACGCCCCTGGGAAGTTGAAACACCAATTTACCCAAACGGGGCCCATAGTTTTGGCGCCTCATATCCTACGGTTAGGGTTTTGGACGTTTCGGATTCTACATTGTTTCTCAACAATAAATAGGCCCTCAAGCCTCATTGTAAGACAGTTCAGGGGGCTGGGAGCCGACACATCTCTTCTCAGAGATAAGCGCGACCAGTGCCCTAGCTCGCCGCATCTCCATTATGTCTGTATTGTAACACAGTTCAGGGGCTGGTAGCCACCACATCTCTTCTCAGGGATACGCTACCAGTACCCTAGCTCATCTATTTCTATTATGTCTGTAATAGGCCTATGAGCCTCAATGTAACACAGTTTAGAGGCTTGCGTACGCTACATCTCTTCTCAGAGATACGCTACCAGTGCCCTAGCTTATTTTCATTATGTTTGTAAGCTTATTGCAGTCATTATTTTATTAATAAAATGAAGCATTATTTCTGCTGCATCTCTATATCGATGGTTATATCTGTATTCTTTTGCGTTCCTACATAAAATCCGGATCAGTGGTATCAGAGCGGGTCTGCTCTTTCTTTGTTTTTCTTTGCATGTCCCCAACGCGGTCAGGGTATAAGGAGTTAGGGCTCGATCTGGTTGAACCCTTGCAAGATCAGCCTCGCAAACCCCGACGACCTCCCATGGCGGAAGAAAAGAAAGACGAGGGAGCGGGAGATCCTATCAAAATACTGCTCGAGGAGGCCCTCGAGAAACAAAGGAACGCGATGATGGATAAATTTGCTCAAATCCTTCAACGACTGCCCACATATGGCGCATCTGCATCCAACAGCCACTCTGGAGGCGCCACTCCCTTCAAGGTACAGGTAAACTTTGACATTCCTATATTTGAAGGAAAAATAGATGCAGACGCTGTAGACGGATGGTTAAATTTGTTGGAAGGGTATTTCTCGGTCCATGACTTCTCTGACCGAGAAAAGATTATTTTTGCACTCCTCAAAGCCGCCCCCCATGTCAAAGACTGGTGGGAAACCTACCATGAGCAAGAGGGCGAAGGGGAACCCTCTCTGTTCTCGGCCACACCCACTTGGAATTCATTCCGAGACGGCATCAAGGAACAATATTACCCCGTGGGGAGCTATGAGGACAAATACATCCAATGGACCACGCTGCGGCAAAAAAAGGATCAAGATGTGCACGAACTGACGAATCTGTTCCATACCCTGCGCACAAAGTTGGGTATTAAAGATTCAGAGAGACATTTGGTGCTCAAGTACCGTGGCTGTCTGCACAAACACATTCAGGAGGAAATGGAGTTCCTCAACATTACATCGCTTGGCACGGCATATCGCTATGCCGCCAAGATCGAGCAGAAATTTAAGCAGAAGAAGCGAGACTTTGGATCTGCGAATCCGAAAGGTGCCCCCGAACCGAAGAACAAGGGGCAAGGCCAAAGCAATGCAACTCAGAACAACACCACAAATCCAAAGAAGGACACAAGGAAGTGGTGTGAATTTCATAACAGCCCCACTCACAGCACAAACGAGTGTCGGGCCAAACAATCTTTGGTGGCTGAACTAAAGGCACCCGAATCAGATGCATTTTCTGATCCTGAGTTAGAACCAGACAAAGGTAATGACAAAGGGAAGCAGATCAATGATGCGGATCCCAGTGCCATTGTTGCCACCACCAAGATCCAGAAGGAGGGTCCAGAGGATCCAGAGGAGGGGGAGCGCCTCTTCCAGTCGCAGATGTGGGTGAAGGGTTCTCCGCTGCAGTTTCTCGTCGATAGCGGAAGCCAAAAGAACCTCATTTCAACAGACGTCGTGAAGCGGCTCGGCCTACCAACCATAGCACACCCGCAGCCGTATACCATCGGGTGGCTCCACCCAGGGAGAGATCTCCGCATCCGCCAGCAGTGCCGCCTTCCATACAGTATCAAGCCATTCACGGATGAGGTATTGTGTGATGTTGCTCCTCTTGATGTAGCCGATGTATTATTGGGCCAACCATACTTGTGGAGGCGACATGTTGTGTATGAGTCTAGGCCTCGTGCTGTTATTATTACTTTGGGAAATAACTTGTACAGGATACCAGAGGTAGTACCGCCTCCTGCCATCTCTTTGACTACTGCAAAACAACGCAGTAAGATTGTTTCCCAGACCAGGAAATTCATTTTCCTTACAACTCACTCATAGGGAAAGAAGAATATTGTGGCCACAACCTCGAAACAGGGCTCCCTTTCACGGCTGCAGCAGATGGACAAAGTCACGGAGGAATACGATGACAATTTCTCCTCACTCATAGAGGTTTCTCTACACTGTCAAGACAAGCACTCCATTGATCTGACTCCCAATGCACCACCACCTGATGTTGCAATACATCCTGCAACTACACATATAGAATCCAAACATGTACTGTATGAGGCTGATAAAGAAACCAAATTTACTAAACGCATCCAGCATGTCCACCCGCAGGTCCATGACATCTTCAACACATCTAATACTCAGTTCAATAGAATTTGCCTCATCTCATGGAGGATCTCAACGCAATGGGGAACATTGCTTCCTAAGGGGGGAGGAATGATCCAGGTGGATATTGGTGGTCACCCACCTATTCCACTTGGGGCTCCACCATTGTCTATTTCAGTTTTTCAGTTTCGGCACAGTTTACTATTTTTAGTAGTTTTTCGGGTCCTAAACTTCCGGAGCCGTTTCGAGGCCCTAAACGACGTTTTTTGGGAAAACGGAGGGCAACATGGGTCCATGGACCAAGGTTGCCCATTCCAAATTTGTATTCCTCGGATAGATCTTTCTAACGAGGTATGGTACGCGTCAAACGGAGATCGTATGCCAAAGTTACGCCCCTGGGAAGTTGAAACACCAATTTACCCAAACGGGGCCCATAGTTTTGGCGCTTCATCTCCTAGGGTTAGGGTTTTGGCTGTTTAGGATTTACCATTGTTTCTAAATGATAAATAGGCCCTCGAGCCTCATTGTAACTCAGTTCAGAGGTCTGTAGCCATCACATCTCTTCTCAGAGATTCGCTACCAGCACCCTAGCTATTTTATTTCCATTATGCCTGTAAGCTTATTTCAGTCATTCGTTTATTAATGAAATGAAGCATTATTTCCGCTGCATCTCTATGTTTATGGTTATTTCTATATTTTTTTGTGTTCCTGCATAAATCCGGATCATTAGGTGTGTGGAAATGTGTTTGTCTTTGCTTCTCTTTAAATATCGTAGATTTTGTGTGGAGATTCAATGCTATTGTCATTAAATATCATTATGGATTCACCCAACTCAAATGTCTTCATGTGGGATCTAAATCATTTCAAGCAAATACCCTCAAAACTTATTATATAAGGGTTAAATCTCTCCTCTACATCTAGGGGAAGTTCTTATAATATTTGTAATGGGCATAGATCAAACAAGTAAGATATTTTTTTTTGTTACAAAACAAATGATAATGCCAACAGTCTCTTTATATCTAAATCATGTTCAAGAGTAAAATTCATTATTCTAAAAATAATATATTAATTTGGAGATTCGACGACTTGGAAAAATATCTTCAACACTATGTTTTGAAGTCTTGGAAAGAACCTCTAACAAATTTTGTAGTTATTGTTGTTTTTTGTGTATCTTGGTAGCTACTCCAAGCCCTAGGGTTCAAGGATTAGAGGGGAAAGTTCCACAAGAGTCACTTTTTGGCTTAAAACCCAAGCCTGGGGTTTTGTACCCATAGGGATTTGGACCAAAACCATGATCTTGTTTCGACATTTGATGGATGGGGATGATATCTCTCGGTGAGACGATTATAACGCAATTAGAATGATATGATTCCAAGATGTAGAAATGGAGTTATGAATTTTTGAAGGTTATGGATGGGTTTTCTCATGTATTGGTCAAGGTCAACCTAATGTTAGGAGACCTAATGACAGTTGGAAAATCCCTAAGATAACGTTGGAGGAAGCCCCTATATTATTCTATAAATAGGAGGTGATGTGAGTACATTTGAACATCCATTCAAGTGAGCAACGCATAAGGAAACCTCTTAAATTAGTGAGGATTTGGGGTAGACTACTAAGTAAGGAAGGAGGATTTGGGGTAGACTACTAAGTAAGGAAGGAGGGAAATATTTGGAGGATCCTTTCACTATTTTGGTGTGGAAGTTTTATGAAGATAGGCCACGGATGACTAAGGTCTAAAGGAAAATGGAAATAAGGACTGAAATAGAAGTTAAGGACATGATTGGATGCGATTTCCATTGTTGAGCTAGGTCGCAAGCATAAGGAGAGGTAAGGGTTGTTCTGTGTAAATTTAATTGTGTGTTTAGTACCCGTTCTGGGCCGTAGAGGGAGTTTTATTTACAACAAGTTGTGGAGGAAAGTTTGTGTGGGCTGATAGGGATAGGAAGTCTCCTCTTCCCTAGCCACAGCCTCACCAAACTTAACGCAAGTGGAACAGGGGTAGTAACCCTTCTAGAAGTAATATTATAGAGATGTGGGTAATTTTTGAGCTATAGAGGGCCTTGTGGAGGTGCCCAACTTATAAGACAATGCAAATAAAGGATTGGTAAGGACAACGTAGGAAGGAAGCAATTCTAGAAGGGAAACACAGTGGTGGAAAATGGTTTTGGATTGTTGTAGTGTTCCCTAACCATTCCTACACATACATAGAGCCTAAGGACAAGAGCAGACCAATAGTATGTTGGAGGATATTCTCTCGTGTTGATGAGAGTTTATAGGAAGATGGTATCCTAGGAGAATACTAGAGTTCGAGGACTATAAAAGCCAAGAGATAGGGCTTACATGGACTGTCATATGCCCTATCAGTGGGTAGATGTTGCAGTAAATCCTAGATTTTTGAAATAGCTCCTCTATTGTAGAGAAAAGGGAAGAGTAGTAGAAGTCCATTGTAATTCAATAGAAGGGTTTAATAGGTGTGTGGATGACCTAGGTAGGTTTATATTCTACAACTTTGATTTTCCACGCATGGAATGTTGGAGGGAAGCGTGAGAGTGGACCAAGTGTGGAGATAGATTGGGCACTTATGGTCTGTTGGAAGACAACATGATAGTGTCCAAGTTGGAGCCTGATGTTAAACACCTTAATGGATAAAGGTATTTTCCAGAGTGGTAATTTTTTGAGCTCAAGGGTTGATGAACCTGAGGAGAAGTTTTTGGAGCCTGAGAGTTGTGTGTGGAGCAGGACTTCTGCAACATATGATGGGAAATCCTCCTAGCTTGTGTTCATTGTGGGAGATGGAAATCCTGCAGTGATAGGTTCCAACCGTTCGTGCCCTATATTGGTCTTCATATAAGTAGAATAGGAAGACTATAGTGGGTTGAAGTCCTTGAGTATCTGAGGAGCAGTAGTGGGTAGATTGAGAGTTGTTCACAAGTGGAGTTATGAACAACTTGACGAGAGTCTCGTTGTGTCAATGTGTTAGTGGATGAACGATCAACTAGTGAGAAGATTGGATATCCGAGGTTCAGTGGTCAGATGGACTTGGAGCATTGATAGAGGCAACAGATGCATATCAAGAGCCAAAGGACCAGGAAGGTACAGGGTAAGAGCACCTTGTTGAGGGAATATTTTTCATTATTGTACTAACACCAAGCCTCAGTTTTCATCTTGTACTAGTGGATGTATCAGGGCCATTATACCTAGTATGGGAGCCCTAGAATATTATATTATATGTTGTTTAATATAACAAATTTAGGTTGAAAAATGTAAAAAAAAATCCATATTCTGTGCATGTGTGATTTACTACTATTTATATTCCATTGTGAAAAGTAGTTTTATTGACATTATTGGTTTGATAGTGTAAGATATTTTACGTTTCTATCCTAGACCCAAGATCATGGAAATTAACATGGTATCAGAGTGTATCTGAGCTACTTTGAGGGACAATGAATCAGAGTGTGCACAATGAAGAAACTCAAAGGGAGTTGTACGAGTATAGATCATGGGGTAGAGGGTTCAGATGAAGACATGGAGATGTGGTCTTGACTGACTTGGAAATGAGATTGGCTTGGATTTATGGTGTATTGGTGGTAATACTGGGGAAACAACAGTTTGTTGTAGGGTGTATTGCTGGTCATGGACTTTCATTGAATTTTCATATAGGTTTGCGAAAAATAGATGATTTATTTGGCATGGATGAAATCATGTTGATCAAGATGACTTCATCTTATGAAATTTATATTGATAGGCTACAGTCTTCATCAGATCGTGATGTTTCATATCCGAGATTAGAGGGATTTTCACGAGTGGCATTTGATGGAGGAGGATGAGTGCTTTCAAGATTGAGCCAACAGAGAATGTGTAGGATCAGTGTGAGTCTATCCTCAGAGGGAGCAACCCTATGGATGTTTAGGATCTTCAAGTTTGGATGTGATGAGGTAGAGGCACTATCGAGATTGTCAGGTTCATTCTACAGGGTATGTTGTAGTGATGGATGACATATAGGCTAGTGTCTCCGGAGATGATGATGGTTAATTATTGGTCTTGGAAGTACTTATCTCGCTAAGAGAGAGTGTTTATTTTTGTGTAGCTTGGGAGGTACTGCAAGCACTAGGGTTCGGGGATTGGAGGGAAAATTTCTACAAGAGTCACTTGTGGGCTTGAAACAAAAGTTTGTGTTTTTGCACCCATCAAGATTTGGGCCAAAACCATGAGCACATTTCAACATGTGATGGATGAAGATGATATATCTCAATGATAAAATTCTAATGCAAAAAATAATCATCCAATTTCAAGTTGTAGAAATGGAGTTATGAATTTTTGAAGGTTATGGTTGGGTTTTCTCATGTATTGGTCAAGGTCGGCTTAATGTTAGGAGACATAATGAATGTTGGAAAAGCCCTAAGATAAAATTGGAGGAATCCTGCATATTATTTTATAAATATGAGGTGATGTGAGTACATTTGAACAACCATTCAAGTGGGAAAAGCATCAGGAAACATCTGAAATTGGTGCATATTTGGGGCAGACTAGCGAGGAAGCAAGGAGGAAAATTTTTGGAGGATCTTTTCACTGTTTCGGTGCAGAATTCTTATGACTATAGGCCACAAGTGACTAAGGTCTAAAGTAAAATGGAATGTAGGCTTGAAAGACAAGTTAAGGACATGATTTGATGTGGGTTCCCTTGCTAAGCTAGGCCACAAGCATAGGGAGAGGTAAGATTTTTTTGTGTATATTTAATTGTGTGTTTACTACCAATTCTAAGCTGCAAAGGGAGCTGTATTTACAACAAGTTGTGGAGGATTTTTTTTTTTTGGGCCAAGAGAGATCAGAAGGCTCCCCTTCCCTATCCAAAACCTCTCGAAAATTAATGCAGGTGGAAGAGGGGTAGTAACCCTTCTAGAAGTCAGACTCTAGATTTTTTGGTAATCCAAGAGCTGTAGAGGGCCTTGTGGAGGTGCCCAAGGTCTAAGACAATGAAAAGAAAGGATTGGTAAGGACAATGAAGGAAGGAATCAAGTCTAGAAGGGAAACAAAATGGTTAGACAGTGGTTTTGGGTTTTCGTAGTGTGCCCTAACTAGTCCTACTTATACACATATCCCAAGGACAAGAGTGTACCAACAGTATGTTGGAGGATGTGCTCTCTTGTTGATGAGAGTCTCTAGGAGGATGGTGTCCTAAGAGAGGAATAGATTTGGAGGACTGTAGCAGCCAAGAGATAGGGTTGACATGGACTGTCAGATGCCCTATTAAGTGGGTAGATGTTGTAGCAAAGCCTAGATTTATGAAATAGCACCTCTATTACAGAGAAAAGGGAAGAGTTGGAGAAGTCAGTTGGCAGATAATAGAAGGGTTTCATAGGTGTGAGGATGCCCTAGGTAGGTGTATATGATACAACGTGTATTGGCCACACGTGGACTATTAGACAGAAGCGTGAGATTGGACCAAGTGTGTATATAAATTGGGAACTTACGGTTTATTGGAGGACAACATGATAATGTCCAAGTTGGAGCCCGATGTGCAACACCTTAATGGAAAAAGGTAGTTTCTAGATTGGCAGTTTGTTGAGCTCAAGGGTTGATGAACCTGAGGAGCATTTTCTAGAGCCTGAGACTTGTGTGTGGAGCAGTACTTCTACAACAGATGATGGGAAATCATCCTAGCCTGCGTTCATTATGGGAGATGGAAATATTACAGCGATAGGTTGCAACCGTCTGTGCCCTATGTTGGTCTTCATATAAGCAACATAGGAAGACTATAGTCGGTTGAAGTCCTTGAATAGTTGAGGAGAAGCAGTGGGTATATTGAGAGTTTTTCACAAGTGGAGTTGTGAACAACTTGACTAGAGTCTCCTTGTGTTGATGTCTTCGTGGACGAACGATAACTAGTGACAAGATTGGATATCCAAGGTTTAGTGGTCATATGGGCTTGGAGTATTGATAGAGGTAGGAGCTGCATATCAAGATCCAAAGGACCAAGAAGGTATAGGGTAAGACTATATTGTTGAGGAAAGATTTTTCATCGATGTACTAACACCAAGCCCCAGTTTGTATCTTGTACTAGTGGATGTATCAGGGCCATTATCCCTAGTATAAGAGCCCTAGAATATTGTATTATATGTTGTTTAATATAAAAAATTTAGGTTGAAAAATTTAAAACATTTTCTATATTATATGCATGTGTGATTTACTATTTTTTATATTCCATTGTGAAAATTAGTTTTGTTGAGATTCTTGTTTTGGTAGCGTAAGATATTTTACGATTCTATCCTAGACCCAAGATCATGGAAACTTAACATGGTATCAGAGCGTATTTGAGCTACTTTGAGGGACAGTGAATCAGAGTACGCACAACGAAGCAACACAGAGGGAGTTGTAGGTGTCTATATCATGGAGCAGAGGGTTCAGCTGAAGCCATGGAGATGTGGTCTTGATTGGATTGGTAGCGAGATTGGCTGGGAGTTTTGGTGTATTGGTGGTAAGCCTAGTGAGCAACAATTTGTTGTAGTGTAGATTGTTGATCATGGATTTTCATTGACTTGTCATGGAGGTTTTGGGCAATGCGAGGATTTATTTGGCATGGATGATATCAGGTTGATCAAGATGACTTCATCTGATGGAATTCATATTGATAGGTAAGAGTCTTCTTCAGATCGTGATGTTGCATATCCAATATTAGAGGGATTTTCATTAGTAGTATTTGATCTAGGATGATGAGTGCTTGTAGGACTAAGCCAAAAGAAAATGTGTAGGCTTAGAGGGAGTCTATCCTTAGAGGGAAAATTCTTATGGATGTTTAGTATCTTCAAGTTTGGATGTGATGAGGTATAGGAACTACCGAGATTGTCAGATTCATTCTACATGGTATGTTGTAGTGATGGATGACATATGGGCTAGTGTCGTCAGAGATGATGATGGTTACTTCTTAGACTTGGAAGTACCTCCCTCGATAATAGGGAGTGTTGATTTTTGTGTAGCTTGGGAGGTAATCCAAGCCCTAGGGTTTGGGGATTGGAGGGAAAATTGCCACAAGAATCACTTGTGGGCTTGAAACACAAGTTTGTGGTTTTACACCCATCAGGATTTTGGCCAAAACCATGAGCATATTTCGACATGTGATGCACGAGG
This sequence comes from Pinus albicaulis, assembly GCA_034641835.2. NCBI lineage: Eukaryota > Viridiplantae > Streptophyta > Pinopsida > Pinales > Pinaceae > Pinus > Pinus albicaulis. The sequence goes on from CM076580.1 coordinate 1,323,015,447, forward strand.
ATGATATACCTTAGTGAGAAAATTCTAATGCAACAAGAATCATCCGATTTCAAGTTGTAGAAATGGAGTTATGAATTTTTTAAAATTATGGTTGGTTTTGCTGATGTATTGGTCAAGGTTGGCTTAATGTTAGGAGACCTAATGAAATTTGGCAAAGCCCTAAGATAACATTGGAGGAATACCTTATATTATTTTATAAATATGAGGTGATGTGAATACATTTTAACATCCATTTAAGTGGGAAAAGCATTAGGAAACCTCTAAAATTAGTGCAGATTTGGGGCAGACTAGCGACGAAGGAGGGAGGGAAATTTTTGGAGGATCCTTTCACTATTTTAGTCTAGAATTCTTATCAAGATAGGCCAGAAGTGACTAAGGTCTAAAGTCAAATGGAAATCAAGCTTGAAAGACAAGTTAAGGACATGATTGGATGTGGGTTCCCTTATTGAGCTAGGCTGCAAGCATAGGGAGATGTAAGGGTTGTTTTGTGTATATTTAATAGTTTTTTTAGTACCTATTCTAAGCCGCAGAGGGAGATGTATTTACATCAAGTTTTTGAGGATTTCGTTTTGGGCCAAGATGGATTGGAAGGATACTCTTCCCTAGCCACAGCCTCTCGAAAATTAACGTACATGGAACAGGGGTATTGACCCTTCTAGAAGTCAGATTCTAGAGTTTTTGATAATCCAGGAGCTGTAGAGGGCCTTGTGGAGGTGTCGAAGGTCTAATACAATGCAAATAAAGGATTGGTAAGGAAAAAAAAGGAAGGAAGGAAGTCTAGAATGGAAACACAATGGTTGGACAGTGGTTTTTGGTTTTTGTAGTGTGCCCTAACTAGCCCTACACATACACATATCCCAAGGAAAAGAGTAGACTAGCAGTATGTTAGAGGATGAGCTCTCTTGTTGATGAGATTATATAGGAGTATGGTGTGCTAGGAGAGGAATAGATTTGGAGGACTGTAATAGCCAAGAGATAGGGTTGACATGGATTGAGAGATGCCCTAATCAGTGGGTAGATGTTGCAGCAAAGACTGATTTGTGTAATAGCTTCTCTATTGCAATGAAAATGGAAGAGTTGGAGAAGTATATTGGAAGATTATAGAAGGGTTTCCTATGTGTGAGGATGCCCTAAATAAAGGTGTTGATTCTATAGTTTGGATTGGACACTTGTGGAATGTTGGAGGGAAGCGTAAGAGTGGACCAAGTGTGGAGATAGATTGGGAACTTATTGTCTACTAGAAGATAGTGTGATAGTGTCCAAGTTGGAGCCTGATGTGCAACAACTTGATGGAAAAAGGTAGTTTCTAAAGTGGAATTTGTTGAGCTCAAGGTTTGACAAACCAGAGGAACAATTTATCGAGCTTGAGACTTGTGTGTGAAGAAGGACTTCTACAGTAGATGATGGGCAGTCCTCCTAGCCCATTTTCATTGTGGGAGATGTACATCTTGAAATGATAGGTGGAAACCATTCGCGCCCTATGTTATTCATCATCAGAGAAGCACATGAAGACTATAGTGGATTGAAGTCCCTGACTAACTGAGGAGTAGTAGTTGGAAGATTGAGAGTTGTTCACAAGTGGAGTTGTGAACAAATCGATAGGAGTCTCGATGTGTTGATGTGTTTGTGGACGAATGATCAACTAGTGAGAAAATTGGATACCCTAGGTTCAGTGGTCAGATGGAATTCGAGCATTGATAGAGGTAGGAGTTGTAGATAAGGAGTTGAAGGAATAGGAAGGTACAGGGTAAGAGTATCTTTTTTAGGGCAGATTGGTCGTCGATGTACTAACACCAAGCCCTTGTTTGTATCTTGTAATAGTGGATATATGAGGGCCATTATCCTTGGTACCATAGCCCTAGGCTAATGTATTATATGTTGTTTAATATAACAAAGTTGGGTTGAAAAATGTAAAAGGTTGTTGTTTGGTTCCAATTGATGATGTCAATTAGAGTTTAATTTAATGTCAACCCGGGAAGGTAAACTTAGAAGTGCTTATCTAAAATATATAGATCTAGAAAGATTCCTAATTTGTCCAAGATCTTAAAGTCCCCTTACAAGAACATATTCATTAAGATCTCTTTCAATAACTAATCAAACCTAGATCTAACAATTGTTTGAGATCTATAGCTCTCTTACAAGAACATATTCTACAAGATCTCTTCCAACATTAGAACATCTAATAAGAACTTAAAAGATGAAATGAAATAACCCTAGATCTAATAATTGTATGAGGTCTTACAGTTCTCTTACAATAACACTTTCAAATAAGACTCTTCCAATATTAGAACATTTAACAAAACTGAAATGAAACAAACCTAAATCTAATAATTGTATGAGATCTTATGGTTCTCTTACAAAAACACTTTCAAATATGATCCTTCCAATATTAGATCATTTAACAAAGCTTAAAAATTGAAATAAAACAAAAACATAAATAAATTATACCTAAATTAAGCAAATAAGCATGCAAGTGAGGCCATGGGGGCCCTCCATAACTCCACAAGCACACCACTTTAATGGAGACTCAGATGTAGAGGCAAAATCGAAGTATGAATCCTTTATTTGAAAATCTCCATTACAAACTAACTCTAAGCTTCTAAGATTACATACTCCAAAATTCTAAGATTACAAAACTTCAAGATTACAATATTACAAAAACTTCAACATTACAAATGGAGGAGATTGTACTCCTATTTATACAATGGGATGAGTAACAAACTCATAATGATCTTCCACTAATCTCTCTTTTAGTTCCATACATCTCTCAACCATATAGACACATAACCCCTTTTGTCCTTTATCTTCTCCATGAGATCATAATCTTCTCCATGAGGTTTATCTTCTCAAATTCGAATTTGATCCTTTAAGGCCACATAAAGGTGTCTTGGAAGTTTCCTTGGCACCTACACATGTCACAAAAACAACCCACTTTCCATATATAATGTAAAATATATTATTTTCTAATATTTAATCAAGAATTTCTCTCAAAAATGCTTAAAAATAAATAATATTTGGAAAATATAAATTAGACCCATTAATGGTGAATAATAGGGAAAATGAAGTGACATGGTGGTGAATAATGGGTGATAAAATGGAAGCATAGGTGAAAAATGTATGGTAATGAGTGACATTTTGAAACCCAAACAGTTGTCTATATTCTGTGCATGTGTGATTTACTGTTGCTTATATTTCGTTGTGCAAAGTATTTTTGTTGAGATTCTTGGTTTGGTAGCATCAGAGATTTTAATATTCTATCCTAAGCCCATGATCGTTGAAATTTAACATTTATATACCACTAGGCAAGATAGTGTTCAACCCATAACTCATTGATAGAACCTGTGTTATAAAGGAATTCCTTTCATTTTGGAATAGTGTGGATTTTTTTATAAGACCTTAGTAGTCAAGATTTTATCCACATTTGGAATCCATGTGGATAATGTCTCCAAGCATTAGATGAGTTATATGGATTCCAAAGCTTTGTAAGAAATTGATGATTGGGAACTCTAGTAGAATATTTGTATCCATCTCTCCTGAAATGATAAAACTTTCCAATATATATCATGCAAGGATTTGTGTTGAAGATAACATGTAGATGCAGGGTCTTCATATTAGAATGCAGAGGAAATGAATGGACTCAACAATTGGATTTCATGCACATGTATTTGGGATGTTGGACATTCTTTAACAATAACCACGTTACAAATTCTTCCCCAACTTCAACTAAACATCCCTCAAAGGCTCAAAAATTTCCCTAGTGATGGCCTATGATTTTCTAACATCATATGTTTAGTAAGAGTAAGAGTGAAGATACAACATAGGAAATTCTTGTTAGAACCAACTAGAGAGTGTTTTAGATAGAAATAAGGAAGAATTAGATTCAAATATGTAGTTGAATACTAGAAAAGGAAAGGGATTTTTGTTGAATTTACGAGTATGGAGGCCAAACCCTCACCTGGTTGTACTCTCTCCACCAAAATTCTCGGCTTACTAGAAATTAAAAGAGTTATATACAAGAAAAAAAACAAATAATTAGGATCTATTACAACATATTTGTGAAAATAGGGATAGATGGTTAGCCTAATATTTCCAAAATCCTAAAACAATTTAAAAATAGAGTGAAAATGAAGGCAGTTGAATAGTGAATTGACTTTGAAAATGAACGCTTGGTTGAATATCATAGGACAAGGAAAACAACCTGTCATAAAAAAACTGACAGTCAAGCGAATAACTAATAGAATTTGAAGATGAGGGCCTAGCTGAATATCCTATCACAAGGCAATAACACTTTTGGTTGTGGAGAGAATATATACATAAATGAGGATCACAATTTTCATTTCAATTGGAATGGAGGACATGGGACGAATAGAAAAGTGAAAATCCTCGCTTTATAGGGTGTTATCTACTGTTCCAAACTCTTAAAGTTGGATGCGATAAATATTTTTGGAGATTCCTAGGTAACCATTTATTGGATAAATGTGGGAAATTCTTTCACCCCTCCACTCATGCTCAACTAGATGCAGAGGATTCTAAATATTAAGGAGATTTTCTGATCGATTTCTTTCAATTATTTGCATAGGGAGTTTAATTTGGTTATTGATGCCTTGCCTAAGGATAGATTGGCCATGAATTAGGGACATTTTAAATACTCGGTTTCTAGGTGAGGGCTAAATATCAGGTCAGGTTTCATAAACTGGTGTTGATGCTTTATTCTCCACTATGTTGTTTTTGCTTGCAGAGACATCATCGATCTTCCATGCAAAAAATTGATGGGTCTTATGATATTTTTTTTTTTTTTGCACAGTTGCATTGTATCTCAATATACTTGTTGGTGTTTCTTATAAATATATTTTGGTCACCCATTTTTATGGGTTGATAGGGTATGGGTGTACATGGTTTTATGTTTGGAGCTTCATGTTGGCTTGGATACATCAATTTTATTTTTGGTTTCATAGGAACATTGTGGATATATACATTTGGTATATTAGATCAAAATTAAACATTTTTTCTTCACTAATGGAACATTTTTTATTTTTCTTTCTTTAAAAAAAAAACTGAAGGAATTAAAAACCATAAGAAAATTTTTCACTACAAAATAAAAATGAAATTTGAGAGTTTCAACATTATTGGAATCATAATTTACGTCAACGCATTTGGGATTCATTGACCTACAGAAATGAATGGAGAGGAGTCGTTGACCATAAATTATTTGCACAATCATCAAATGTCACCATCAAATTCCACGCCCAGAGGTCTACATGGAAATAAGTTTCAAATTTCAGTACTAATTTTCCGAATAAGCTTTACCAAAATACCTAGTTATTCATAAAAATCAATAATAAATATTATAATCCAATACAAATGAATTAAAATGTGCATATTTCCTAAAAGGAAAGTTTTAATTATAGAACCTTGGGAATATACAACTAACATTAAATTCAATGGTGAGGAATCCATGATGCCTCTTGCTACCATTCAACAAAATTCCAATCTATAACCTCCCCCCACCCCTAGGGGGCACAGTTTGCCCATAGGTGCAAATTCTACAAAATTTTTGTGGAGCAATTATGGCATCTTAGAAAAAAATAATTTGACCCTTTCCGAGTTGTTGAATCTTTTTGGGCATCTAAGTATGCGATAGTACATTGTTGGTAACTCTTCCTATGTAATGATGAAGCATCATTTACAAAAATAAAGATCACAGAATGTTGGTAATTCTTCATGTGTAATGATAAAACATCACTTACAAAAATAAAAGCTTGTCAACGACCAAGAAAATATAATATTCCTCCCTATATCCCCTAAAACCTGGTTATCAAAAATGCAGTGCCCGCTAAAATAATTTAATTCTAAAGAAACCCAAAGCTTATAATTTTCCAATGCCCAATAATAATAATAATAAGGCAATTTTGAACCTATTAGCGTGATAATTCACTCCTTGACTACTTAAGAAGTAATACTTACACATCATAGTTCATTTAAAATTTTAAAGGGGTTGTTTGAGTGGTGGGATGGATTTATAAAATATTTTGAAATTATTTTATCTTGTTTAAGACATTCATGCATTTGGAAAGTTGTGTAAAGTATAAATTGTGTGGGTAAAAGGTAGTATAGGGAGTAGAGAATAGAAGTGGAAGAAGATGAATAGCTTGTACCTATTTCAGTAAATATTCTTATCCTAAATCAGTCACACAGCTATGTCAATGACCTTTAACACAAAATTTGTTTATGTTAAGAAAACAACACTTAGAAAATAGATGGCATGTATAAATTATTCCACAAATCCTTCATGAAATCTTCACTGACATGTTCTATTACACACATATAACTTGTAGAAAACTGAAGCAGATAGTCTACTGTTAAATCATTTAACATCTTCTCACTCACACTTCTCTAGTTGCTGGAATTTATATTTATAAGAAACTAACAAAGGAAAGATACACACCACACATTAGATGTTCCTTGAATCACAAAATCCTCCAACATGAAGCAAAAAGGTTTTTTCTATTATTTTCAGTCTTCAGGTAGACTAGCATCCAACCTGGAAATAGTATTTACAAGTGCTATATATAGTAAGAGAGGAACCAACTCCGTCTCCTCTAAAAAGAAGGAAACATTAATTCTAACATAACATATGTGTCAAAATAAACTACATACTTATCCCCACGAAATCTAACAGAAAGGACTGATGGAGAAAGAACAAGAGAAGAATTTTAGGTTGGAATGCTGAGTGTACTGTCATGCTGCCCCTTTTTCTGCGGAATTTTCTCCTTGTGTCTTGTGTCTTTAATAACCATGTAGCTTCATTTAATAATACCTCCAACAACCTCATAACTACCTAACACCATCACTTGCATTATCTATTTAGTTATGGGTTCTTATCCATCTTTAACTGTCTCAGAAAACTTGCTAACAGGTGTCAAAATTCAGTTAGAACAAGTGTTGCCGGAAATTCCGGTAAAAACCTGTAATGCGAAAAATTTGGAATGCTACCGGAAATTCTGGTAGCGCCCTATTTCATTTTCAAAATACATGGAAAAATATTGAAAATTTTGTGCTGACTTGTATTTCATGACACCTGGGTTGTTAAAATTTTATAATTGATTAGCAAAAAAGGATTAGCATCAAAAACCTTTTTACCTTTCCTCTAAGTGTGTTGCAGCTTCAGCCAATTTATCTAAATCAGTTTTGTTGTCAGCAGATGATGTTCTAGATCCAATTTCTCTTGTAATTGCCTTCTTGACAGGTTTTTTTCATCCTTATCACCCTTGTATGTTTTTCTTCTTTTTGAGGGCTCTGAGGGCTCTACTGAAGGGTTATTATTCTTGCTTTTCTTTATTGATTTCTCTGGTTTCTCTGCCTTTTAACCTTCAGGTTTCTCTTCAATGTTAATAACTTCTGTCAATAGGCTTGGCTTGAGAAGAGCCTTGGATTTTAGTCTAAACTTATTTCTCTCTCTTGTGTGCCTCTTTCTAGTGGTAGAAATAGGTTTAGCTTCTTCCTTTTGCTTCTTGATTTTGATGTCATAACCAACATCCTTAAGGAGCTCTTCGTCTGATTGGGTAGGCTGACACTCTTTCTACAAATTTTTCTGAATAGGTGCTTTCGAAATTTTTGGTAGCACCTATGCTTTTGAATTATATGCTATTACAAACATCCCTCTTCTAGCCTTGGTGTATACATTTGTAAATGGAGGAACAGGGGGTAATATCTTCATGGACTTGGGCTTTCTTGCTAAGAATCTCTCTCATTTTTCCAATTTTCTTTCAGTTTTACCTACAGAAAATTTCTCTTTCTTACATTTGGCCTTTTGATGAATATTTTCTTTCTGGGCCTTTCTTTTTGTTCTTCTTTTTGCAAATTGAGTTTTTGATTATGGAACTGGAGGAGTAGGTGTAGGTTGGCCTGCCCTATAGAGCAGAACGTGGTCCCAAGTAAGGTTTTTCTTCTTCAACTCTTCTTCAGCTAGAACTTTTATCAAATCTTGATGATACAAGCTATACTCAGAAACATCATTGTGGGTCTAAAACCTTGCTGACACCGTGGTCAGGACTTTCAACAAGAAAAATAGTAGATTCAATAACTTCATCCCTACAATATGAAATAAGAACCTCATGTGATAGAGGAATACCACAGTATAACGATTCCTTTCACATGTCAGATATATCTTGATAAGCTTGATGGCCTCTTCCCAGTCATTCTTAAGGTAGCTGGTTGGGATTTATTTTGCCCAGTTTTGATCTATGTGAGCATCCTTGAGGAAGCTGTTGAGATCACCTCCTGTGATAACTTGTCCCTTGAACCACCTTTCACCTTCTTGAGGAAGGTTAAAAGCTTTTGCAATGGAGTCTTTAGAAACCTGCAAAGTGAGGCCAGAAGCTGTAGCCTCCTGTCCATTAAATGAATTAGAAAACTCTAGAGAAACTCCTGAATGTGAGCTTCCCAGCTTGGTGCAAAGAGGATACCATCCTGACTGCATAAGAAAAGTTCTCACCCTCGAATTAGCATCAACCAAATATACACCCTGTGGTTCTATTCGATTTATCTTACCACCTGTTTTAGTCATCTTCAAAAAAATAATGACTATGTATCTTGCAAATGATAGGTGGCAGAGTATGAGGATTTTACCTTACAGATGTGGCATGTATTAGTCTATAGGATCTTATCTGAAATCTAGACTCCTTCTCCAACTGTGACTCTTAGCAAATTCGAAATCAACAGCTTAGACTTCAAATGACAAATACTTGTTTTTTTTTTGTGGTTTTTAAAACTAACTCTAGGTTCACCATCCCATGCAAATCATTCTCCATCATTAAAAATATTCATGATCATGATGTGCACCATGTGACACACCATCACCACCTTCAGTTGGATGCGTTCTCCGTATGGTATCTAAATATAGCTTATGGAAAGTGTCTTTTATGACACACAATGACCTCTGGAAACTGTGTTGTTGATTGGCCGGAATTTCCAGTAGCAGTGTTGTGCGGCTAGTAGAGCGGTTTTGGTGTGTGGTGTGATCACCATGATCTCTCTAACTCAGCAAAACATTTACCTAAACTTATGCATGACTGAATTGGCGTAGACAGGCATGAATGACAATGGTTTGATCATTAATTGTGGATTGACACATGTGGCATAACGTATACAACGACTTGACTCAAACTAACTGACTGAAATACGAAACCTCTCATTAGATATTTAACATAATTAAAAATATTTGATGCGTATTAACCCTATGACACGTGGTATGACTAAAGTGGATGCAGATTCTCGCTTTATTTTAAAAATAGAGTATGCTTATAGAAATTCCGGCAACGTCAGAAATGAAAATAAAAAGACAAAAACAGGAAATAATAGATTGTCCAAAAGGCTTAAAAACCGATGCTTCCGGAAATTCTCGTAGCACCCAACAAAATTTATTTTTATTTATTTTATTTATTTCTTATTTTTTTTTAATTTTTTGAAGTTTAATCCTAACAATAAAACTAGGAATGGACTCATGACTTAGCAATAAAATGTGCTAACATACCCTATAATTGACTAGTCAAGTTCTATGAAGTGAGTTGTGTTGAAGTGCTAAATCAAGCGAGCTTTCTCCATAGAGAAATCTATCAAGTGAGTTGTGGTCAAGTGGTAAATCAAATGATATTTCTTAGTGGAAAAGTTGAGAAAAAGTGAGATTCATTCCTAGATAGTTGGTTCAATCATCTGAGACCATGCTACCATGTTAATGCAGCCAATTATTTGATAACTTATAATCATTGTGTTATTGAGCCTTAAGAGTTTGTCTCGGGAAGTGTATCTCAATGAACATGTCCAAGTGAAAGTGAATCTAAAAGAGGGTAAATCCAACTTACTTAACAAAGGATATTTTACATAGTTACATGGGTATCGCTCCCAAGAATTGGAAAGCACATATGACAAGCTCCCCTGCTCCTGGGAGCTTGGGAGCTAGTAAGAAACACTCCAAAACTTTTGGGAGCTTGAATGGGTACTTTGGAGTTTTTCAGGATCTTCACTGCTACAATTTTTTTACTTTTTGGGAGCTTCACTGCAATGAATAAGTGAAAAATTAGGTGTATTTGATGCTTACAGCTTGGGTGCTGGTGGAAACCTAGTTCCAGCACCCCCCCATACTGCTTTGGGTGAGACTTTGACTTGCACAAGCAGGTCACTACCGAAAGCACTAGTAGTAAAATGGTTTTGTTAGTTAACCTCAACTCTAAACCTGGGTCAAGACCCCTCAAGCTAACAAATGGTTCCGTTGCTAGGACAGAGAACATTTTGAGAGAGATTGGGTGATGCCGAGAGTTCATTGGCAGCCATTAAATCCTAAACTTACTGGTTTGAAAAACAGATTCAAGAATTTTCCCTAAAAGAAAACAGAAGTAAGAAGTCATCTGTTGAAGAGTGGAAGAATAAGTATATTCTCACTGAGGTGCACAAGATCTTCTTCGTAACCTTTAAACACAAACTACAAGAGTGGTTGGCAAGGTTAGCGAATTCCAAACCTGTTGGAAGGACTATTAGGTCACAAAGTGGACCCCTGAATTAATCCAACAGTTGGAGAAGACTGATAATTCCATTACCTGAATTGTAGATCACTTGGTTGAAATCGTCTTGGGTGGGTTTGTAACAGAGTTTGCAGTCGATCAGTTTTTGTCCTAATTTGAAGTTGAAAGGATATTTTTCAAGGGATTAAGGGGTAATTTCTTACAAATTTTTCCTCTGCTGATTAAGATGTTATTGTGTGAAAAGGGTATTTTGTGCAGCCACATCGAGTGAATGGCCCCAGATCAGAGTGAAAGCACTACACGCAGCGGTAAATACTATCGGGTCAATCAGAGAGGGGGTATATTTGTATATAACCCTCTAAGAAACTCCCCTAATATAAAATGGAGTGAGGCTACACGCACTAAAAATAGCCCTCCTGCTACGCCACCATCAAATTCACGCAGGGGTAATAATACTCCTACCCCACCACCACCACCACCGACAGAAGATATGGCCACGCATATGAAGCTACCCACATTTAAGGGTGCAGGGGATGAGGATATGGACCGTTTTTGGTTTGTGGCGAATGCGGTGTGGAATGCGAATAATGTCAATACTGATGTTGTCAAAAGAGCGTAGCTGGCTATGGCCTTTGAAGGTTGTGCTTTAGATTGGTTCATGGGATACTTTGCTCAAAATGTGGATCCCACAGTTCAAGAGATTAAGAATTCCCTAAAGTAGTGGTTCTGAAAAGCCAAAATCCTATTCTCAATGCATAATAGAACTGAAATATATTAAGCAAGGGCCTACGGAATTAATTTGGGAAGATGACCAGCGATTGAAGCAAACCATCAATGACGGAGGATATGCTTACGATAATAAGTAGCATAAGGAATGGTTCATTGGCATGTTATTTCCACATCTGCGTGGGCCTATGGGTCAGCAGAAGATTGATTCTCAGGAAGAAGCTCTGGAATTTTATATGAAATTAGAAGTTGCGCCTATAGACGATGCTCAATTTCGAGTGCTACAAATTCAGAGCCAATTAGAAGCTATGCACTTAGAAATTCAGAATTTATGAAGCGACCGGGGTAAATAAGTTGGTCTAGATGTCTAGTGCATACGGTGCAAGGGTGTTGGCCACACCAAATATCAGTGCCCTCTACTGTCGGATTATATGCAAGCTAGGGGACTGAGTCCACTATGCCCGAGAGATGTTGTTGGGCCTAGTACCCCACACCATGCTGCACTAATTTTCCAGTGGCTAGGCGATATGAAATAGACCACCACCCACGGTTAGGAGATTATGTACCAGAATTGAAGCAATAGTGGTGTTGATTCTTCTCTTCATTTAGTAATGATGAGCACAACTCCCGAACTTATGACCTGATGATACACAGAGTGAACCTTTACAGAGTATAGGCCAACCCTTCATTTTTGGCATCTCCCTTTGGATGAGGAGGATCCCCAGCAAGAGGATGGGGAGGGGGGAGAGATGGAGGTGTAGGTCGAGGGAGAGGGAAACTAATTTCTTACAATTGTGGAGACACTAGAAACTATGCATGAGACTTCCTTAACCCTGCAGACAATCCTACAGGTATTGTAGGCAATTTTATCATGTAATAGAATATTTTCTTGTGTTGATAGCTAAAATACAGGAAAAGCAGTAGACACCAACGCAGAACATATAGATGGTTAAGGCTGAACCACACGATGATGGTCCAAGTGTAAATGTAATTGCACGTAGTGGTGTTGCCACCAGACGAAATGAAGAAAATTATACCGCAAAGCCACTGATTAGAAAGGCATCTAAAAAAAAGGAAGACCTCAACTGTAGAAATAAAAGGAGATTTTTATTAAGGCCAGGAAGGATTTTGCTGATGTGGGAGTGTCCACGTCAAGGACTCCCATGGAACCAAAAGATGATGATGAAGTTAAACCATCCTACAAGGCTACATTAAGCTACTATGCAATTAGAAGGCAGTAGATAATCTCAAAGCCCTAATAGACAGATGCGCAGAAAAAGAGGTACCACGAACAAAAACCAAGGTTGTGAACAAGGTTTATAACCAGAAGAAGCGAACTCGTAGGGAGATGCACATGACTATGTAGATTGGATACTATGAGATGGATCAAGTCATCTTGGATCTTGGGTCTAATGAAAATTTCTTACCTAAGGAAACCTAGTAGAAGATGGGAGAGCCAAAGTTGGAATGGTCCACCATTCAGCTACGCATGGCCAATCAACAAAATATCATTCCACTTGGCAGGCTTCCGCAAGTTGTGGTAGACATTGTTGGAGTAAAGGTATGCACTAATTTTGAGGTTATACAAATTTTGGATGATGCAGACCCTTACCCTGCACTGTTAGGATTGGATTGGGCCATTGATATGGGAGGCATCATCAATTTGAAGCGCAAAAGTATGCTTTTTGATAATAATGGTACATGGGTGATATTCCCACTAGATCCAGCACCATGTGCATGAACCAGTGCGCAAATGGGATGATGTTGACCATATCTACAAAATCACTGCTTGGGACAAAGACTGGATCAACCCTACAACTGATGGCATGTTGAACTGGGAGAAGGATAGCTCCTGTTTTTCTGATTCTGATGGCGAAATGGAGAATTGGCAGAACAGGTTGCACGATGTTTCTGCAATGCAATGCCTCAATATCAGAAATAAATTTCGATGCATCTCCTCTGAGGTAAGAGAACTACCCTACTTTGATGGTTCTGGTAGTGTCAAAGAATTTTTGGAAGCATTGGAAAAAGATATCCTAGAGGAACAAAGGTTTTGGGAGCTTAATTTGGCTATGCGTTCAACTCCAGCTCCTTGGTGGGAGACGCACAAGGGAAGTTTCTAGAACTGGGAGGAATGTAGAAAAATGATGATGATGTACTTTAAACCTCTAGCCACTCCACCCATTGATTTTTTCTACGGTCCGGGAGATCCTTGCAGGCACCTAGCCATGTAGATGGAGGTATGGGACGAAAATACATGGAACGAGTGGGTTCATAGGTTTTTCTACTCGTTGGAGCTGGTACCCACCACCTGGTATCTAGAAGTTGAGCTACACTAAGGTACTCAAGACTATCTTACAATGATCGGCGATTTCTTGACAACATTTGGCTCAGTTGGGGGCTCAGAAAAATTGGATGAAGCCCTGCAAGACATAGATGCTTTGGTCTTTGGAAAATCCTGACCCCAAAAAGAGTGTGTTGCGATGGCCTAGGATACGCAGATGCAAGACATTGTCAACTATAGAAATATTTCAATCAAGGATAATGAAGATGACCCAAGGAATTTTAGTATCCCGAAATCAGAAGGAGAGCGTGCAGTTGCAGGGCTGACATTAGGGATGGTGTAATATCCCAAAAGGGAGAATGAAGTAATACATAAACACAATATATGAACTGCAACAATGTAAAAAAATAATCTAAAGACACCATACAAATGTAAAAAATAACTAAGCCATTTTGTTAATATGGAGGTGGATAGAAAGTACAACAATGCTCAAAATATGAGACACTCAAGCCAAACAAGTGGCCTAAAATGACCCTGAAAGCATCCAACAAGAGGGACTGCGTAGCTGTTGGACTGCTGGATGGAATATTGCACTGTTCCTACTACAAATATCGAGACTCCAACTGCTGGAAAAATATAAAAGTATAGATCTGGAAATTCTGGAGCTCAGATGATAAAGTAATTTCAGATCCGAGCTCTATGATGAATACCCATGATAACCTATAAAGGATTTCTAGATCTGACAATCTTGGAAAATCACCCTCTTAGGCCCTGTAACTATAACACTGTTGGGTATGAAGATCTACTGCATGAGTTGAATAAATTATGGCTGAAATAAGGCACAACCAAGTCAATGCATAGAGGGTTGATCCCTCCTTCAGATTCTTAAGCTAGAAGCTCAAGATCTGTCTCTTCCAACCTCTTCCAATAGATGCAGCTACTGAATACACAACAGTTGAGTAAAAATACAATGTCAGGGATGGAGGATCTATAGCCTGATTGTAGATGGTGCAATGAATCTCCTAAATGATGGAAATAGTATGCCCAAAGTGAGGAGATGATCCCTCACTGAAATACTAGAAACTTCCTTTCTCCTTCAGATCTGCAAGACTGGGCTGCGCAATCCCTTGGGGAATTGCTGCTACATGGAGGCATGAAATGATGGAATCAATGCTAGATATTAATATGCTACTCCTTAAAGGTTGATCTTGAAGAAAAAGGTGAAAGGATGAATCCTCCACTGGTTTCCTAGCTGAGATGTTAGAAACAACCTCCACCTCTCAAACCCTCAAGCAGGAATGCGTAATTCCTAAGACTGAATATGAATATGAGAGTGGCTGAATGTGAAACCAATGCCCGATGATGTATGGAAGCTCAAGGAAACCTTCCCAGAGTAGGCACTCAAAGTCCCCTGTGGTTAAGGGTGGTATTTCTGCTCGGAAACACCCGCGTGCTAAACAACATTGCAGACTTAGCTAAACAACCGAAAAGTGCATAGAAATGTCCAAAGACAAATATAGATATAAACATATTAGAAATAATAATCTAAATCCTACCTTATATTGGTGCCTTCATCTTCCTTATATGGTTTTTTAGCCTTCCATAACCCTGGCCCACCTCATAACTATGTTGCACATGTGGCCACTAGCCTCCATGAAGACTGCACTGTCTCTCCATGTTCTCCACTATCTCTGCATTTAATTCCCACTCTCTCCATCATGTGTGAATTAGATACACCAATTCCTCCACTATCTCGTCATTAGTGCTCTATGATCTTACTTTTAATGCACCATGATCTCATTTGACTTCCTCCATGATCTCCATGATCTTATCTTTAACAATGCATGATTTCCACTCTTTCTACATTAATGAGCTACTTCACTACTCCATAATGCAGATCTAACTCAAAATTATTCACATACACACATCAAAATTGGATTTTATTCATATATGGTGTTTATGGCTCCCTCCACCCTCTTATTTATTAATTAATTAGAAAAATTAAGAAATCTAATATTCCAATTATCTGATGTAAAACTGGGAATATTATAGATGGTGGATGTTACTAAACCTCTGAAATTGAAGGAAGTCAACATTGGGATAGAAGAGCAGCCCAAGTTGGCCAAGATTGGGGACTACTGGGAAGATGATACAGTGGGAAACGTATAAATTTTAATACAATTATGTATTGTCTAGATTCTCCTGGTCTAACAATTATATGCCACTGTTATATACAAAATCGCTTCTACAAAAATTCTTGCAGAAATTTAAAACACGAACGCCAATTGCAAACACATGAAGAAAGATCATTCACACATAACACAAATTTTTACTAGGAAAGCATAAAGCTAAAATCCTCACTATCATATATTATGTATATATCATGGATCATGAAACAATCTCATACAATGTAATGTTCCCACATTTTGCAGCTAATGGGAATATTGCATTTTATTTTCAATTTTCTTAACTCCTGAATAAAAGTGTAAAGGAGGGACTCTAAAAATCCTAATCAGCAAAATAAATCAATGCCCAATGTGAACATGGAAAAATCTATGCCATTTCAATAAAATATACTTAGGTGTGAAAAGGAATGGAGAAGGCTGACTAGGTCAACAGTACCAAATCTCAGTAGTGTCTAGATGCATTGAACCTCCTTATTGATCAGTGCTGTTCTAGATGGAGACCTTTCATGTGAAAATGGTTAACTCATTGGAGGTGGTTTAAGGTTTCCCAAACCCTAATATTATAAAATAAAGAGGAAGGCCAAAAGAAAGGGTTGTTGAAGATAATTCGATTTTGAGATTGCATAGGAAATTCAAAATCTCTGGCTGTTTAGCTAGGGAGAGGAATTTCCTGTTTAGGAATTCCTCTTCCTTCATTGAGGAGCTCTTAAAGGAGTATGTTCTGAAATACCTCACATATAGGCATGAGTCCAAGCTTCCTCCATCAAGACAACGTTATTTCTGCAGCAGAATAATACTGTGTTGCTGGGTGTTGCAGTGAGGGGTTTTCAACACCACTTCCAGATCTAGTTTTGCAGAAAAAGGAGCATTCATTTATATGGAATATTAGTGAGGAATAATTGAGCTTAAATTTCATATCTTAGCATTAGGACAAATGACCTTCCATCATCATATGTGCAATATACTTCATAAATTGCGTTATTTTTCCAGTGCAATGCTGCAGCAGGGTTTCTACCCTAGTTTGGTGCTCATTTCCTTGAGGAAGGGCCATCCCTTCTTCCAGAAAGTTTGTATTTCAGTATTCTTCTATATTTTTTTACATTTCAGCTCATGTACTCAGATTTTTAGTGATTCTACATTTTCTAGATCTATATTCTGCAGATCTGATACTTGTATTTTGTTCTTTCATGAAATCCCCTTGCCGGGTGATCTTTTGATGTATAAAAGGAGTTGAATCTCCATTTTTCTTCATGATCAGTGATAATAAACTTCAGATCTGATTTTTTAGACATATATTGTCTAATGTCTTCAGAAATTATGCTCTACATGCTTCAGCCATTTTCTGCATACTCAAAGTCATGGGAAATCAGCATTTTTAAGCATATCTGGGGATGGAGGAACTGTTTAACATAGCTAGAATGATTTTTTTGAGCTGAAATTAGGTGAATATGTCCCTCATTACCTAATATGAAATAAACTCCTATAATTTCCCTTAATTTTATGCATATTTCTGAATACGTCTATTTTAGGGTCGAAATCACTGCTTTTCCTCACTTTTTGGATCCTAAATTCAGATCTAAGTTATTGATGTACTTGGAATAATTTTTTGAGTTTCTATCAACAAATTTTATGCACTGATAGCTCTCTACACTTCCAGTAGAGCGTTTTACTTTGTTGCAGCCCCTCATTGGGCCTTCTCTTGAAGATAACTAGGTGTGGGAGATTTGTTTAACCCACCTAGTCTTATTTGATTCTAATGAAATATTGGATTTAGTTTGTTTATTGACTAAAATAAAGGATCCAAGAGTCATTTTCCTATTCCATTTCATATTTTCCTGAAAATGCATTGTCAGTGCTTGATTTATGAGCAATCCTGAAAAAGGAACATTACAGTGGTATCAAAGCATGATATTTGGCTCAGCCTTTGGCTTCAAGCCAAAGTGTTGAATCCATGAAGCAGGAATCTTTAAAGCTCTATAGATAGAGTCTGTAGATGGCCAGGTAGCCTCTGGATCTCATCCTTTTCTCAAAGGTGACATATCCAGTAAATGCCCCTGTAGTCAATCTCTGGAATAGAATATTGATACTCCTGAAGAGGTAAATTTACAGCAGTATCAGAGAGGAGAAGAAGCAAAGATCATAATGATGGAGAGGATGAGTTTACTCTCATCAATGTTCAGATCTAAGAAGATCCTCTCCAAAGAGGTAGATCATAAGAGAGAAAGAAGATGCACCGAGACTCCTAGATGGTTTCGAGAAGAAGCAAACTGCAGTGAGACCTGCATAAGGTTTAAAGAAGAAGAAGGAAGCCCTAGCACTTCCTATCAGCAAAGCAGAAGACCAGAGAATCCTAGATCTCCTCATAGATCCACTATTCCCACTTTCTTTGAAGAAGGTGAGAGGTATAGCAATGAAGAAAAGAGATGCAAAGAAACTCCTAAAGGGTTTCAAGATGGAGAGGAAGAACTACACACTTCCTATCATCACAAAGCAAAGGAGAATGCCAATCTTGTAACTTTGGGCAAGAGATCTCCATTTTCATCATCTGCTGCTAAGATTCTTGTATCTAGAGAAGAGGCACTTGCATCTTTGCAAGGTAGTCTTGAGCTCTTAACATATGGAGACCCATGCATGAATCAAGAGATGCATAAGGAGGAGAAGGAAGATAACAGTGCTGGTATGCTTGAAGAAAGGAGGCCATCATTCTTGCTAGTAGTTGGAGGCATCACTGATCCGAGTGGAGGAACTCTTGTGCTCTGTCAAGAGGTTCCCACATACCAGTTGATCCAAGGTATGCATGAAATTTCAGCACATATTGTTTCAAGATTAATGCATAGCCAAGGATTAAAACAAAATTCTGATTTGAAGCAAAGACATGTCACAGCGTAGAGGACCCTTGATCTAATCAAGGATGAGATTGGAAACTATCCCTATGCATCATTGTTGAGTTGCATTCAATCTCTTGGGTTGAGATGTAGGGTCTCAAGAAAGGGGATTAGTATTATCCTACGTTCAATGGCTAATTGTGAGATCAGTAATGAAACTTGGTTTCAGACAGTACATGCATCACTTTGCAGATCTACAATTATGTCACTTAGTGATTGTGAAAAAGAGGCTTCAGCTCTCTAAGAGCATTATAAAGGCAGCTTCAACCTTGAAGCAGTGGAGAAGAAGAAGATGAAGAGTAGACATCTTGAGATGAGAAGCATTTTCTCCCCTCTAGATGACACTCTCTCAATGAGCATGCTACAGCTCAAAGAAAGACTTCTACTACTGCAGATTCAAAGCCTAACTAGTTTGGGAGGGCCATAGATGGAAGAAAGGTCTCACTAAGAGATCTCAACAAAGATGCATTTCAATATTTCATGAGATGCAAGGTTCTTCATTGGTTCAAAGGAGATGGTATTCTATAAAGGGAGGATGCCATGATTATGTAGCACATCACTCATCTTCCATATTGGAGTGAGTGGATGAGGATGATGAGAAAGAGATCACATGATCACTTGCAGACATGTATGGAACAACAAGCTTGGTTACGCTGGTTTCCCTTGGGAGACTCCTATCACTCTCCAAAGGCACCTATTTTTCTGAACTATGCCTTGAATAATGGTCACGAAATGAATAAGGATGCATGGCAATGCTGGTTGCTTTGGGGTAAGCATGATCACTACCCAAATATTCTCATTCTCTCATCTCATTCTTTATGCACCATTAATAGAGTATATGAAAGGGAAGCATGGTTGATGTGGTTGTTAAAAGGAGAGTTTGGACATTACATGTTAAATCTCATGTCCATGTATTCACCCATGTTTGAAATATGTCTCATTTATCCACATGTATTTCTGTTGGAGGGATATTTCATGCATGAAATTTCGTTTGGGAGGAGGAATGATTCCCACATGATGTTGTATGAGGGAGCTTGCTTGTACTATGTTTATGAGACATTTCACAATTCCATCATTGTGTTGTTGCTCCAAGATCCACATATTGATAAGCAAGAGGGCTGCAAAAGTCCTTGTTTCTATGGCTGCTCTTGGGTGAGTATGATTACTACCCAATAGCTCATCATTTTCTAAAGCATGCCTTGGATTTCAATGATATCTTGCAGCAAGAGAAGGCATGTACAATTTTGACTCACTTGGGAGAGTATGGCCACCACATGACACCTCCTATGTCTATGTGTTTTGCATTGTGTAGAATTTGGCATATTGATCTCATGATGTGCATTGATGATGATATTATGTATTGGGATGATGTGACATATCATATTTCCATTAGTATGGTTTGGTTTCATTTTGCACATGAGGAGGAAAGAAGGCACCAAGACCTCTTGTTGCTTTGGTTGCTTTTAAATGAGTATGGTGACCACACCATAGCTCATAATTTTCTGATTCATGCTCTATGTATTAAAGATAAATTCCAGCAAGGGAGGGCATGTACATCATCTTTTGGAAAGCTTGGCTTACCCATCTTACATGGAGGAGATGGAGGATGGTAGCAAAGGGCCTTGCTCCAGTGGTTGTTATTAGGAGAATATGGTTTGACATCCTTGTCCACCCATGTTTCTCCTTCACTTCTTCTTTTTCATAACGCTGGAATGATGGAGTTTGGATCCAACAAGGCCAAAAGGGCTAAGAAGGAAAGAATAACAATGCTTAATCAAGCTCATAAAACATGGATGGAGGAATGTTCTTGCATGATGAAGCTTTTCCTTTATGGAAGGAGCTACTTTATTCTATGTCTCTCATGTTATTATGATGGTGTTGGACATCATGTAATTGTCATTTTGTACTTCATGATAAGAAGAGGACATCTAACCTTACAGTTGGAAGTCATCTCATGCACTTGTGGAAGACAACTTTGGAACCAAACATACATAACCTATTGAAGAAAATGGAGGAAGCCTTCCTTATGTGGATGCCATTTGGAAGGGGTTAGATTATTTGCATCTACAATAAGAGTTGCTTGAGGGCAAGCAAAATTTTGCTAGGGGAGACTGTAATGTTCCCACATTTTGTAGCTAATGGGAATATTGCATTTTATTTTCAATTTTCTTAACTCCTGAATAAAAGTGTAAAATAGGGACTCTAAAATCCATTTCAATAAAATACACTTAGTTGTGAAAAGGAATGGAGAAGGTTGACTAGGTCAACAGGACCAAATCTCAGCAGTGTCTAGATGCATTGAACCTCCTTATTGATCAGCGCAGTTCTAGATGGATACCCTTCATGTGAAAAGGGTTAACTCATTGGAGGTGGTTTAGGGTTTCCCAAACCCTAATGTTATAAAAGAAAGAGGAAGACCACAAGAAAGGGTTGTTGAAGATAATTCGATTTTGAGATTGCATAGGAAATTCAAAATCTTTGGTTGTTTAGCTAGGGAGAGGAATTTCCTCCTCCTTCATTAAGGAGCTCTTGAAGGAGTATGTTATAAAATGCCTCACAACTAAGCATGAGGCCAAGCTTCCTCCATCAAGACAACATTATTTCTACAGAAGAATAATACTGTGTTGCTGGGTGTTGCAGTGAGGGGTTTTCAACACCACTTCCAGATCTAGTTTTGCAGAAAAGGGAGCATTCCTTTCTGTGGAAGATTAGTGAGGAAGCATTGAGCTTTAGTTTCAAATCCTGGCATCAGGCCAAAGGACCTTCCATCATTATCTGTGCAATATACTTCAGAAACTGCGTTATTTTTCTAGTGCATTGCTGTAGCAGGGTTTTTACCCTAGTTTGGTGCTCATTTCCTTGAGGAAGGGCCATCCCTTCTTCCAGAAAGTTTGTATTTCAGTATTATTCTATAATTTTGTACGTGTTAGATCCTTTACTCAGATTTTTATTGATTCTGCATTTTCCAGATCTATATTCTACAGATCTGATACTTGTATTTTGTTCTTTCATGAAATCCCCTTGCCGGGTGATCTTTTGATGTATAAAAGGCGCTGAATCTCCATTTTTCTTCATGATCAGTGATAATAAAATTTAGATCTGATGTTTCAGACATATATTGTCTAATTTCTTCAGAAATTACACTCTGCATGCTTCAACCATTTTCTGCATACTCAAAGTCATGGGAAATCAGCATTTTTAAGCATATCCGGGGATGGAGGAACTGTTTAACATATATAGACTGATTCGTTTGAGCTGAAATTTGGATCATAGGTCCCTCACGACCTAATATGAAATAAAATGCTGGTATTTCCCTTAATTTTATGCAGATTTCTGAATACATCTATTTTAGGGTCTAAATCACTGCTTTTCCTCACTTTTTGGATCCTAAATTCAGATCTAAGTTACTGTTGTACTTGGAATAATTTTATGAGTGTTTATCAGCACCTTTAATGCATTTATAGCTCTTTTCACTTCCATTAGAGTGTTTTAATTTGCTGCAGCCCCTCATTGGGCCTTCTCTTGAAGATAACTAGGTGTGGGAGATCTGTTTAACCCATCTAGTCTTATTTGTTTCTGCTGAAATATTGGATTTAGTTTTTTCATTGACTGATATAAAGGATCCAAGAGTCATTTTCCTATTCCATTGCATATTTTCCTGAAAATGGAATTGTCTATGCATGATTTATGAGCAATCCTGAAAAAGGAACATTACATACAAAACTCTAATCCAAGAGCTCTCAGTATAATATACAATCTTCTCACACTGTCTTGCAGAAATTGACAAAAGCCTTGGCCAAATTTCTGCCTCACAATATCCTACCTCCACTACGAAATACAATTTGATTACAAAGACCAATTCGATGCAATGATACCCTCCTTGACTGTGCAATCCAAGTTGATTAAAAAGACAAATTCGATGCAATCAGACCCTCCTTGACTGTGCAATCCTCATGAGAATATCCAATGTGTGTTTGGCTTGCAAGAGTGCAATCCAATATAGTACAACTGATAGTCAACTGTCCCTTTCACCTACCTCTCAATTGGGTCTCCACTGGATCTGACATGCATGTTGTTAACAGTAGTAAATCTTCAATTGCATGTGAGATCACTTCCATGCCAATAAATTTATTATTTAATTCACTGATCTCTCACTAGTGTATTGTTGGCTCGAGGGGTCCTGACCCAGGTTCAGTGTGCAAGGTTTGCCAACAAACCCCTATACTACTGGCCCTTTCGGCAGTGACATGCTTGCACAGGTCAAAGTCTCACCTGAAGTAGTATGGGTGGGCGCTGGAACCAGGTTTCCGCACCCTAAGAAATGATGGGTAAAGCAAGCAGAGCTGCGCTAAGTCCTGTAATTCCTGATTACCTTATTCTGCGCAGGGTTAATTAAGTCTCTATTTGCATCCATGTGCACTAGATATATAGTTATATGCTTGTTATAACATCAACACAACAGTACATAAACAGAACATACCAGATCTAGAACCAAGAATGCAGTACACAGATATTTCACATCTTAAAGACAGAAAACGCACAATACAACAATTATTAGTAATTCACACAAAAGTACTCATAGATCCAGTTCTCTAACAATATTTCGCATTCATTCATTCATCAATTGTTCCTTACAATCCCCTTCCCAACCTACGCACACAGCAGCAAGGTCCGCACATAGCTGGACTTTGATCTCCGCGCACACAGCCAACAGGAGTCCATTCTCCAAAACCCAGACAGATAGCTTAAATCACAATTCGCATCCATAGCTCATTATATCCTACCTTTTACAATACAAAATGCATCTCTATTTATAACAATCTAGACTCAAATTTCCTATGGTCTGAAACCCATGGTTTTCGGACCCCTAATTTTCCCTTTTACCCAATACAATGCTTTCGGGGCTTTGACCCACCCCAAAAGCCCTCCACTAGATTAAATCTAATCAAAAATATCCAAAATGGACTAGTTTCGCAGCTTGTTAGGAGACCCCGTTCCAACAGTCGCCCAACACAATCTTGTGACTCGTCCTGAGTCACTACAGTGGGGCAGCCTCTATTCGTGCGTGCAAGGTAGCCAGAGTGCAGACGAGTAGAGGGAGAACTTCTTGACTCTAGGCCGTAGCTCGTTGTGCAATGTTGATAAGTGTCAGGGAGGCAGGGCCATCTGGAGCCGCAGTAACCCTTTCTAACAGCTGGTGGAGGCGCGCAATGGCAGACTGAGCATCTTCGACTAGCTGGAGTGCGGTGTCGGCCCATGGTTTCAACCTTTTTCAGATGACATGCTTGTTGTGGTTCAGGTTCTCAAGCTTGTCCAAGATGGCTAGATGTTGTGCGAAGGTGGTGGAGGCTCTAACTTGATCCAGAGTAGCTTCCGCCTACTGTAATTCCTTCTAGATATGCTGAAGCATAGAATGGTGCTGGAGGGCCGTCCATAGTTGGGTAGTTGTTTCAACCAATTGTGTGCCCCGCGTCAGCTACTCCTGTATAATATGCGTTGCATCTGTGACCACTGCAGTCCACTGGTCCCGTACTTCCGGAGGTATGTCGTACTGCTATTGCGTGGCCCAGTCATGGTGGTGAACTTCGTGCAACACTCTGGTGTATAATCCTCGTAGCTCTGTGTGAGATAGCTGCGCTAAATCTATTTGGATGTCCCCAGTAGTTGGATCAGGAGTGTTGACTAGGGAACTGCGAGGGAGTGAAGACACATTGCTTCTACTGGGCGGTACTCGAGAGTTGCGGAGAAGTCGCAGCATGTCCCTGTATATCAGCATTCCTTCTTGGCGCAAAACTAGTTGTGACCTGACTATGATGCTGTGGGTGGGGGACTGCGGTACTAGTAGACCTTCTTCTGCTATATCTTCTAAGGCCAACTGGTTGGGTCCTGTGGCTCTCCCTGGAGTCCGAAGGTCAGTTGTGTAGTACTGGTGCCTCTCTGTTTGTGGCTCGCAGACAATTCTTTCTACAAGAAGCCAGTACTCATTCCTTTGATTGCACTCAGCATTCCTAGGCTCTCTTAAGATGATATCTGCAGTTACTGAGCAGCCTGGGACTGGATCATTCGGTAGGTTAGGGTCCATTCGAGCAACAAGAAAATGGGCATCCCAGAGAATGTTAATGAGCGCAAAAAACTAGTACACAGGTAGCAGGAGCATGTTGTAGGGTGAATAAATAGCCTGGTGTGAAGTTATCCAGCCAACCGCACATCATCCGGAGCTATTTAATGGTGGAGTAGCCCATTCATGAGACTGACCATCGATCAGGTGGATCAATCTTACCATAAATGGCTTCATTGATGATCTGCCTCCTATTTTGTGTACTTGTAAGATTCCTTTTTCATCAAATCGGGATGTGTTGGCGGTCCTCCTTCGTGCCTAAGGTCGTTTCCATGGAATTTCAGACCACAGATGACACCTACGTATCATTTGCATACCCTAAATGAAGTTCAATGCAAGGTGTGTCTGCAAGTTTTCCATCCGTATTTTCGAGCCATGCACTTTTCCCTTGGTCGAGACATCCCTGTATGATAGGTTTGCGTCACGTGTCCTCGTGCCATCTATTACTTGAGGCGTCCGCAAATTTGCCCAATTATACGTGGGTTCAGTCAGGTCCGTAACCCAATGCACACCTAGGTCAGCGGTACCCTGGAAAGCCTGTCCGTGCAAGGTTTGATCACACCCTTGAGTGTTGTATGTCAGCAAGTATCTGGGTAGGTTGACTGACCTCGGAACCCATCTGGCAACTGGGGTCCCTATGAGCAGGATCACCCTTCTCCAATACTTCTCCTGAGTGAAGAATACCGGTCCTTGCGTAGGTGATCCACGTAGTGTTAGTGGCAGTGCTCCTAGCCTACATTCTGTGGGAATATGAGGTTCAACAGTCTTCTGAATATCATCTGCATCCTCCTGGCATGGTAGGTTTCTTTCCTTGGTAGAGATGCGATGGAAATTCCGGAGAGTTTGAAGACATTGAAGCGCTGAAACATCATGCAATCGACCTTGCCAATTTTCCAGCTCCTCATCAGAGTTGGAAAAACATTCACTGTCATTTTCCCAACAGAGCATTCCTTCATCCATGGGGTTAACCCGATCTTCATCCTACGCAATTAATTTATAAATGTGATCTAATTCCTCTTCCTCATAGGCTGGCTCTGTAAACTGCGCACCTTTTGCTGGATCTAGTGGTACTATGACATGTGTACCTTTTCTTTCAAACACCATGTTGCGCTTCTTGAGATTGATGAAACCCCCCATGTCAATTTCCTAGTCCAGTCCAAGGAGTGCAGGGTAGGGATTCGCATCTTCCACAATTTATATTACTTCAAAGTTAGCTAGGACCCTTACCCCTGTGATGTCAACCATGACTATTGGTAACCTCCCTAGAGGGATGATTTTTTGTTGATTGGCCATTCGCAGCTGGATGGTGGACCATTCTAATTTAGGCTCTCCCATTCGTTTCCATGTCTGTTTTGGTAATACATTTGCATCTGACCCCAGATCTAAGATAACCTGATCCATCTCGTAGTCACCAATCTGCGCAGTCAATCGCATCTCTCTTCCAGTGCGCTTCTTATAGCTATATATTTTGTGTACATCCTTGGTCTTAGGGATCAAATTGGACCGAGCTGTGCAGGTATTCTGTAGTTCTTGGAGATTTCCTATATCCTGCGGATTCTGTAGTAGCTTCAGACATGCCTTTAAAAAGGGCTCAACTCCTTCCTCTATCTGAGGTTGCGTCGGTAGCTGCGCAAGGGCTGCCAGTGGTGTTTGTTATTTTAAAGGCACTCCTTCCCTGGAGGCAAGCTCCTCTTTTGCTCCCTGGGTGACCAGCCCACTGCGTGTCATGAATATTACACAGGGATCCACCTTTCTTAGCTCAGTTTTAACTCTTTGTACGTTCTGCGTAGGGGTAGGCTGCTTTTCCTGCATCTTGGCTATTAAAATTGGGCATTCCTCTACCTCATGGTCCAACTGCCTACAATATTTGCACGATGTCCTGGTGGGATTTGGGCATTCTCTAGAAAAATGCCCTATTTCTCCACAGTTATAACATATTAGCTGCCCACGTCCTCGGCCTACGCTTCCTCCCTGACCTCCTCTGCCTTGGGTCGGTGATCCTCCAAAGTGCGTAGAAAGTCTCGACGACGCAGGGTCTGATTGTACCCTACATAAGTTCCCACGATCCATCATTAAGTCATAGGTACAACAGTTCTGCTCATCATGTCCTACTAATCGGCAGAATCGACAGCATTTTTGCTTCATCTCTGGGACATATGCACCTAGCCGAGGGAAATGGTTCGTTTCATGTAGTCCTGCTACCCGAAAATCATCACACCATAGCGTAGGTCCGCTTGAACCTAGTCGTAACAGGACAGGTTCCCTACTTTTCCCTGGGCATATCGGACTAGGTCCTCCTGCTTGCATGTAATTCGTCAGAAAAGGGCACTAATCCTTTGTATGGCCAGACACCCAGCATCGTATGCACTAGAGATCTACGCAACCATCGTTTCCTCGCTCTTTTTGCAGGTTATGTATTTCCATATGAATAGCCCCAAGTTGTTCCTAGATTTGTTGTACCCCTGCTGACGTACCCTCTCGGGGGGCAGCGTCTAGCTTCATAGCGACTTCCACAACTTTCTCCTGTGACTCAAAGGTATGATAACTCATTGGTGTGTGCAGGTGAGGTAAAAACATAGCGATGAACCATTCTGTATGATGTCTATCATCATACTCGAATCCCCCTTCCATGATTTCCTTCTTTAATTGCTGATGTGCTTCCCATACTAACTCAGATGCACCTTGTTTGAAGTCCTTTACTTCTGCTACCAACTAGGAATAGGATTTCGGCTTTTGGAATTGTTGCTTCAGAGCGTCTTCCATATCTTGAATGGATGCACTCCCGTTCTGGGCAATGTATCGCATATACCAGTCTAGGGCCCTGTCCTCGAATGCTAATGACAGCTGCATCCTCTTCACCATATCACTCGCCACATTCTGCGTAGTCTAGACAAAATCGTCAATGAACCAAAACAAGTCCATATCCTCATCTCCTACCCCCTTGAAGGTAGGTAGTTTCAGATGCACAGCCATATCACTGTCTAGTGGGGGTGGTGGTATAGGTGAATTCTTACCTTTGTGCGGCCTAGGTGGCGATGCAGCTGGGGGATCTTGCGTAGTTGGTTCCTATAACAGATTGTAGGCAGATCTCCTTCCGTCAAGGTTGGACAATAGTATTTAACACTAAGTGTCGTGCTCCCATCTAGATCCAAGGTCATTCAGTTAGTATGACTACACAAAATGCTCTTTTCGCACAGTAATTTCTTGATCATCAATGGTAATGTCCTAAAAAATTTGCCTCGAAACCCTTTCAAGAATCACCGTTTGGCCTCAGAGTATGATACAAACTGATCAATGGAAAATTCCATTACAAATCCTCCCAGCACACTATCCACCCAGTGATCCACCGTGCGTGTGATAGTATTATTAGTTTTTTCCAGCTGGTCAAGCAGCTTTGGGGTCCACTGAGTGACTCGCTCATCCTTCCAGCACTTCTGGAGTTCCACAAGTCTAGCCAGCCACTCCTGGAGTTCAATCGCAAAGGTTACAAAGAATATTTCATAGCTTTCAGTAGGGATGTACCTATTTTTCCACCTTTTCGTCGTTAACTTCTCACTGCGATTTTCTTTTACTGAGAAATCCTGGATCTGTCTTTCGAACTAGTCTTCGATCTCTTTTATTTCAGGTTTCCAGTATTTTCTTGTCATTACCCAATTCCTCTCTTAGAATTCTTCCAGTCCTGGCAACGAAACCATTTTTTGGCTTGAGGGGTCCTGACCCAGGTTCGGTGTGCAAGGTTTGCCAACAAACCCCTATACTACTAGCCCTTTCGGCAGTGACTTGATTGTGCAGGTCAAAATCTCAACCGAAGTAGTATGGGAGGGTGCTGGAACCATGTTTCTGCACCCTGAGAAAGGATGGGTAAAGCAAGCAGAGCTACGCTAGGTCCTGTAATCCACGATTACCTTGTTCTACGTAGGGTTAATTAAGTCTCTATTTGCATCCACATGCACTAGATCTATAGTTATATGCTTGTTATAACATCAACGCAGCAGTACATAAACAAAACATAACAGATCTAGATCCAAGAATGCAGTACATAGATCTTTCACAGCTTAAAGACAAAAAATGCACAATACAACAATTATCAGTAATTCACAAAAAAGTAATCACAGATCCATTTCTCTAACAATCTTTCACATTCATTAATTCATCAATTCTTCCTTACAATCCCCTTCCAAACCTGCGCACACAGCAGCAGGGCCCGCACACAGCTGGACTTGGATCTCCGCTCACACAGCCAATAGGTTTCCGTTCCCCAAAACCTAGACATATAGCTTAAATCACAATTCGCATCCTATATCCTACCTTATACAATACAAAATGCATCTCCTACCTTATTCATTATATCCTACCTTTTACAATACAAAATGCATCTCTATTTATAAAAATATAGCCTCAACTTTCCTATGGTCCGCAACCCATGGTTTTTGGACCCCTAGTTTTCCCTTTTACCCAATACAATGCTTTCGGGGCTTTGACCCACCCCGAAACCCCTCCGCTAGATTAAATCTAATAAAAAATATCCAAAATGGACCAGTTTTGCAGCTTGTTAGGAGACCTCGTTCCAACATGTATCTTCAGTTACAACTAGCACAATTGAGTTTAGCACACTTAACTGAGTTAAATTACTTTGCAACTTAGGTAACTACACATCCAACTCTGTTACAACTTCAAATCACACAATTAAAACTAAGTCCACTTGCATGTCCCACCAACCAACCTTAGAACTCGAAATTCCTTCTGCTAATTGGTTTTCCACTTCAGTTCACTGATTCCATGTGCTCCACGAGAATAGATTAATATTTATTGTCAAACTATTATTAAGGGATGAAAATAGTCGACATGCATCTATAAATAGACATACGATCTATAAATAGATTTACATCTAAAAATAGACTTACACCTTGTAATGTTCCTAAATTAGCTAAGCTAATTGGAACATTAGAATTTTGTTTTATTTTTCATGTTTGTGAATAATATACTAATGGAGGACATGTAACACTCTTTAGATCTAAAAATAAATACATGCTCAATGTGAACAGGATTAAATATGAGTTGGTTGCATAAAAACCACTTGTGTGTGAACAGGGCTGAGCTATTTGACTGGGTCAATGGGACCAAATCACAAGACAGTCCAGGTGCATTGAACCTCCTAAGTGATTTGCGCAGTTCTAGAAGGAGCTTCTAAATGTGAAAGGGGCTAATTCAAGTGAAGTGGTTTAGGGTTTTGCACTTCCTCATTTTATAAAAGGGAGGGAGAGGACTCAAGGGAAGGTTGTTGATGATTTGTGGTTGTTTGAGCAACTCGAGTTCTCTTGGCTGGTTAGCCAAAGGGAAGAGGGTTTCCTGTTTAGGAATCCTCTCTCCTTCCATGGAGTAGCTCTTTGGAGGAGGATGTGCTGCACTGATCCACTATCCAGTATTTGGCCAAGCTTCTACTTCCAACTGCAATGTAGATCTTGTTGAGGGTTTGATTGCTTTTGTATGCTGCATCAAGTGGAGTCTAGATCTTTTTCAGATCTAGAGCATTTCAATACTTCTTTTCAGTGGAGGAGGGTTCTAATCCATTGGAGAAATGTATTGAATGATTTGAGCTTCATTTCATATCTTGGAATTAGGCCAATGTGTTCTTCATGGTATACTGCGTAGTTCCTTCCCCATATCTGCGTTATTTCTGAAGGAGCAGTGTTGCAGGTTTTTTGGCATCATTTTGGAGCTATATCTCTGATGTGAAGGAAGCCTCCTTGCATCAAGGGTGATCCATGGATTGGCCAACCAATCCATGTCTATTTCTGATCTGATTCATTCACTGAAGTTTTTGCTTCATAAATTTTGAATCATTCTGCAGATCTACTGCAGTAAAACTTAGATCTTCTCCGACATTTTCATGTATTGTTGAAATCCCCAAGGGGAATGTAATAAAGATCCCTTTGGGAATTTTGATTCATTATGGATCTCTGTTTTCATGTAATTATCAGTTTCAGATATGTAATATAATAAAATAAGCTTTAGCCTCCTATAACTAACGCTGAAGGCTTTCTGGATCATTCTCTTGTATTGCAACACCTCAATCTTGAGGGATTTTCCATGTAAAACCGATGTTTAACCTTGCTTAATGCTTATTCCATGTTCCTAAACTAATTTCATGATTGTAAATACTTTTTTACATCTTAAACCTTCAGAAAATACGCTGCCCTTGCTTCAGTAAATTTCTGCATCTTCCAAGTCATGGGAAATCAAGGTTTTTAAGCCTAGTTTGGGGAGGAGGAGCTGTTTAACTTAGCTAGAATTATTTTTTTGAGCTGAAATTTCGTATGTGAATCCCTATTAACCTGATATAACATATCCCAGAGCCATGACCCTTATTTTTACACATATTTCTGAATACAGTCATTTTGGGGCATGAAAAGCCACTTTTCCTCACCTTTTTGAGAATAAAAGTTGAGTAAAGGTTGCTGCAGCATTTGGAATTGATTTATGAGTGTTCTTAAACAATGTTTATGATATATGAAGCACACATCCCTAAAAAATTCGTTTTTCAGGCATGTCTTGCTGAGAAATCCATTTTGGGAACATTATAGTGGTATCAGAGCATGATCTTTGGCTCAGCCTGTGGCTTCAAGCCAAAGTGTTGAATCCCTGAAGCAAGAATCTTTCAAGCTCTATAGACAGATTTTGCAGATGGCTAGGTAGCCTCTGGATCTCATCCTTTTCTCAAAGGTGATATATCCAGTAAATGCCCCTCCATTCAATCTCAGGAATAAAATCTTGATACTCCTGAAGAGGTAACTTTACATCTGTATCAGAGAAGAGAAGAAACAAGAGGTCAGAAAGCTAAAGGAGATGAGTTTTACCTCATCATATTTAAGATCTAGGAAGAGCCTCTTCAAAGAGGTTAGACAGAAGAAAGAAGGAGGAATAAAATGAAACTCCTAGAGGGTTTCAAGAAGTAGAAAGTTGTAGTGAGACCTGTAGAAGGTTTCAAGAAGGAGAGGAAGATCCATGCACTTCCTATCCTCACAAAGAAGGAGAGATATATAGAGAAAAACAAGAGCATGGCTCCACCACTTGAAAGAATGATGGGTGAGAAGATCTCCCCGCTCCCTTTTCAGATCATGAAGGGCATTCAAGAAGATCTCAAAGAGATTGAAAAGGTGGAGACTTGTGCCAGCACTGTCACAACCTTGGAGGAGTAGCCTTCATGTTTAGAAATGGAGGAACGCCACACAGCTACAGAAGAATTTTTTCTTCTATTCACCAAGGTATGATTAAAGATTCATTTATGCCCATTTCAGCACATTATATGAGGAGATCTACATCTTTGCATGCTGTTGATTTAGAGCAACAGAGTTGCATTGTGCTGTACAAAGGTGGTGATGAAGAGAAGCTTGCATTTCAAGATCCCATGGAGTGCATGAATCTGATTTGGGATGATGGTATCCCTCATGGGAGGTGTACCAAGAATGAGGATGGAGAGCAAGAGGCGAGAAAGCCACTTGCGGATTTTTGATACCAGGCAGCAGGAGGCTTGGTTGCACTAGCTGCTCTTGGAAGAGTTTGATCATCACAATATTTCTAAGGGTATGTGGCAAGATACTTGCATCATGGAGCAGCAAAGATTATGGGCACATTTTTTTTGCATAACATTTTTCATGTCAAGCACTATGTTGTCACTACACGAATGGGATGATGGAAGTATGAGAAAAAAGCAAAGGATTTTGTTGCTTGGGACATTCTAGAGAGAGCAAGGGAAGATTTTCTCTCACGGTTTTCATGATGTTGCAGGAGTAGAAGATGGCACTATCATAGTGCAAAGGGGTTAATCCTTGACCTTAGATGTTCAAGAAGGACTTTCTTCATGGGAAGGACTTCTCATATGTAGCAGCATTATGGGATATGCCTTTGACATTCTGCATGTCAATGATTGGAGCTATGAGTTGATAGGAGCCTACTTGCATAGGCCAAAAATGTTGTCACTTTGGAGCTGAGATTTATTGATGGATTATTCCCAGGATCACTTCTCATTCGATGCACTTCGTGAGCAAAGAGGAGGTGAAGAAGATGAAATGGTAGATGGAGACATCTATTACTGTGGTGTACTTTTCTTGACTTGGGTTTCCAAGCAAGAGGAGAAGGAATTTCATGCAGCACTTGGTTCATCCCCCTTCATGGGAGTGTGCCAAACTATTATTGAGGATTCATTCACGAGTCCATGTATCTTCTTGCTTCCAACATATGGTGAGAGCTTTTTCTTGCATTCTCTTACCATCTCTTGGCAGTGCATTTCTCTACAAGAGGGCAAGCTATTTATTGAGTTCCATGAACTTCATTTGGCCAAATTGCATGATGGAGACAACCATCTATTATGTGGCCTTGGGAAAAGATGTTTTCCTTACATGTGGAGTCTTTATTCATATGATTAACCATGTCACAGGAGGCAATTTGCCATATACTCTTCTTAAGCAGTAGTTGAGAAGACTGCGCTGTGAGGATTTGGGGGATTGTTGGTAATCTCTTGCATCACATAGAACCTTCAGTATTTCCCTCATTATGATGATGATCATGTTTTCTTTGCTGATATTTCCATTATGTCTTTTGGGAGCATGATTGAGAAAGAGACACATGAGATGATTGTGTCCTTTTGGGAAGGATATTCTCACATTTTCTACAGCACATGTTCTAATAGGAACATGGGAAAAATTGTGGCCACCATAGCCAAACACTTGTTTCTTTTGGAGGTGAGCCATGTGTGTGATGGAGTACCTCATGGTGATACTCTTCTATCCATCACATATGAGGCCTTTTGGGCTGATTGGTTTTACAACGTTGGAGGGAGGAACTTTGCAGATCTAATCCTCATGATGCCACTCGAGGGCAATGTCCTTGCAGCCCAAGATCAGTTTTCACTCTACACTTATCTTAAGTGGAGAGGAGAACAGCATGGGGTGGGCTATCTTGTCTACCATGTGTACAATTTCAGCCCACCTATTTTACAAGAGCTCAAGGTGGAGGAACATTTTCATGGAGTTTCCATGTCATGAGGTGACTCATTTTTTGGTGGATGATTGCTTGAGGGTAGAGAACTCACATGGGGGATGATATTTCCCAATACACTTCAGATTCCATGCCTCAAGGGAGCCTCTAGGCAACACCTTATTGCCTTATTGAGTATTTCACTGTTTCATGATGATAGCTATTCAACTAACTTGCATGCTTGGGAGGGGAAATATGGAGATTCATTGTTGACACAACATCTCATTACTTGGAGGAGTTCATCATATGGGGATGCTACAGTAGGAGGAGGAGACATATTTCAGTTCTATCCTTACAGTTTCTTCAGGACAAGCAACATTTTGGAGGGGAGGACTATAATGTTCCTAAACTAGCTAAGCTAATTGGAACATTAGAATTTTGTTTTATTTTTCATGTTTGTGAATAATAGACTAATGGAGGACATGTAACACTCCTTGATCTAAAAATAAATACATGCTCAATTTCAACAGGATTAAATATGAGCTGGTTGCATAAAAAACACTTGTGTGTGAACAGGGCTCAGCTATTTGACTGGGTCAACAGGACCAAATCACAAGACAATCCAGGTGCATTGAACCTCCTAAGTGATCTGCGCAGTTCGAGAAGGAGCTTCTAAATGTGAAAGGGTCTAATTCAAGTGAAGTGGTTTAGGGTTTTGCACTTCCTCATTTTATAAAAGGGAGGGAGAGGACTCAAGGGAAGGTTGTTGATGATTTTTGGTTGCTTGAGAAACTCGAGTTCTCTTGGCTGGTTAGTCAAAGGGAAGAGGGTTTCCTATTTAGGAATCCTATCTCCTTCCATGGAGTAGCTCTTTGGAGGAGGATGTGTTGCATTGATCCACTATCTGGTATTTTTCCAAGCTTCTACTTCCAAATGCAATGCACATCCTATTGAGGGTTTGATTTCTTTTGTAAACTGCAACAAGTGGAGTCTAGATCTTTTTCAGATCTAGAAAATTTCAGTACTTCTTTTCAGTGGAGGAGGGTTCTAATCCATTGGAGAGATGTATTGAATGATTTGAGCTTCATTTCAGATCTTGGCATCAGGCCAATTTGTTCTTCATGGTATACTTCGCAGTTTCTTCCCCAGATCTGCATTATTACTGAAGGAGCAGTGTTGTAGGGTTTTTGGCATCATTTTGGAGCTAGATCTCTGATGTGAAGGAAGCCTCCTTGCATCAAGGGTGATCCATGGATTGGAAAACCAATCCATGTCTTTTTCTTATATGATTCATTCACTGAATTTTTTGCTTCAGAAATTCTGAATCATTTTGTAGATCTACTGCAGTAAAACTCAGATCTGCTTCGACATTTTCATGTATTGCTGAAATCCCTAAGGGGAATGTAATAAAGAGCCCTTTTGGCATTTTGATTCATTATAGATATTGTTTTTCATGTAATTATCAGTTGCAGATCTGTAATATAATAAAAATAATCTTTAGCCTTTTGTAACTAACGCTAAAGGGTTTGTGGGTCATTCTCTTGTATTGTGGCACCTCAATCTTGAGGGATTTTCCATGTAAAACTATTGTTTAACCTTGCTTAATGCTTATTCAATGTTCCTAAACTAATTTCCTGATTTTAAATACTGTTTTACATCTTACACCTTCAGAAAATACGCTGCCCTTGCTTCAATAAGTTTCTGCATCTTCCAAGTCATGGGAAATCAGGGTGTTTAAGCCTAGTTTGGGGAGGAGGAGATGTTTAACTTAGCTAGAATTATTTTTTTGAGCTGAAATTCGGTATTTGAATCCCCCTTGACCTGATATAACATATCCTAGAGCCATGACCCTTATTTTTACGCATATTTCATAATACATTCATTTTGGGGCATGAAAAGACACTTTTCCTCACCTTTTTTAGAATAAAAGTTGAGTAAAGGTTGCTGAAGCATTTGGAATTGATTTCTAAGTGTTATTAAAAAAATTTATGACAGCTGAAGAACACATCCCTGAAAAAAAAAAATTTAGGCATGTCTTGTTGAGAAATCCATTTTGGGAACATTATACACCTAAAAATAGATTTATACCTAAAAATAGTCTGAGGCTCCATACTAGTGTAGGTGTTTAATTTTCACTAGGATCATCATCTTGTTGAATCTCAACAATCCCTCTCAATAAAAAATGGATTATCCTTCACCCCGATCCTGTCTCTATGGTATTCAAATTTTCTCCTGGTGAGCACCTTCATCAGAATATCTGCATCCTAATCTTCTATAGGAATGTACTGAAGCATCGTGATCTTTTGATGCACACAATCTCTGATATGATGATACCGAATATCTATATTCTTAGATCTATCATGAAAAGCAGGATTAATCGAGAGTTTAATGCAACTCTAATTATCACAATGAATCATTGTAGGATCTAAATGAGAACCAAATAAAAAAACCAGGATATTTCTCACCCAGATAGCCTCACATGTAGCTTGAATTTCTGCCATGTATTCTGCTTCCGCTGAACTGAGTGCCATGGATCTTTGTTTCCTGTTGTACCAAGAAATAGTTGTAGATATGATACTAAAGATCTTTCCTGATGTGCTCTTTCTATTCGTTGGGTTGCTCACCCAATCTGCATCCGTGAAGCCATGAAAATTCACCTCATCTGCCTATTTGTACCACAAGCCATACTTAGATGTGCCCCTCAAGTATCTCAGGACATGCTTTCCCGCCTTCCAAAAGAGCTTGGTAGGCTTAACCATTGCTTGACTAACATGGTTCATTGCATAGAATATGTCCGGTATTTTATTTACTAAATACATTAGTGAACCCACCAACTGTCGATAGACAGTAGCATCCACTACCTCTCTAGATGTAGCATCCTCTTTCCTCTAGTTTCCTAGAAGAGGAGTATCCATGGGTTTGCAACCCTCCATGTGAAACTTACCTAGTATCTCCCTTGCATACTTGCCTCGAGAGAGAAAAATTTTACCATCTCACTGCCATATTTTCAATCCAAGGAAATAATGAAGGAGGCCCATATCATTCATCTTGAACTCCTTTGGAAGGTCCTCCTTGCATGAGTGTATCGATTGCTCATCACCAGTCAGTATTAAATCATCAACATAAAGAACAATGATTAAAATCTTACCCTCCACCACAATCTGGTATAGGTTTGCATCTGCCTTACTCTTGGTGAAGCCAAGTCCGGTGGAATAGCTGTCTATCCGAGTGCACCAAGCATGGGGTGCTTGCTTCAGCCCATACAATGCTCTTTTGAGTCTGCACACATGAGACTCGCTGCTAAAGATCTCAAATCCTTCAGGCTGCTCAATGTACACCTCTTCCTCAATGATTCCATTGAGATATACAGTCTTCACATCCATCTGATGAATGTGCCAACCCATCTGCGCTGAGTGAGTGAGGATGGTCCTTATGGAATAATATCGTGCAACGGGTGCAAGGTTTTCTTCATAATAAATCTCCTCGATCTATAAGAAGCCCTGGGCCACAAATCTAGCCTTTTATTTCTCAACACCCACATCAGTAGCTTGATTTACCTTGTAGATCCATTTTGAATCTACCACTGATTTATCAACCGTCCA
Organism: Pinus albicaulis; assembly: GCA_034641835.2. Taxonomy (NCBI): domain Eukaryota; kingdom Viridiplantae; phylum Streptophyta; class Pinopsida; order Pinales; family Pinaceae; genus Pinus; species Pinus albicaulis. The sequence goes on from CM076580.1 coordinate 1,323,052,741, forward strand.
TGGAATAATTTCCCAAGCACTATTTTTGGCAATGGATTCATACTCCTCCACCATTGCATCTACCCATGTGGGCTCCTGCACTGCTTCTTGAAAGGAAGATGGCTCAGTCACAATAAATTTTCTCATGAGAGCCATGTATCCAGTGAATCGGTCCGGAGATTTCTTTGTCTACACTGTGAAGTAGGGACTCCTACATTCTGTGAAGCATCAAGTCTCAGCCTCTCAGCTTTTGTCGTATGCCTTCTGCTAGTTATGATGTTTGGCTTTGCGTGAGTGGACTCCTCCACTCCATGAACCTCCTCCTGTGGCTAATCCACATCTAGAGACTCATCTTTGGGAACCAACAGTTCCTCCTTCACATGCAATTCTAGCTCCCTCTCAAGAGACAACCACATGGCTTTCCCCTCATCAAATTTTAGATCTCATTTCATAAAAATCATCTTACTATTAGGAAAATACACACGATAATTATGGTTTGTTTCTATATATCCCACAAATATCCCAACTTCAGCAGTCGGCTCCAGCTTCTTCCTGGAATTCTTGGTCACATGCACATAAACATATGAGCAAAAATCTTAAAGTGAGAAACATCTGGTTTCTTACCAGTAAAAGCTTCTTCAGGTGTACTCATGCCAAGTACTCTATGAGGACAACGGTTTTTCACATAAACTGTAATGTTGCATGCTTCCACCCACAAATGAATTGGTAGGACCTAATCATGCAGCATTTCTCATGTCGCATCCATGATTGTTCTTCTCTTCCTCTTCGCGACCCCATTTTGCTGTGGGTTTTGAGGTGCTATGAGTTCTCTTTGAATTCCTTATTTGTTGCAGAAGTCTTTGAATTCATTTGAGATGTATTCTCCACCATTATTTCTCCTCAGAGCCTTCATTTTCTTCTCCGACTCTTTCTCCACCAATGCCTTAAACTCACAGAACTTTGAGAATGTTTGATCCTTCTTCTGCATGAAGAAGATCTAGCATTTACGAGAAAATTCATAAAAAAATAATATAATACCTACGTTTTTTTGTTGAAGCAATTGAGAATGATCCACACACGTCTGTGTGAGCTCTCTCTAGGATCACCAAAGCACAATTCTCCTTTTCATGAAAGGTGGACTTTACATACTTCCCCATGGTGCAACCCTTGCACTGATCTAACTGAGAAAGTGTTCCCATTGGAAGTCCAGTAGATATTTTCTACATGACTTTCAAGGCTCCATGATGAAGATGGCCCAATTGCCTGTGCCATAATTTTCCTTCATCCCGGCTCACCACTTTTTCTAACTTTCCCATCATGTCAACATAGCTATCTACCTCTAGCTTGTAGAGATTCTTGACTTGAATCCCTATCCTCTTGGCTTGACCCATTGTTTTATGTCGCAAAAAGCTTTTCCATCACTGAAAACAATTTCATAGCCTCTTTCCTCCAACATCGCGACTGAGACCAAGTTTTTCTTCAGAATTGGAACATGCATAACATCTTTCAATTGAAATGGTTTACCTGACTCCCTCTCAAAGGTAATGGTATAAATTCCAGTCACACTGTATCATCCATTGTCACCCATCTCTATATGCATCTGGAGATCTTTCTACTCCAAATAATTGAAATGCTCCTTATCTCCCGTCATGTGGAAGGAAGCACCACTATCAAGATACCACACCGATCCCAATGCGCTTGACACCATGCATGCGATCAAGGAGAAGTCAAGTTCAAATTTCGAGGCATGGTTACAGTGACAGTGAAAACACTTCACCTTGGACAACTATAGCTTCTTGCCTTTAGACTCGGATTTTGAATGGAATTTCTTCCCCTTCCCTTTCCTTGCCTTAGCAGCCAAAGCACAATCCTCTTCATCATCATGCTTTGATGAAGAGCCATCTCTGGTGTTCTACTTGAACTCCTCCTGCACTAGATCTAACCACAGTTGTTCCCAATCAGACAGTTTTTCCCGTCTGTTGACAGAGTCTTCATAACTATGCCAACTCTTAGAAAGTCCCAAGAGAGACAAGCTCACCAAATCATCATCGGCAACAGTGATTACCACACTCCGCAGTTCATCCTGACATTGGACAAACTTTGTGAGATAATTTGGAATATTGTCGCCCTTTTCCATCTTGATCTTTCTGAGTTTATCATTCAGCGCCAATTTCCTACAGTTGCTGCTGCTTTGGAAAAGATCCGTAAAATCCTTCCACATAGCATATGGATTGGCTTTCCCATGAAGGCTTGAGACAATGTGGTCTCTTACACCTTTTAACAAAATCCTTCTCGCCTTCTCTACTTTTTTTTTCCATGCGTCAAGTAATGCAGCATCCGTCGAAGTGGGCTTAGGAACATCACTGTCGATGAATTCCTTCAAGAAATTTTCTTCAAGCATCGCCTCCATCCTGTCCTTCCAGGAAATGTAGTTCAAGATGCCCTTGAGTGCATACTCTAGCCACAAGCCATTGAAATCCATTTCGATGTTTACTCAATTGTCGCACCAAGAAATTCTTGCAGCAAATTTGAATTGTTTCCACCAACAAACTCAGCTCATGCTTCAAAATTGCAATATTCTATGCTCCAATACCATCTAGAAATTTTAATACAATTATGTATTGTTTGGATTCTCCTAATCTAACAATTATATGCCATTTTTAAATACATAATAGCTTCTACACAAATTATTGCGGAAATTTAAAACATGGTTTCCAATTGCAAACACATGAAGAAAGATCATTCACACATAACACAAATGTTTATCGGGAAAGAATAAAGTTAAAAATGAAACTATCATATATTATGTATATATCATGGATCATGAAACAATCTCATACAAAATCTAATACAAGAGCTCTCAGTACAATATACAATTGTCTCACACTGTCTTGCAGAAATTGACAAATTCCTTAGCCAAATCTCTACCTCATAACAGCCTGCCTCCACTCCAAAATCCAAGTTGATTACAAAGACCAATTCGATGCAATTAGACCCTCCTTGACTGTGCAATCCTCATGAGCATATCCAATGTGTGTTTGGCTTGCAAGAGTACAATCCAATATAGTACAATTGATAGTCAACTGTCCCTTTCACCTACCTCTCAATTGGGTCTCCAATGGATCTGACATGCATGTAGTTAACAGTAGTAAATCTTCAGTTGCATGTGATATCACTCCATGTGAATTAATTTAATGTTTAATTCACTGATCTCTCACTAGTGTATCTTCAGTTACAACTAGCACAACTGATTTTAACTCAATTAACTGAGTTAAACTACTTTACAACTCACATAACTACACATCCAACTCTGTTACAACTTCAAATCACTCAGTTACAACTAAGTCCACTTGCATGTCCCACCAATGAAATTTTGAACTCGAAATTCCTTCAGCTAACTATTTTTCCACTTCAGTTAACTAATTCCAAGTGCTTCATGAGAATATATTAATATTTATTGTCCAACTATTATTAAGGGATAATAATAGTCGACATGCATCTATAAATAGACATATGATCTATAAATAGACTTCATAGATACATCTAAAAATAGAAAATCATCTATAAATATAATTTTCTCACCATCTATAAATAGACTTCCACTATAAATAGAATTTTCTCTTCCGTTCTAAAAATATACTTACACCTAAAAATAGCCTGAGGCTCCATCCTAGTGTAGGTGCTTAATTTTCACTAGGATCATCATCTTGTTGAATATCAACAGGAAATATTGCAGAGATGTTGATAGAGTATCTAGATTTTTTTCCTACAAATTTCTCAGAGCCCAAGGGAATTGTAGGGGACCTAGGTGTCATGATGATCATGTTGAAACTAGATGTGCACCCTGTCAAGCAACGCCCATATCAATTGAACCCAAAATATAAGCAGAAATTAAAGGAGGAGTTAGAGAATATGGTGGTTGTGGGTATCATTGAATTATTCGAACAGTCTAATTGGGTAAGCCCAATGGTGGTTCAGGAGAAAAATACCAAAGGAGAAATAAGGATTTGTGCAGATCTGTGCAATTTTAATGATGTATGTGTGCATGAACCCTTCCCCACTCCATTTTCTGATGAAATCCTGGATAATGTAGGAGGACAAGAAGCATATTCATTTACTGATGGATTTTAGGGGTATCATCAGCTCTGAATTGCAATGAAAGAGCGCAACAAGACCACCTTTGACACTGAATGGGGTTCTTTCCAATATACTTTCATGCCATTTGGATTGAAAAATTCACCTGCAACCTTCTCGTGTGTGGTCATGGCTGTGTTCAAGGAATTCAGGCATAAATTCTTGGAGATATATTTTTATTATTGGACGGTGTTTATATTAGTAAAGAAACATGTGTCAAACCTTTGCATGATGCTTGAAACTTATAGGAAGCACCAGATTTCTCTCAACCTGAAGAAGTGCATATTTTGCGTACCTTTTGGGATTTTTCTAGGGCATATATTATGTCAGCAAGGATTGATGGTAGACCCAGCCAAGATTGTGGTTATCATCAACTTAGATGTTCTTACCAATGAGAAGCAGTTGTGCTCCATCTTAGGATACACTGCTTATTACAAGAAGCTTATCAATGGGTATGCTCTAATCATTGTGCCAATGGAGAAGTTGTTAAAGAAGGATGTAACATTTTTCTGGGATGACGAATGTTAGAAGAGCTTTGAGATTGTAAAGGATAAAATGGTCACTGATCCTATTTTGATATTCCTAGACTAGTCTATGGTTTTTCATGTCCATGTGGATGCATCTAGTATATCAATTGGGGTGGTTTTAGTGCAACCAGGAGAAGGAGACATTGATCACCCAGTCGATTTTGCCAGTAGGAAGCTCTCTGGCATAGAGCGCAACTATTCAACTACACAAAGGGAAGGATTGGCCATGTTGTATGTGCTGCAAAAATATAGGCACTATTTGCTAGGAGTGCATTTCAAAATGTTCACTGATCATTCTACTTTGAAACACCTGGTCAATAAGCCTATGTTGGGGGGGAAGATTTGCCGATGGTTTCTACTTTTTTAGGAGTATGAATTTAAGATTATTGTGAAGCCTACGAGACTGAATGTTGGGCCTGATAATCTATCATGAATCAAGAATGGGGAAGAACCAACCAGTCTAGAGGAGGGGTTACCAGATGCACAACTCTTTTCTATCAAGGTGGTTGATGAGCACTTTGCTGATATTATTCATCTTCTGACCATGAAAACAACGCTTACAGAATATTAAGTCTAGCAAAAGAAGGATTTAGTGGCGCGTGTAGCTAATTTTACCCTGATTGTAGGGTATTTGTATAAATTAGGATTAGATGAAGTATTAAGGAGATATGTGTTGGAACATGAGCGGCATGGTATATTGGCTGAGGCTCATGGAGGAGTGGCAAGAGGCCACTATGTTGGGAAAGTCGCTGCACAGAAGCTGTTACATGCTAGTTTATGGTGGCCCACACTGCACAGTGATGCACAGGTGTACTGTCGAGCCTGTAATGCATGTCAGAGAATAGGGAAGCCTTCGTGCATAGATGAAATTCCCCTGAAACCGCAGATGACCTTGCAGGAATTTGAAAAATTGGCTATAGATTTTTTTGCACCAATCAACCCTCCTAGAAAGAAGACTGGAGCATGTTATATCATTACTGCAATGGATTATGTAACCAGGTGGGCATAGATGAAGGTAGTTAAGGACTGTACTGTAGATACTGCTGGGCACTTCATCTTTGAGCACATTTTCATGACTAGGTTTGGATGCCCAAATATTTTAATGAGTGATAGAGGTACGGACTTTGTTAACGAAACAATTGAAGCTTTGACAAAGGAATTCAAGATCCATCCATTAATCATTCATATAAACCCAAACATAGTTCACAAGAGATCTAATTGCAGATAATAGAGGAATCATAAATAAGATACAGAAACATTCATAACATTACAACAGATGCATTTTAGACTCAGATATTTGCAACAATAGTTCCTTTATTAATATTAGTCCAGATCCTTCACACAAAACCCTTAAACAACCTGCACATATAGCCAGCGGGGTCTGCACACAACAGTACTAAGGTCTCTGCACACACAGCCGGTAGGAGCCTTCTACCCAGAAAAATCCACACAAAGTATCACAAAGTCACTAGATCTAACATCAGAATTTAGACTTATCAAAAAACTGCCTTCTTAGACTCGATCTAGACATCTATTTATACTATTAGCCTACGCTACTCTAGGGTCCAAAAACCTTAGTTTTTGGCCCCTTTTTCTACCCTTCTAACCCATTACAATTCATGAGGGGCTTTGAATCACCCCAAATCCCCTACGCAAGACTAATCTATTACAAAATATATCAAAAAATAGTCTTCAGACTTAGGGGACCTCGCTCCAACAATCTCATAATCTCCGATCTATGCAGTCAACTACATCTCTCAGTCAGTTATTTTCTCGTTCTTATATACCTTTTTTTACTGCGCGTTGTTCCAGCTGCAACCTTTCCTTGCCATCACAGTTATCTATCAGCTCCTATAACCCTTCTACAGCCCTCTAGTCCCTTAGAGACTTCATACACATCTGTAAGAAGGATGCCAAGATAGACTAATGAGCTTCCTTTACTTTGAAATTCTCTTTAAGCTTGTTCTCCACTGGAAACAATTGTCTCTGCATGGTATGTGGCGAAGCTTTAGGAGTCATAAAAGTCTTCCTTGCTTCCATGAAGGTCTCTTTCTCGCGTTGTACATTAAATCCAACTTTCTTATCTTCATCTTTACTTACCTAGGTCTCCATCACAGGATTTTTTTCTTCTGTGAGGTCTTTGATATGAATGGAATGTATTAGTTTTGTTGTGCTAAGTATCCAAAAAATAATTAAATTGTGTGCATAAGGTTTGCTGAAGTTTGCAGGTGAAACAAATGGTTTTATCTTAGTTAAACAGATTTCTGTGTGAGGTTAAAGCATGTGAATTTCTTATATAACACTGTACAACAGTAAATAACAAAGAATTAAACATCACATGTAATAATACCCAACAAATTTGATGAAGCAATTGACCCCTCCTGGGCTACATCTGTTGGTCCAGCTCCCAATGGCATGCCCCTCATATCTTATTGCTCAAAAATGGTAAGTACATGTGAATAAAAGCCTCAAATGGTTGTTCTCTTTGTAAACCAGCTTCATAATGCTTGAATTAGCCAGGAATGACTATTCATTTGTAGAAAATAGAAAATGGATGCTCAATACACTTAAAACACCCTAATGGCCCTGGTGGCTCCTTGACATCTCCTGAAGCTAAACCTACACAAGATGACCTATGATGGCTCTGAAACCTCTTCTAATGTGTTCATAATGTCAAGAATACCAAAAATTTACTATTCATGCATCCAAATTGGTCGAATATTATCACACAAACAGTCCTTTTCCCCATCACTCCTAGAAAAACTCCAACAGAATTAGTTGAACTCCAGTTAAACCTACCAAACATGGCTCCGCCGCTGAAATTGGTGATTCTACCAACCATAACTACCAAAACTGGGACTTAAATTAAATGTCAGGCGGGTGCATGTGACCTTTCCACACTGACTGCCGAGAAACCTGCTATCCTTATCTACGCACGTTAAATTAAATTTAGTGGTTGCACATGTGACCACCCCTACTCTAACCGCTGAGGTGCTGGAACCTGAAGCCGTTGTAATGTTCCACTAACTATTTGCGATAACCATTATAACCTTCCATGTGACAAGTCTGGGAATCCCGTTGACGATTTAACATTGGATGCGCGGTTAATGTGGAGGCCACGGTTCTTGGCGTCGGATGTATGGAGTGGAGCCATAAAGTGGGGAATATCACTTAGGGGCTAGCCCCCTTTTCCACCAATACAAACCATTTAAGTTTTTAAGTGTTAGCTGCGGACTAACGGGTTAGGAACCAACCCAAAAGCCCAGGTGGTCGGGTGCGTGCAGTGTTTGCAAGTAGGTCCGTTGTTCGAATATCGTTAACTCCAAAAAATTTAATATGTTGTTTGACGTCTGGCCTGGGGCTACATGGCAGCCTCCGGGCAGGCCATGTGGCACTCGTTGAGAGGCCTAAAAAAAATTAAATATATGAAAAATATTTTTTTTCAAAATTTTTATATAAAGTCAAAATGGGTCAAAGGTCCAGTTTTTGGAGTTCACTGGGCTTTTCAAACCTTCATAAATTCTGCATACAACCTCTATTTTGCAATCCGTTCACAGTGCCAGAATCACAGCAACGAGACCTTTCTAGTCGCTCAGGTTGCAAACACTTTTGAGCATTTAATTTTTGTGCATTTTTTAGCAATGGACATGATCTCCTGATCACACCTCCCCATTGGGAAGCTTTTGGACTCCAAAAGCCTTCAATTACATGTTCAGAAGATGAGGGTACAACTCCCTCACATTTTCCACTTCCATCCATCTTGTCTTACTTGGTTTGCTACCCTTAAGCCCAATCCGAAGATAATCAACACTTCCCCTCTTAGAAGTGTGTGTCCTCTTGTCAAGGATGGCATCCTCCTTGAGCTCGTCTAGAAATTCTGGTGAGAAATATTCTATCGATGGCAGTTGAATGTAACTCCCTTGATCAACAATCAATGGAGGCTCATACAAACGTAAATTCTCCACATCAAAAACAGAATACATTTGCATATATGAAGGAAAATCAAGTTGAAATGCATTATTACCAACTTTTTTAATAATCTTGAATGAAACATAATGAATAGGCTTCAACTTTTTACCTTCTCCTTGCAGCCTTTCTTTGCTAATGTGAAACCATACCTCATCACCTTCTTGAAGCTTATGATCAACCCTATGTTTGTCATGCCTCTCCTTGTACTTGCTTTGAATCTTTTGAAGTTTTTCTTGAACTTGCTGATGAATAAGATGAATTCACTATAATGAACATCCAACCTTTGTCAATGTCATTATGCCCATCATTGGCAACATCCTTGTCAAGAATGAAATCTAGAGGTGACTTTGGCAAATACCCAAATAAGCTTCAAAAGGTGAAGTATTTGTAGAAGAGTTATTGGCCTGGTTGTAAGCATGCTGAATGTAATGCAGATACTCATCCCATAACTTAGGATGCTTGCTGCAATAACCTCTCAAAATATGCACAATGGTTCTGTTCACTACCTCGGTTTGGCCATCTATTTGCGGATGAAAATCAATACTCCTTTTCAACTCTATGTCCATCATCTTCCATAGCTTGGACCAAAAATTCCCAACAAATCCGGAATCCCTATCACTAACAATAGAAGTAGGCAAACCATAATGAACCCATTCATGTTGAAAATATAATTCAACAGTTTGTTCAGTAGTAATAGATTTCTTACATGGCATAAGAATACACATCTTTCTGAATCTATCAACTACTACATAAAGATAATCATGCTTCTTTCTAGACATAGGTAGACCTCCAACAAAGTCCATAGAAACACTTTCCCATGGCCCTGATGGTACCGGTAATGGCATATATAACCCAAGATTCCTATTTCTATGCTTACTTGTAGCACATAATGAACAACCTCTAATGAAACATGAAACACTATCTACCATGCGAGGCCAATAGCAATACCTTTGTAAATGTGCCACCATTTTTCTTACCCCAAAATGTCTAGCAACAAGAGAAGAATGAGCTTCTCTCATGACACTTAGTCTCTCTCCTTGTGGTATACACAACTTTCCCAAATGAAAAAACAAATTGTTATGCATGTGATAATCATTCTCTTCAACTTTATTCCCTTTACTCAAGTTAGTATATACATCCTTAAAATCAACATTAGATGCATATTATTTTATGTAACTCTCATGTACAATAGAATCATTCTTAAGAAAAGTAGAAGCACTAATAATAGGCCTTGAAAGCATATCAGCAACTTTATTGAAAATAACTTTCCTGTACCTTATTACAAAGTGAAATTGTTGTAGGAAACCCATCAATCTGAAATGACGTGATTGCTACAATTTACTTTGTGACTGCAAGTACTGTAATGGTTGGTGATCGGTATGTAAAACTGTCTCTTTAACCATCAAATAGTGTTTCCACATTTTGAAACTTTGAACCAATGCATACAAGTCCTTATCATATGTAGGATAATTAACTATAGCACCATTAAATTTCTCAGAATGAAAAGCGATAGGATTACCATGCTGTAAGAGAACTACACCCATGGCATAATCACTAGCATCGGTCTGAATCTCGAATGGTTGTTTCAAGTCTGGTAAAGAAAGGATTGGAGCTGAAATGATATTCTCTTTCAAAGTTTCAAAAGCTTTCTGTTGTTTTCCTCCCCATTGGAAAGCACGTTTCACACTTGTCATTGCATGCATAGGAGCTGCTATGGCAGAAAAGTTAGCAATAAACTTTCTCCAATATTGAGCTGCACCCAAAAACCTTCTTACCTCTGTAATGGATTTGGGAGTAGGCCAATTCACAATGGATTATACCTCAGAAGGATAAATTCTCAATGTACCTCCTCCTACAATATGTACCAAATAAACCAAATAAGTCTTTCCAAATTCACACTTAGACATCTTAAGAAATAATTGCTCTTTCCTCAAAACATCAAGTAATTTATTAACATGCATGACATGCTCTTCTCTAGTCTTTCTGAAAATCAAGATTCCATCTAAGTAGACTATAAAAAAATCATCAAGGAATGGACGCAAAGCATCATCCATAACATGCATGAAAGTTACAGGTTCATTACATAAACCAAAAGGCATAACTAGCCACCCAAAGAGTCCCTGTTTGCTTTTGAATGCAGTCTTCCAAATATCACTTTCTGCAATTCTAGCTTGATGATATCCACTACGTAAGTCTAACTTAGTGAAAAATTTAGCATCTTTCAGTTGATCTAACAAATAATCTATCCTTGGGAGTGGGTAACGATTTTTTACCGTAATCTTGTTCAAAGCTCTGAAGTCCACACACATACGCCAAGTTCCATCTTTCTTTGGAATCAACACTATCGGTGACCCACATGGCGAAGTTCCTGGTCTTATGAGTCCCTTGTCCAAAAATTCTTTAATTTTCCTCTTTATTTCAGCATTCTCCATGATAGACATGTGATACATGCCTATGTTTGGAAGAGGACAATCTTGTTGCAATTGAATCTCATGTTGAATCTCCCTTTTAGGAGGCAAACCCGTTGGCTCCTGAAACATCTCATGATGTGCATCAACTACATCATATAAATCTGATTTTAACTTGGGATCACAATCTTCAAATGACTCATGATTCACATCAGCTTTAGGCTTAATCATAAGAAGTATGAAACTTTTACTAGAATTCACTAGCCTTTTTACCTGTCCACCATTTACCATCACAATGTTTGTCTTCTTGCAATGTGCTATAACAATAAAATCCTTTCCATCTTTGAATAGATCATACTTTTTCTCATGGAGATAGAAGATATCTTTCTTGTCATATAAGTAAGGAATTCCCAAAATAATCCTTGAAATATCATGTGGAACAACATCTAATTCAACCCTGTAAACAAAATGTGCAGTAATTGTAAAGTGGAATATACACTTCTTTGAAACCTATAAATCTGCATCCTTACAAATCCAACCAAGTGGATACGGTTTTGGATGTGGAATGTTCTCAAGATTTAGTTTCTTTACTAAGTCTTCAGAGATAAGGTTCGCTTGTGACCCACTGTCAAACCATATGTCAATTTTTATATGTTTTGAAATAATCCTCAAATGAAACAATTCAATTCTTTCTTCTTCATTTGGAGCTTGTACATGACAGTTTGAAGTACTAGTACTTGGTTTACTTTCAGTTTCCTTTCCATTCATGTTCTTCAAACCCATGGCTGTAATTTTAGTTTTGTCACCTAAATCATCACCTAAGTCTTATTGTGTAGTAGTAGCTGCAATTTTCTGCTTCCCTTTATTTGTGTTAAATTGGGTTCTTTTTTTAGGATGTAATTTCCAACAATTTTTCTCTTCATGGCCTTCTCTTGAATAGTGTTTACGAACCACTTTCTCTCCCTCTTTTTTGACAAATGCATTCTTTTTTCCTTTTCCTTTTGAGGTTTTGTCTTTGTTTTTCCCCTTGAAAGGCTTGTTCCTACCCTCTTCAAAAGTGTTTTTCCCTCTAGCCTCTAAATGTGTGACTTGAACACAAACCTCATCTAGACTAGTAGGATTGAACATAAGATAGTGTGTTTTAGGTAGTTGTGTAAGCCTCCTATGTACTTCAGCAAAGTGTCTTGACTCTACAAATCTACCCCTAATAAGAGAGCTCTTCTCCTAAATTCTTGGGTGTAGTCTTATACATTTTGTCCCTTAAGTTGTTTGAAATTTTTCCAATTCACGATAGCTTTATGTAAATGAGCTAATGGATAAAACTGTTTTTTTATTGCAGTAATGAAATCAACCCATGATAAAATAATCTTACCATGTTTTTTAATCTCCTCCTTTGTCTTGGCTTCCCACCAAACAAGTGCTGCACCTTCTGTTCTCAAAGAAGCTAGCTGAATTTTAGTGTCGTCATCATGAAGGTTCTGGCTTCTCAAATAAACCTCCAACTACCTAATCCAATTGTCAATTTTATCTAGATTGACTTCACCATTAAACATTGGAAATTCAATCTTAACATAAAGTTTTAAAAAATGACTTTTATCAATGTTCTTTGACTTGTGAGATTGATTCACCAAAGTAGAGGATGACGATGATGAGGATGTGAATGAAGATAGGATGGTGGATCTCCATTTCCTCCATTTCCCTTCTTTGACTTATCTCCATCTTTCTTTCCTCCTAGAGATCCCTCTTCTTCCTTGTGAATTTTAGACCCTTCTCCTTTAAGTTTCTCATTTCTTTCTTGATAAAGAACTCTCACCATTTCAGTCAAGTCAAGGAATGATTTCCTGAACACTCTTTCTTCCTCCTTGGGATCAGCTTCTTTAGGAATTTTTCCTTCTCTTGAATTCATTCTTATGGCTTCTTCTGATTCTCTTTGAAGTGGAATTGAAGGTGGAGATAATGGCACTCTTTCCCTCCTTGCCCGAGGATTACTTTGAGCTTTCACCAATTGACCTTCTCCTCTCTTAAGCTTTAGCCTAGTAAGCATTAAAACTCTTACAAAATGTTAAAAAAACTTTGCACAATAAAAATATAGAGAGTAAAACTCTAGCTCTGATACCAAATTGATTTGAATGGAATGTATTAGTTTTTTCTATGCTAAGTATCCAAACAATAATTAAATTGTGTGCATAAGGTTTACTGAAGTTTGCAAGTGAAACAAATGGTTTTATCTTAGTTAAGAAGATTTTTTTGTGAGGTTAAAGCATGTAAATTTATTGTATAACACTATACAATAGTAAATAATAGACAAATAAACATCACATGCGACAATACTTAGCAAATTTGATGAAGCAGTTCACCCCTCCTGGGCTACACCTGTTGGTCCAGCTCCCAATGGCATGTCCCTCATATCTTATTGCTCAAAAATGGTAAGTAAATGTGAATACAAGCCTCAAATGGTTGTGATATATATATATATATATAAATCTTCAGAGTGCTTGAATTAGCTAGGAATGACTATTCATTTGCAGAAAACAGAGAATGGATGCTCGATACACTGAAAACACCGTAATGGCCCTGGTGGCTCCTTGACCTCTCATGAAGCTAAAACTACACAAGATGACCTCTGATGGCTCTGAAAACTCTACCAATGTGTTTATGATGTCGATAATACCAAAAATTGACTATTCGTTCATCCAAATTGGTCGAATATCCCCTCAATTATGACACAAACAATATTTTTCCCCATCACTCCTAATAAAACTACACCAAAATTGGTTGAAATCCAGTTAAAGCTGCTAAACATGGCTCTGCCACCAAAATTGGTGGTTCCGCCAATTGTAACCGATGAAAATAGGAGTTAAATTAAATGTTAGGTGGCCGCATGTGACTACTCCGCACTTACTGCCGAGAAACCCACCATCCTTATCCGCGCACGTTAAATTAAATGTAGCAGTTGGGCATGTGACCGCCCCCGCTCTAGCTGCTGAGGTGACCCTCGACGTGCCAGAACCTGAAGCTGTTGCAACATTCCACTAACCATTTGTGATAAGTGTTATAACCTGCCAAGTGACAGTTCCGAGAATCCTATCGGCAGTTTAACATTGGATGTGCGGTTATCACGGAGGCCAAGGTTCTTGGCATCAGACGTATGGAGTAGCGCCGTGAAGTGGGGACTGGCCCCCTTTGCCACCAATTCAAACCGTTTAAACGTTTAAGTGTTAGCCGTGGACTAACGGGTTAAGAACCAACCCAGAAGCTCGAGTGGTCGGGTCCTTGCAGTGTTTGTGGGCAGGTCTGCTGTTCGAATCCCGTTAACTCCAAAATTTTTAATATGATATTTGACCTCTAGCCTAGGGCCACGTGGCAGCCTTTGGGCAGGCTACATGGTGCCCGCTGATAGGACTAAAAAAAAATTAATATATGAATTTTTTTTTAATTTTTTTTTAATTTTTATATAAAGTCAAAATGGGTCAAAGGTCCAATTTTTGGAGTTTACTAGGCTTTTCAAACCTTCATAACTTCTGCATACGACCTCTGTTTTGCGAACCGTTCACAATGCCAGAATCACAGTGATGAGACCTCACTTAGGTTGCAAACACTTCTGAGCACTTTCATTTTTGAACTTTTTTGAGCAATGGACATGATCTCCTGATCAGTCTCCTTTGGTATTCACATCACTACACAATACTATGTTAAGGCTCAAATATTCCTGATGCAGTTCAACCCTCATAATTTGTATATTATGAGCTGACTGTTAGTTGCGATTCTCCTACATTTTAGCTAACAAAATGGGACAATATTCAATTTCATGACAAAATTATTAACAATACTTATAGGAATTTGTAGTAAGATTATGACAATCCCTCGCAAAATTTCCATATTGGCCATAGTCGTAACATATCATCTGGCCTTGTCCACGTCCTGTGCCTCCTCCTCGGCCACACCCTAGACCGAGGTAACCTCCTCGTGTAGTCAGAAAAATCAAAGTTTCACGACCTTCTAACTGCATTTGATATACACCAGGACTGTTTTGCGTCATCAAATCATAGCTCTTACAATTTTTCTCATCGTGTCCATTAACCAAACTACAGAAATTTTAGAACAATTTCTTTGGTGATATGATAAACTTTTGTAACAGGTGACAATAGTGGATGGAATGTTTTCCTACAACTTTGCATAATCTACACCATACATGGGGTCCTGCACTTGGCCCTGTGCTCGATCCAGGCTTCAATAGACTTGGCAGCCCAACATTCAAATATTCCCTATTAACAAGGCACTACTCTTTAAAGTGACCCTCCACTTTACACTTCATACACCAGACTTCTGACCTTATATTTGAGTGAACCACATTTCCCTTCTTTAGATTTGGAACTCCATATGCAAGCTTTCCAACTAAGTTTGGACATGTTTCACCCCTATGATTATATCGACTATCGACAAAGCCTCGAGCTTCATTTTTATCTCCAATGCTTCTGCATAAGTAATCTTCTGTGGTGACAATGGAAACCTAAGATGAGGCAAAAGTGTAGGAATGAACCATTCTTTATGATGTTAATCTCGGATTTTAAATCCAATTTGGCTCAAAAACATCTTAAATTGCTGATCTACCTCCCATACATTCTCATTAGTTAGTTACTTAATCTCCTTGATCTTCATGATACAATGCGATTACGAATTTGGTTTCTTGATTTCAGTGTTTAACGTTGTCTTTGCCTTAGCCAAAGAAGCATTTTCATTCGTCGCAATATATTTCATGTACCAAGACAATGATTTGTCTTGTAAGATACCACACCAATCCCATACAGCTTGAAACCAAGCATGTGATCAAGGAAAAATTAAGTTCAAATTGCGAGGCTAATGCCTCTCCAGCTGCAGCTCCAGCAGCCTTCTTGTTCTTCTTCTTCTGTGGACAGTTAGTGGCGAAATGTCCATGTTTGTGATAGTGAAAACACTTCACTTTGGACAAATCCTGCTTCTTTCCTTTAGCTTCAAATTTTGAAGGATTTTTCTTCCCCTTCCCTTTCCTTGCTTTGGAAGCCAAAGCACAATTCTCTTCATCTTCATTCTTCGATGAAGATCCATCCCTAGTACCCCGCCTTATCTCCTCCTGCACAAGATTTGACCAAAGTCGCTCCCATCCCAGCAGTTTCTCTTATCCATTGACAGAGTCTTCATAGTTATGCCAAATATTCAGAAGCCCAAGGAGAGCCAAGCTCACCAAGTCTTCATCATCAATAGTAACCCCCACACTTCTGAGCTCATCCTTGCAGTGGAAAAATTTTGTGAGGTATTTTGGAATATTGTCGCCCTTCTCCATTTTTATTTTTCTGAGCTTGTCTTTAAGCACCAACTTCCTCTGGTCACTTTTGCTTTGGAAAAAATCTGTCAAAGCCTTCCACATTAAGAATGGAGTGGCTTTACCATGAAGGCTGGACACAATATGGTCCTTCACACCTTCCAACAGAATCCTTCTCGTCTTTGCTATCTTCTTTTTCCATGCGTCAAGTAATGCAGCATCGCTAGATCCCAGCTTAGGAACATCGCTATTGATGAACTCCTTCAGTCCATTATCCTCTAGCACTGCCTCCGTCCTGTCCTTCCAAGCTATGTAATTCGAGCTCCCATCAAGGGAATACTCCAATCACAACCCATTGAAAGCCATTTCAATGTATAATCAACTTCTGCACCAAGAATCTTCTGTAGCAAATACAAATTGTCCACCAGCATAAACTCACTTTACAATTGCAATATTCAATTAAAAATGCTCTGATACCATGTAGAAATTATATGCACTAAGCATGCATATGTCCTAGATTCACCTGATCTCACAATATTTAACTTCTTGCAAAATACTTAATAATTCCACTTGTTAATATTTTGCAGAAAATTAATTTCACACACATGTAAAGCATAAATAAAAATAATCGCACATAACACAGTTGTTTTTAACCGGGAAATCCTGAATCTGAAAACCCCAACTATATATTATGTATCATGGAATCATATGACAATCCTCATACAAAGCTTATCAAGCTCTCAGTACAGTACAATCGGCATACACTAATTAGGAACAATCTTGCAGATCCATGCACCGATATTTGTCTCCTGCTAGCCTGCCTCCATTGCGTAATCCTTGCTGAAGAATAGCTCTGAATTAATTCGAATTACCATTGCCTTAACTGTGCAATCCTCATTGGAAACTCCAATGTGTGTGTGATGCAATCAATGCATCACTATAGTCACAACATATAGTCCATCTTTCCCTTTCACCTATCTCTCCACTGGGTCTCCACTGAAACTGCCATGCTGTAGTTAACTGATGTATTGTTCAGTTGATTAATGAGTTATTATTTTTGAATTAATTAACTAATTAATTCACTCCACTCTCACTAGTGTATCATTCAGTTAGAAGAGATACACCTAGCTCAACTGAGTCTAACTGAGTTAAACTGAATACAACTCCATAACTACTTCTTGCAACTGTGTCATAACTCTGCCACTTGAGTTCTAACTGAGTCCTCCATGCATTAGCTCCAGTAAACCCTTGGGAATTGCATAATTCCCTTAGTCTACTAATGTGCCACATTTTTGCACTGAAACAAAGTGCTCCAAGAGAATAAGTTTATGTTTAGTGTCTGATTATTATTAATAGCTAATAATAATCGACATGCATCTATTTTTAGATCAGCAATCTATAAATAGAATTCGCCCAATATTCTAAAAATAGAATTTCATCTCTTTTTCCAACTTGATCAACCATCCACAAATAGCATCCTGTAACTTCTGAAATATGATCATCATGTCTAAAAATATACACAGTCTAAAAATAGCCTGTGAGCCCACTTAGTGAAGGCGACTCTTTTCACTAAGCTCATCATCTTGTTGAATCGCAACATGATGAATCATTATTTATTCTTGCAGGGATGTCTTGAGGAATGTATTTTATTCCTTGATTGGTTTCTTCCTCAACCGATTCATCTAGGTTCTTGTGATAGTCAGGATGCATATGAAATTCTTAAATGGCTTGTAACAGATCTTCAGGATGCATATTAACCAAATCCTCATCAATATCGAACAGGTATTGTATGATGTTCTGAGATTGATCACAACAATCCGCAGTCAATGATAAAGATTAAGGTTTATCTCTATATTTTTCATAAAATACTTGGTGCATGTCTTTTAAAGAAAATAGGCTCTTAGGTTTTAACCATTCATACCAATCCCTTGCCTTACCTTCTAATGTTGCCATGAACATTTTCATAAGACATTCCTCATGCCATTCAATTTTTAACCTCCATATATGTATATGAAACTTGATGATATGTAACAAAGGGTCATCAACATTTTCATCTTGAAACATAGGTAGGTTTTTTAACCATTTTATTTCAGGCATTTTGTGTGGAAATCCAGGGATATGATCCCTACTAATTGGGGCATATCTTTGTTGTATCCTTGGAATCATGTTTGTAAATCAGAAAAGAGGTCATTGTGTCTATTCAACCAGTTTAGAGTCTTCTACCAGTGGATTCATTTGGTCTTTTGGGAGTTGTGGAGTCGCCAGGTGGAGGATTACAAAATTTTTGAGGTGAGTTGCTATCCACCATCAACAATTGAATACCAATCTAAGGAGGTTTGTGGGTCTTCTGAGCTCTTAAGGATGTCTAAGACACAATTCACTCATAATTCCTTAGTATGGTCACCACTATGTTAGGGTCCCCGTAGTTTGCAAGATTGGCAAGAACAAACACTGCAGGGCCTACATAAGAACCACTTTGGAATCCCAGGATCTAGCCCTCCTGGATTCAGAGAGGGATCTCTCTATATGTGTTTTCAAAAGATATTTCTTTATACTTAGTTTATGATATTAGGCTAGTTATGAAGTACAAGGGATTTTTTTTGGTTTTGGTTGGGTAGGATATCATCAAAATGAAGGAAGTCTTTTGAAGGGTAAAGGTGTAAGCAGGTTGAAAGAATGGTTCAGCTGATAAGATAGGTAAGCGATAGTATCAATCCATTGGGCTATGGAGTCACAAAAGTATTTAATTGCACAACAAGTTTCAAGAGTGGTCCATGGAGCAAGTCATCTATATCAAAGGATCTCTTTAAGTTGATTTTGTGGTATGGAACATTAAGAAGTGTGGTGAAAGAAGCAAACATATGAGAAAACAAAGGGCAGCCTAAGATTAGGTAAGGAATTTTAACCTAGCCTAATTTTGGCATACTCTTAAGGGAAAAAATTTAAGATAAAAAAAGAATAGCCTAAGATCAAGTAAGGACTTTTAACCTAGCCTGCTTTTGGCATACCCTTAAGGGAAAAAAATTTAAGATAAACATAAAAATTAGCCTAAGATCAAGTAAGGAATTTTAACCTATCCTGCTTTCAGCATACTCTTAATGGATATTTTCAAAGAAACTGTTGGAGATAAACTAGAGGACAGGGCTAACCATAGACTTCTCTAGTTCAACTTTACTTAGCATACTTTTCAAGAACTTTCAAAGACAATATCTCAAGTTGTACTCAAGAAACATGGGCTTACCAACACTTCACTAGTTATACTCTATTGAATTATCCTCAAAGCACAATTAGAAGAAAACATAAAGATAAAGCTTATCAGTGAGATTTAGGGTACCTTTTACAGTAAATCCTAATCTAAATTTGTTGTTCTTTATCAGAGAAAATGGACAGTATGAAAACATAAGAAAAAAAAAAATTATAGTAAGAAATACATCACCATTGACATAGACCAGGATCCCATAAATCAGCTTGTATATTTGATGTTCAAACCAGTTACAATCTTCAAGTCCAGTAGGTCTTTATAGCTTCAAACTTCTCTCCTCAGCCTATCTTTCTTCAATTTCTAATAGAGCTTCAACAACCTCAGTAACTATTTACATTCAATAAGTATTCAACCAACAACAATACTAGGCTCCTCATATGATATATATAGGTAAATTGAGGAGGTGGAGTGAAAGGAAGGTCTAACTGTTCAATTAATACAGAGTAAATGCTTCTCGACCTTTGGGAGGCCTAATGGAGAAGATATCTAATGTCTTAACTCTGTTAATTGATTTTTACATTAACTTTCATCTAATTTAGTCACTTTTGTTGACTTTTGAGGCTTTTAGTAGCTGGCAATTACTTTTTGAGCTGTCTTTGGCAAATATCTCTGACTGTGCATTAAATTTGTAGGCTTTTGAGTAAATAGGCTTGTAGGTGGCATTTTTAGTCTTCGGAAGAGTAAATAGCCTTGATGGTCTAACAATTAAGGCTGTCTTTTGCTAATTTGTCATGCTTTGTGTCTTTAAACACTGATTAGGCCTTTGATATAGCTTTAGGCCTCCTTTAATCATCTTTCAGAATTTTTGTCCTTTACTTACTATATTTCTATTCTTTAATCCTTTGTTCACAGTCTCTGTCTTCGTCCTTAGTCACTATTTCAACCTTCATCCTTTATCTTTATGCTAATCCTCTCTTTTCTTTGATTTCTTCGATTAAGCCTTTAATCACTCTGTTTTCTTACTTGCAGGGGTTTCTTTGGAATTTTGGAGGGTTTCTGTGATTGCATCGATCAAATTCTTGGAATCAAACCCTGGATCCCTCATCCTGCCTGTTAGAACCCTAAGGATCGTCATCCCGGGTGTTTGCAACTTAGATGTTGCTGTGGGCGAGTCTGTAAACTTCAGGTTTCCATTAAACCTACACTCAAACATAAAACATATTATGAAAACCTGCATTTTTTGGATAAACTATGATCAGAGGCTTCAGGATGGATGTTGTAGCATTTTAAGAGGAAGGGAGATGTGTAGGAGAGGGGTTCCACAGGCGAAACCAGGAGAAAATGGCGGAAAATTCAAATATGGGCGCGAAAATGGAAAAGTGGTTTTGGAAAACCACGAATGGTTTTCATGCAAGAAAAGGGTGGTAAGCGGTTTTCAACAAATCGAACGCGATATGGTTGATTGGATGACACGTGTGCTCCTGAAAACCACCCATTTCTCACTCGAGATGCATGTCGGGAGGTTTGGCGAAATGGAGTGCGAAACGATGCGACAACTGTTAGGTCTTCGGGTCGAAGATCTAAGGTTATGGATGAGTGCGAGGGGAGATAAGATGGGCAGAGGAAATATATGGTGGGGCTGGGGTGATGTGGGGTAATGCTTGGTGGAGGAAAAGCAAGAGGTGATGCGAGGATCGTTGATCGGGAAAGATCAACGGCTCAGATTTGATGAGATATTTGACATATATGGAGGGGAAATACAAAGGAACACGCCTTTTTGCAAGGGGCACGAGGGTAGAAAATGGTAAGGGAAGGAGGCTTAAGGAACGGGGAAGGTAGGGTCTCATGGAAGAAACAGGAACCAGGAGCGGAGTGATAAGGCGCTGGGGATTAGCATGGAGAGTCGATGGCCATCAGATCTGGAGAAGATCGATGGCTGAGATCAACTACGGGGGGACTGGGGGGTACAGAGGGATTTAACAGCCCGTGTCTCCACAGTAAATCTCAGCCGTATATCTGAGATCTCCCGCGGTCAAATGAGTCAACTGCGGAGGGACTGTGGGCCACTTTGGTCAGGTTCCCCCGCAGTAAACCTACGCCATAGATTTGAGTCAATCAAATGGTTGGGATGAAATCGGAGATCGGCCATCGGCGGAAAAAGGTGAGGAAAAAAGGAATTGAGAATCACCAAAGCACGATGGTGATGGGGGCTTATGAATAGGTCGCAGGACCGATTCATATGGCCGAAATAGGGCCAGGGGCTTAAGCGAAAGGCGCTTAAAGCCTTATGCATAAAAAAGGGGTGGAAAGGGTTAAAACAAAGGTTTTTTGAGGTTTCGATTGATTGAAAAAGGCCAATTTAAACCAAACAAAAGGAAATAAATGGTCTAAAAGGGGTTTTGGAAGCCTTTTAAGGGGGAATGAAGGGTAAATAGAGAGAGGGAAGGGATTTTTTAGAGGAAAATTTGATGGAAAATGGGTTTGAAAATAGTCTCTTTTATAACAACAGGGTTACTTAGTGGATTTTTGAAAGAAGATATCAAAGAAATGGATATTTTTGGCCAAGGTACACAGCAAGGCTTCAAGAACTCACAATTTTGCTTAAAACTTGTTTCTTGAAGACTAAAAGACCTGTTTTAGCCATCATCAATTATGACAAAATTTTAGTGATGGCTAACAGAATGTAAGTTTGCTACTATTCCAAGAAAACAAAATTTGAAAGCACATTGCCTAGCAACTTTTGCTAGCACATGTAATCTACCTTTTCAACCAACACATAGATATACTGCTGAAGTTAAATATAGACCCATTGTCCCTGATAATGTCAAATACTGGCAGATTTTCTCTGAAGTTGAACAAATTTACCATTTTTTGAATAATGAAGATGAATTTCAAAATTGTATGATAGACACAGATGGCAATTTAGATTCAGAATGTAACATAGATTTAGATGTTAATTGTAAAATAAATAACATAGATGCACATAAAATTAACAAACCCACTGTATTTACTCAATCAGATATGGATAACTTAGAGAAGGTAGATATAGAGGAAATAATTGAAGATGAAATTGAAATGTCAGATTTAAAAGATAATTTTTTACCTAAGGGTTTGACTCCTTTGGAGGATTTGTTTGATTCCAATGATGTGCCCAAAAAGCCTTAAATGGAACTATTCAAGTCCGAGATAGAAGAATGTAACATTGGGACAAACACAAAACTAAAAATGATCAAATTGTCAAAAATTTTACCCCCTCAAGAAAATGAAAAATATATTGAACTTTTAAAGGAATACCAAGATTTTTTTGCATGGATTTATGAGGATTTAGAAGCATATGATACAAGCATAATTCAACATAAAATTCCTATAAAAGATAATCAGAAACCATTTAGAAAAAAATTGAGGAGGATTAATCCTGTCCTTTTACCTTTGATTGAAAAAGAAGTTAAACGCATGTATGATGCCCAAATAATTGCACCAATCAGATATTCTGGTTGGGTTTCTAACTCAGTACCTAAAAGAAAGAAAACTGGTGAAATTAGATTATGTGTAGATTTCAGAAATCTTAATAAAGTGTCTTTAAAGGACAATTACCCCTTACCCAAGATGGATCATATTTTACAAAGGGTAGTTGGATCTTCCAAGATTTAT
Source organism: Pinus albicaulis (assembly GCA_034641835.2). Classification (NCBI taxonomy): domain Eukaryota; kingdom Viridiplantae; phylum Streptophyta; class Pinopsida; order Pinales; family Pinaceae; genus Pinus; species Pinus albicaulis. Next base: position 1,323,075,910 of record CM076580.1, read on the forward strand.
TTATTAGATGGTTTCTCAGGATATAACCAGATACTTGTTCAACAAGAAGACCAACATAAGACAACTTTTACCACTCCTTGGGGCACTTTCATGTATGTGAAAATGCCTTTTGGTTTGATGAATGTTGGAGCTACCTTTCAGAGGGCTATGGACATAGCCTTTGCTAAGGAAATGCATGAATTTTTGGTTATTCATTTAGATGATATTACTATTTTTTCTAAGACAAATAATTACCATTTGGATCATCTGAGAAAAGTTTTCATTAAGTGTAGAAAATTTGGTATATCATTAAATCCTAAGAAAACACTTTTTCGACTAGAAGAAGGAAAACTACTTGGACACATAATTTCAAAGGAAGGTATTAGGATAGATCCAGCAAGGATAGAGGCGATATTGAAAATTCAACCACCTAGGAACATTAAGGAGTTACAAGAATTTTTAGGTAAAATTAACTTTTTAAGAAGATTTATTTCTAATCTAGCAGAAATCATCAAGGAATTGAATAACATGTTAAAAAAGGACTCTGTTTTAAAATGGACAGTTGAAGCAAAACAGTCATTCGAATCCATTAAACATGCTTTAACAAAAACACTAGTCCTAATTAGTCCAGACTTCAAGAAATATTTCATAATCTTTTCATTTGCCTCATAACATACCATAGCTGCAGTTCTACTGCAGAAAAATGACCAAGGTTTTGAACAACCCATAGCATTTTTCAGTAAAACCCTCAGAGATGCACCTCTGAGATATAAAATAATAGAAAAAAAATATTTAGCCTTGGTTAAAGCCATAAAATAGTTCAGAGTGTATATTCTTTACTCCCACATTATTGCCTATGTCCCTAATTCTGTAGTCAAAGATATTTTAACACAAGATGGGCCAGATGGAAGAAGAGGAAAGTGGATTGCCACTATCCTTGAGTATGACATAGAGATTAAACCAACCAAGCTCATAAAGGGACAAGGTTTGGCCAGAATGATGGCTGAATCCAATTGTAGTGCTTTGGATATAAATTTTATTTCCCAGATTGATGACCAAGAAGAGATGGCGACTCCATTGATCAGTGAAGCCTATCTAGACTCACCAGGTACTCAGATACTATATTTGTACTAAATTTACAAGCTCCTCGTGGATTAACTAGAACTAAAGCTAGATTCATCAAACTTAAAGCAATGAGATATTGTATTCTAGATAATATGCTTTATTTGAAAAAGCAAAGTGGAATTTTACTTAATTGTTTACTGAAATCAAAAGCTGATAAAATTCTTGGAGAATTTCCTGCAGGTGATTGTGGAGGACACTTATACTGGAAAAGTACAATAGATAAGATTCTTAGGGCTGGTTTCTACTAGCCTAACTTATTTTCTGATGTGAAAAAATTTGTTTCTTCATGTCACAAATGTCAGATTTTTGAAGGAAAAAGGAAGTTGTTACCTTTACCACTCAAACCAATTTCTACTGAAATGCATTTTCAACAATGGGGTTTAGACTTCATTGGAGAAATTCACTCTCCATCCTCTGGCCAACACAAATGGATATTGACTGCCATAGATTATTTCACCAAGTGGATTGATGCCATCCTGTTAGGGTCCCGTGATTTGGCTGATTGGCAAGCCAAATGACAGTGTAACATCAAACCAAGCTTTGGAGCCCAAGGACCTAGCCTTCCTGGACTCAGAGAGGGCTCTCTCTATATGTGTAAGGGATATCTATGTGTTTGCTTATCGTGTTCTGATTTTAGGCTAGTTATGGAGTATGTTTTTTGGTTTTGGTTTTTTAAGTTGTGAGGGGTGAAACTGATCAAAGATATAAAATAGATAACAAGATGCAGATTAACTGGGCTATTGGGTCAAAAGGTCAAGAAAGCTATTAGATGACGATACAAGGCTGTTGAAGGGCCGATTTGATTCAAGGTAGAAAGGATATTTGGGCAAAATGGAGTAAATGGACATCAAGTTTGTGAACAACAAAGAGTTTCAAGCATGACTGGTTTAATAGATAACATAAACATGGTAGGGAAAACCATTAATCATGCAAAATGTAACTATAAACTAATCAACACATAAAAACAAACATTCAAGCCATGCATAGAAGTATAAGACCCTCTAACTTTGGGAAATGGCTATCAGACTTTGGGGAAAAAACATAAGACGAACTAACAACTCAAAACACTATGCCGGAACGCCTAAACACAGTACTTCAAGTTATTTGGTACTTTGAACAACAAGATTTGCATAGTTTTAGGCAAAGGGATAGATCGGGACTAGGCCTCCTTGGTTCAAACAAAATGATAATCTTAATCAGTCAAAGAGATAGTTTCATGGATGGAACTATGGACATTCTTAGGTAAGCATGGCACACCATACATCCTACTCAACATGCATAGAACTATTAATGAAACTAGCAACAATATCCTCAAGTTATTAAAGAGCAGTTAAGAATTCTTTAATGTAACTAAGGAAGAAGAAAACATAAAAGCTATGAAGATTCAGGACTTTTGAGGTGCCTCCATGGGCATATCTCAAATTTGTTCTCTACTGATCTATAGCAAGCAAGAAACATGTATCATGAATGAAAACTAGAAAACAACAACAAAGCAAGAAACACTATACCATTCTACCATGTCATGGAATCCATCAACAATCCTTCATCATCCATCCAAGAACATTCAAGAGGCAATCCAAAAGCATAACACAAGTATTTTCTCCAAAGCTCATATGACCAATATATTGCTTCTCTTCTCAATTTCAGCCTTGTTTACAATGAGAGCCTTTGGAATATATAGGCTAAAGTGAGGAAAACCTCATGGTTCAACTTGCATCCTCATTGGCCTAATCAAAATATCTAAACTTGTCCTTGAGGCTTTGCAAAGCCCAACGCACAAAAATATCTCATAAAATATCTAAAAATTGCTAAAAAATGGAATTTAATTGACTTTGCATCATTTTCCAAGTGTAAAAATAGCTAAACGCACATTTGGAAAAAGCAGATTTTAGAGGTTCAAAAATTACAAAAATATTTCAAATTTACATCAGAAAAAGGTCCCCTGATTTGCCGGAAACATTTGGCAGCCTTCCTGATGTCGAAACGAGGATCATGATAGCTCGTTGGAAAGCTCTGAGTGTCTAATTTGTGGCGCAACTAAAATTTCTTCAATCCGATACCCAGAAGTCCTCCAAATCTTCACCTGTGTGTAAAAAGCCAGAAAATTACAGTCTGCTGATAGACCGGGCTGAGTGTGCAAAATGCGAGCCTTTTTCGTTGTTTTGAAGGGGAAAATGATCTCCAAATGCTCTGAAAATTGCTGAGGACATGCTCATGAAATTATGGCATCTGATGGTACCATTCTCCTCCCTTGACGAATCCTCAAAATGAAATGGCGAATTTATGAGTTTTTGACCAAAAACCCAAAAATGCCAAAAAACCAAAAATTGTCAAAATGAGCTCAAAATTGGGGTGCATGACCCTCAAGGGTCCTTGGAAACATGTTCCAAATCTGAAGCCAAAATGTGAAGTGCTGATATGCCTTTCTTCTCTTTCCGCTCCGGGCACTTCCTCTTTTCTTCCTTCAGTTTCTCTTGGGTGGCCTTTAGCTTGCGCCGGGAAAACTGATTCAACTTTTGATAGTGCTGTGTCATCTTCCTTTGTAGCTCCAGGTCTTTGTTTTCCTTTTCAAGCTTCATCTCCAAGTGTTTATTGGCTCTTTCTAGCCATGCCTCCTTATTTTCTTCAATTTCTTGCTCAAGTAGTGCAGTGAGGGGAAAGGATTGAAGGTGGGCCTGTTCTTCTTCCCTTTGCTTTTCCAGGGCTCTTTTAAGCCCTATGGTTCTAGGCCTCTTCCGCCTAGGCTGGTCTTCTTCTTCATCGTCATCAAACTCATCGATGAGCTCCTCTATCCTTACTTGTGCTTTATCAGCCTCATTCTTGTATTTGATTGCTCGTGCCTCATGGACAGCCATATGGACACTCATTTGTTTATTTTGGATCACCAAGAAATGATTGAAGGTCTTTGCCTGATGAAGGTCATTCTCCAATGCTTCAATTTGACCCTCTCGATGGATTAGAAGGTTTTCAAGAATGCAGGCTTCATTATCACTGTCATCACTTTGAATTGGAATGATAGCCAATGCACCTCCATGTTCTTGACTTTCTCCTATCTTGCCTTTTCCTTTGCCTTTGAAAGCTAACCTTGCACTCTTCCTTCTTGGCATGCTAGTGGGAGACCTCTTTGGCGATTTTCTTTTGCTAGGGACAACTCTTGTTACTTTTGGAGTGGCAGCCTTAGGCCCTTTCTTTCTTGCTGTGCTGGGCTTTGTCTTTTTAGGAGAGGGAGGCACAATTGCTTTGCCTTTGTCATCTTCTTGAAACTATTGCTCTCCTTGAGGCTGTTGTGTGTCTTCTTCAGGTTGATTTTTCTCTTCAATGTCATGATGCTGATCTGTCTCAAATTATTGTTGCCCTTGGTCATCAACATTATGCTGTTGTTGTGCTTGGATTTCTTGTTCATTTTGTGGCTCAAGCTGCTGCTCAAATTCCTACCCAAACTGCTATTCATGACCTTCAATATCAAGCTGCTGCTCTTCCTCTTGTCCCTGCTATTCATTTTCACTGAGATGCTGTTGTTTAGCACTCTTTTCCTCTTGCTCCTGCTGCTGCTCTTCATCTTCAATTTGCTGCTCTTCACCTATTTCTTTTTGCTATTCAAACTGTTGCCCCTATTCACCAACATCAAGCTGCTAGTGTGTTTCAACTTCATGCTCACTTTGTGGCTCAAGCTGCTGCCCCTGACCATCAAAATCATGTTGCTAGTCGTCATTAGTTTCTTCTTGTTTGTCCTCCTATTTTTCTACCTGTTCATGTCCTTCTTCTTCATGCTTTCCTGACTGTTCTGTAGTAATCTTGAGCCTTCTAGGAGTAGGCCTGCTGGACAAAGGTACAGGGCGATGAACAGGTGGGATGGGAGATATATGGACCGGAGGAACAGTGGAGAAGTCTGGGTGAATAATGAAAACATCCCATGGAACCTCTTTCTTCTCTAGCTGGTGGAGGATGATGATTTTAATCAGAGAATGATGGCATAGAGAAGCTACTTGTTGTGATGGATGCTTTTTCTGGACAGAAGAGGCCATTTTCTCAATACTTTTGCACAAGAAGTAAGGAAGATTGAGCTGTTTGGTTCTAGTGAAGTGCATCAACAGTCGGATGTGGTATGCATATACTCGGGAGAATCTCCCTTCACAGGTGAAATATTTCATTATGATCTTCATAAGAGGAGCATAGCTGGCAAGAAGATGAGAAAGGAAAAATAGCAGTGCATGTTTCCCTGTGCTCGGGCTTGATGAAAGGCTTGTAGTCATCCAAGTCTAGATGAGTCTGCTTGAACCATTTCTCGCCATGATGTGGAATTTTGGTGGCTTTAGACACTGATCTCGGGGAAAACTTGAAATCAAGGTCTGCTACCTGGAAATGTTTGCTTTGGAACCTTAGGGCGCATAGGTGTGTCAAGGGCGAGAAACTTTTGACCTCCTGCACTCTCTGGCAGAAATCCAAACAACCTACCTCATGAAAATTGAAAAGGATGGATGGATGTGCATTGACCTCCTCAATAGAAATCGGCTCATATCTCTTGTGTAAACCGCTTCTGTTGTCTTGCCTAGGAGGCATTTTGGGATAAATAAGCTCTTGAAGCACCCAACTGTCTTACTGTCTTTAAAATTCCTTCTTGGAGCTAAACTCTGTCTTAGCCTTCTGTCACTTCACTGTTTGATAAAGCAGCAATGGTTTTGAGGATAGTGTGAAATGCCCTCCTTTGATATAAGACCCTGTCCTTTCAAAACAAAACCCTTTCTTGCCTTTGTATATTAATCAACACACACTTATAATGGCACACACAGTCAATCAAAGAAAACACAGTGAAGGTACTTTCCTGTGTTGGTGGTAAGAGAACCCTGCTTTTAGATGCTTAGATGATACAGTATAACCTTGTATCCTAGACAAAGGTAAGCACACAACTTCTGAGCTTCAGGACACTGTTTTTTCCTTGCAGGCCACTTCACTAGTGTATTCAGCAATATGAAAATAGACAGTCAAAACAGGCATCCACACAGTCAAAAGTTACTGTGTTTATAGATGTGGTGACAGGGTTTACAATGTTTGGTGAGAGTTTTTAAAAATCTGCAGCAGTTCAATCAATCAAGACTTTTCTTTAATCAAGACACTGGTCCCTTCTGATATACTTTTCGACCAATCAATTTATCACCACAAACACAGTCACTCAAAATGTATACATAGTCAAAAGTTGACTATTCATAGGGCACGGTGATCAAACTTGCAGTGTTTGATGTGTCAACACAGGTTTTGTAGTCAGTCAAGTAGCAAAAAAACTCCTTTTTAAACAGAACACCGTCCTCATTAAACCCTACTGTCCCTTATACCAGTTTGCCACACACACCTGTAGACTGCAAAGGCAGTTTTCACTCATTGACAATGCTCTATGGAATGGACCATCAAAACCTTGTTTCTTGCCTGGTTAACACAGAGGGAACTTCTGAAAAGGTGAAAACATCATGTAATGACAAATTCTATTTGAACACAGACCCATAGTTTCATCTTTCCAAACCCTGTGCTTCTTCTTTCAATACAGTTTGAGGGTAGCCACAATAGTTTTTATATCAATGCAATTTCAATACTCTTTGATGTTTTTCTTCGAGCCAAAATGACTACTGCAAACCTCGTTCTTTAAGCAGAAACATCTCTATCTTACAACAACTCAGAACTGAGATTCACACCAATATTTTATCTCTATCACCCTATTCAACAGTTTTGCAAAGGGAAAAAAAATCACATAGAATACCTTTACAAAAGGTGGCAGGCTTTATTGGAGAGCTGGAGTGGCTTTGAAAGCTTCTTGAAGGCGTGTTGGAGGCATAACAACAAATGCGGTGCGTTTGAACGAGAAAGCGCCACGCACATGGGCTGTCAGGTGGCTCTGTCGGGTCATGGAAACCGTCGCGCACAGGCGTGCCGCGCGCATGTACAGGCGTGCCGCGCCACGGTTATCCGCCCGTGTAAATTTCCCTCTGAGCGCGCCGCGCGCATATACAGGCACGCCGCGCAGTTTAAAACTGAAAAATTCTGTGCAATTTGATCTGAATCCTCTTGTCTGATCTCGAGGGCAGCAAAGGTGCTCCGGTTGGAATGTTTGAAAGTTGAAAAACGCACGGGCAATAGCCCCTATCCCTTGTATATGAAAAGGGACAAAATCCTTGTTGCACTTTACCAAGGGTCCCCTTTTTTTTTTTTTAAACACTCAGCAAAGCTCTTTGTTTTCAAACTTAAAACGTGACGTTCTTACCCCTTTGCGAGATCATAGTTATGACTCTCTTCTTTTTCTTAAATGAGAACATGGTGATAATGCTCACTAAATAAGCCAAACTTTCCTTTTTGAAGTGACACAACCTTTTTTGGGAAATTTTTCCTTTAGACTTCTGACTGTTTCTTACTTAAGGGAAAAAAGTCTCCTTTTGTAACAGTGGTATGTAGATTTTGCCTTCAATGATTTATAAAACCTTGAAAAATATGCCACAGTCCTTCTTGCCTTTCATGAGCTCCTATGCCTGTTTACAATGCCTTTTGCGGAGGAAGAAGGTAAACTATCATGTTTTTAACATTTCTGGTGCTTTGCTATGAAAAAGGCCATCCATAGAAGATATTTTATGCTGCAGGGGATGTCTTTTGACATTTTGACAGAGGTCCTTTTCCCTTTTTGCAGTATAAACCAACACTTTGCTCTTAATGTTTTTTGGAATTAAATGATGCCCATTGTGAATTGAAATTTGACTACAGGTGTAAAATGTAGTTGTACTCACCTATGTTTGATCATCCCTTGTCTAATAAGGCGCCTTCTTTTTATAGTCTTTCATCTGCTCACAGTGTGCTGATATGATACCTCTGACTTTTTATAATGACAGGTTTATACTTGTTTTGAAAACCTCTTCAAAATCTGAGAGTATGCCAAAGTCCTTTTATACTTTATGAATCTGTATACTAGCTGCAGTATCTCTTGGAGAACCAGGCTCAGATTTTCTCTGTCAACTTATGATAAACCTATTTTAAAAGGCACTTGTTTATAAATGGAGTTGCTTTCATGTGGAAAATAATTACATGCCTGATTAGCTTTCCATGGTTTTCCAGGGTTTTAAAACTCAGATCATAACCTGTTTATGTCTTTGTGTTGAGGAGGCAAGTATATGAGATGTGGAATGACTGCTGGAATATTTCATAGATACCAAGGCTTTTATTAGCCATCTTCTTCCTAATGAAACTATGAAAACACCAACCCTACTGCATCTGAAGGACACATTTGTCTTTGTGGTGGAGTGTAGATAGCAACACCTAAACTTGCACTGGCGCTTTGAATGATATCAAGATGTCTCATGTCTGGGACTGTGTACTACTTGCCTGTCTTTCTCTATGTTTATCTGGAAACCATAAACTATATTCCACATTTCAACAGAAACAAAAGAACACACAGAGGTCCTTTTTACTGAAGTATTTTCCTGCTCAAGACTGATTTGAGCCATTCATATTAACACCCCTGCAGAGGTATTTTGTCGTGATAGCTTTGATCAATGGAGTCTCTTTTTGATGCGCCATGATGATGATGCTGGAAATTTCAATTTATCTTATTTCTTAGGACATAAGACCAAAACTCTGCTTTCTTTTGTCTTGCATATTTTAGATCTTAGCCCTGTTTTAATCATCACTTTCCCTCAGAAACCTAAAGTCACTGTTTTACTGTCTAGTAAAAAACAAACCTGTGCTTATAGTGAGTTTTGCAATTTTTCAAGTCAATATTGGCCATCGCCCTCTACTTGTAGATGAAGGAGGCACCTTAACCATCTGCTTATAAATTAAGGAGGTTCTTGGCCATGTCAAATAACAAGTTTGTTTGACAGTGTTGTCTTTCTTTTACTGTGCTATCAGGCTGAATGAAGCTGTAAGAGTTTGATGAGTAACTCCTTACCCTGCAGATGTATCTCAGGCTCATGTTTACATTGAGAAGCAGCTGTTCTTCTAAATGTGGATTCAAGAATTTTCTCCTGAGATGATGACATGTTTCCTGTCTTTGTAAAATCCATAAAACACTGTAAAACACCTAAAATCAGCTTGAGACTGTGGTCTATGCATTGCTGAGACTTAGGGGTGTGTAAGTGGCACGACTTAGGGCTGTTATCAATTTCATTTGCAGAGTGGGAGGTCTGTCATGATTGGTCTGTAGCAGATGGAGGTTTTTGGCCTTTTGATGGTTGCCAAGGGTAAAATGCCTTAAAGCGCCACTTCCTAACTTAGGGGAGGTTTTGAAGCAGACTTGGATTGTCCTTTTAGAGCTGACAGGCAGACTTTCTAGGGCTAAAGCTAGATAGGATAGTGATAATGAGGTTTCACCTTGACATGGGCGGACTGAAAAGTAGGAGGGCGAAAAAAAGTTTTATTATGTGGGTTTTCTAGATGAAAAATTTACATATGGAGATCAGCTTCTAGAAAACTCAGCTATGGATTTAGTCATCACTAACAAGTGAAAAATACTAATGACTAACAGTGGCTCCATTTGGGGAGGGCAGCTCCTCGTCAGGAGGTGTCCAGAATTCAGATCTTTGTCATAACATCTGAAGGCTCACCTAATAAGCAAAATTTCACCCTTCTTTGATGCTATTTCTGAAAAGTGACAGCATGGTTAACATCAATGATATTTCTACCTACCCACTATCTTTCCTAACATTTTTTCTTCTCTTTGGTGCATTTGAACTAGCAGCCTTTTGACAATGTATATTTTTCTTTTTACAAAATGAACCTATCTATTTCTACTCTTATATCTGCCGGGAGTTTAGATTAAACTGATGAACTCCTTCATTACTCTACCTATACTAGATCAACTGTCAAGATTAAGCAGTTTGACAGTATTTTGTTCTCTAATCTAAAACATGAAATTTAAAATGATCAAATCAGGATTAGACAGTCTGATTTGTCATGCATTTGCGGCATAAAAGACAAGCTACACACAAATATTATTTTGCAAAAAAGGAAATGTAGACAAGCGGGGCTAAGATGTACAATGTGTTTTTCATCCCTCGCTTCTCTCTTTGGTTATGTTTTAGGCATGTGGAACCAGAATCTCTCCCTAATCTATAATCTATGATAAGTCAATCTTACACAATGTTGACCATCTTTTTCACTCACTAACTTATCAGCAAATAAATTTAAACATGCTCAGCTATGATTAGGCTAGATAGCTGAACAAGACATTGAAGTACTAGTAGCGGCATTTAGATTTGCTTGCTTTCCGAAAGACTATTTTTTGGAACATGGGGCCTTTTCCTATTTTTTGAACTACCCTCTTTTCTTATCTTTTACTGTTTTTGTATTTTCTATTTTTCTATGTTTCAAACAGTGGTATATACAATGAATGAAAGTGTTGTAAACTCAGAAATGGAGCTCCTGACAAAAATAATTCTTTAATGTCCTGCCATTCATAGGACCTCCAAAAATTTTAGTCCCATCAGGTTCTTGCAAGAAGAAAGCATTGTTTCCACTGACTGAGCTGATGATGTAAGGCCCTTTCCATAAATTTTCAAACTTGCCATGTTTACCTTTGTCTTCTCTTCTAGAATCCCATTTTCAAACTTTATCTCCAATCTGAAAATAATTTTCCTTAGTTCTTCTGTCAAAAATCTGTTTTATTTTATCTTGTGCTAACTGAGCCCTTTGGTAAACTTCTTCTCTGGTTTGTTGTAAATGGATAGTCTGATTTACCCTCCTTTGCATGTCATTTTCTTCTATTTGGACTTCTTGTAATAGCTTCATTACCGGAACCCCTAAAGATGTTGGGAAAATTGCATCTATGCCATAAACTAGTTGGTAAGGAGAAATACCTATGGATTTCTTGGTGGTTAATCTATCAGCCCATAAGGCGTGTACTAGTTTCCCATGCCATGCTTTTTTATTTTGTTCAAGAAGTTTTTTTATAATGTTGACTAGGATTTTGTTAGAAGACTCGGCTAAGCCATTACCTTGAGGGTAATAGGCTGTGGAATGTCCTAATGAAATGTGATATTTGTGACAGAAGTCAACCATTCTTTTGGAGGAGAAGGCAACGGCGTTATCGGTAATGATCTTTCTGGGACAGCCAAATCTAGATAGGATATTGGTTTCTAGGAACTTGATGATGACTGAATCGGTGGCATTCCGAGGAGGTATGGCTTCTATCCATTTGCTAAAGTAATCAGTGGTTGTGAGGATCCATTTATGTTGAGCAGATGAGGAAGGGTGAATTTCCCCGATAAAATCCAAACCCCATTGCTGGAAGGGTTCTTCAACTATAATGGGATGTAAGGGCAAAGGTAAAAGCTTTTTCTTGCCATCAAAAATTTGACATTTATGGCATGTCATAACTAGTTTGTGAGTGTCAGGGAATACGATAGGCCAATAATAACTGGCTCTAAGGATTTTGTTTGCTGTGGTTTTCCAGTAGAGATGGCCCCCACATTCCCCTTCATGCATTTCATGCATAATTTTCCCTGCATCAGACTCAATCAAACATTTAAGCAGCATACCAGTGGGATTTTTCCAATACAGAAAACCATCTATAATACAAAAATTTAAAGATTTTTGTTTAAGAAATCTTGCTTTTGTTTTTGATAAAGTCGGAGGAGCATTCAGATAAGTTAATACATAAAGAATATATGCATACCAAGGTGAATCCAGAAATATTTGATCAATAGGGGGGAGTGTGCACTCTTCCTGTTCTTCTAAGGCATCAACAAAATTTATATCTAAAGCTTGGAGGTTGGTTTCAGCCATTAGCCTTGCAAGTCCTTGTCCTTTAACTAGTTTGGTAGGTCGGATTTCTAAGTCATATTCTAGGATGATAGCGATCCATTTTCCCCTTTTACCATCAGGATCTTGGTTCAGAATGTCCTTGACGACAGTATTAGGGACAAAAGCGATGACATGAGAATGCAAGATGTAAACTCGGAAATCCTTCAGTGCTTTTACCAATGCGAATGCTTGTTTTTCCATGATGTTGTATTTCAGGGGAGCATCTCTCAGGTATTTGCTAAAAAAGGCAATGGGTTGTTCTTTCCCAGCTGCATTTTTCTGTAACAACACCGCAGCTATTGTGTGTTCTGAGGCAAATGAAAAAATGTAAAAATCTTTGGTGAAGTTAGGGCTTATCAATACTGATGTTTCGGTTAAGGCCCTTTAATTAGTTCAAATTTTTTTTTGGCTTCTATAGTCCATTTAACCCCGACCTCCTTTTTTAACATATTCGTGATATCTTTCAGGAGTTCAGCAAGGTTTGGGATGAATCTTCTTAAGAAATTTATCTTTCCGATAAAGGGTTGTAACTCCTTTATGTTTCTGGGGTGACTTATCTGTAATATACCTTCGATTCTCTGTGGGTATATTTTAATTCCTTATTCTGAAATAATGTGACCTAGGAGTTTTCCTTCCTCTAGACCGAAAAATGTTTTCTTGGGGTTTAGGGATAAACCATATTTTCTGCATTTGTTGAAAACCTTTATTAAGTGTGCTAGGTGTTCTTCATCTGATTTAGAATATACTGTTATATCGTCAAGATATATGACTATGAAAACACCTATGTCTTCTGAGAAGGCTATGTCCATGGCTCTTTGAAATGTGGCACCAGCATTCATTAGTCCAAAAGGCATTTTAACATACATAAAAGTGCCCCAAGGGGTGGTGAAAGCTGTTTTATGTTGATCGGTAGGATAAACCAATACTTGGTTATAACCAGAAAAACCATCAAGCAATGAGATTCTCTTAGCGCCTACTACCTTATGAAGAATGTGGTCCATTTTGGGCAGAGGATAGTTGTCTTTCAGACATGCCCTATTTAGGTTTCGGAAATCTATACAGAGTCTGATTTCACCAGTCTTTTTCCTGACTGATACTAGATTTGAGACCCACTCAGAGTATCGGAGAGACACTATTATCCCGGCATCATACATCTTTTTGATTTCTTTTTCTACCAACGGTAGTAATACTGGGTTTATCCTTCTTAACTTCTGTTTGAAAGGTTTTTGGTTTTCTTTGAGGGGAATTTTATGTTGGATGATGCTTGTGTCACATGATTTCAAATCTTGGTATCCCCATGCGAACACATCTTTAAATTCTTTGAATAAATTGATGTACCTTTGTTTTATGTGAGGTGGGAGGGTTTTGGATAGTTTAATGTTTTTTGGCTCTTCTAGGCTTCCTATGTTGTATTCCTCTATGTCATCCTCAGTAGATTCCATTTTTGGTTTTTTGGCCACATCGTTAAAGTCAAACAATTCTTCTAGAGGTGCGAGCCCTCTGGGTATGGTGTCATTTTCGGAGTGTAAGACTTCGAGTTCCCTTTGTTCAATGTCCTCTCCTATTTCATTTTCATATGGGTGGTCTACCAGGTTTAGATTGGTCCACAAAGGTGGATTTAGCTCTTGTTCTTGACTTTGGCTGGGTTTCCTTTCTTTGTCTCCTAAGTCTGTTTTGGTTATTTCAAACTCATTCCTAGATTGTAGGAAATCATCAATTTGATCATCGTCTTGGAATATTTTCCAATAGTCAAGATTATCTGGTACTGTACGGCGATGTTTGACCTGAGTACTATATTGTTCACTTAGGCATGGTATTTGGCCATTACTCGCAGCAAAGGCGAGTTCATTTGCTAGGCTGTTTTGAATCCTAGGGATATAGGTGAGTTCATATTTCTCAAAGGTTTTAAGGATGTCCAAAGTTGCATTCCTATATTCTCTTAGTCTTAGATTCTTTGCTGAATAGTCCCCTTTGATTTGCCTGATCACAAGCTCGAAATCTCCCTGGGCAGATACTTTCTTGGCACCTAAGTCCTTAAGTATGTGCAGACCAAGGAGAAGGGCTTCATATTCAACAATGTTGTTAGTACACTGGAATTTTAATCTGAAAGAATAACCTTTACTATTATTGTGTATCCAGATGCCAGCCCCTTAACCAGTTTTGCCACAAGAACCATCAAAACTTATACTCCAAAGAGCTTCTTTTTCATATGTGACACTAAGCTGTTTTTCAGGTTTCTTGGGGCTCTAATCATTAATTTCTTCATTTAGTAATGGTTCGGGAACTTCTTCATTTTCTTTTATCTGTTTGTTTATATTGCTTTCATTATATAAGATAAAAGAATCCAGATTAGAATGAATGGAATAAATAGGAGTGTTGTTTGGATTATCTTGGTTGCTAACCATGTATTTCATGTGAGTTTCTCGGTATAATCTCCTAGTTTGGTTGAAAACTGGGATGGTAGTGAATGACATATCCATTTGGAGACTACCTTGTATTTTGGCTGCCCATGCCCTTGATAGTAGCATTCCATACTTAGGAGGGATATCGGCTACTACTACGTCCATGACCAAGTTTTTCGCTGGTAACTGTGTTAGAGCAAAATCTAGGTTTTTTATCAGACCTAAACATTTGACCTGACTTGAGTCAAAGGAATACAGGTTTTTGTAAGGTTGAGTTACTTCTAGTCCCAGGTTTTCCATGACCGCTCTAGGCATTAGGTTATGGGAGGCGCCAGAATCTAACATGGCATTATGTAGTATCTTGTCCTGTATGTTCAGACTTACATAGAAAGGGGAGACAGATCCCTCTTGGTATTGACCTTCTATCTTCGGGCCAAATAGAAGCTCAGGCTTGTCATCAATTAGATTCAAAGTATCTACCTCGCTTCCTATGTCAAAAACCTTGAAGACTTGAGATCTATACCTATCTATAGTTATTAGTTCAGTAAGGGGAATGGTAATCTTTATTTTGGAAATTTACCCTTCGAAACTAAAAGGATATTGTGGTCTGGACATATTTGTTTCAGTTTTCTCGGACATGACTTTTTCTATGCTCTTAATTTGCTGACTTTGGTTCGGGGTTTGGTTTGACACAGCCATCTCGGGGATTTTTGTAGAATTACTGGGAGTATTTGAGCCAAGACTTGTTTGAATAGCTTTATCTTTGTTTTGGTCAATTTTCTTGGTCATGATTGTGTTGATATCCATAGCCTTTTTAGGGATGGTATCGAAGGTTTTAGTAATTTCAGGACTAACCTTTTTGGAGCGATCTTGGTTTTTTCTACTTCTAAGGTTATACTGCTTGTGAGCTTCTATAATGGCATTTTGAAAGTCTATGACAGGATCTTCAAGATCTTCATAGTTGGTTTCGTCCTGACCCGGAGAGCATAACTCTTACTCTTCTGCTGTGAGGTAAACCTCACTCTCATTATCAGAACCTATGAGATTCCAATGATTTTCATCAATGGGTTTGGTATCCTTATCATCTTCTTCCACATAATTTTCATTAAATGGTGGCCTAATTTGTTGGTCATTTTCCCTTGGTCTGTTTTGAGGTTGCTCCCTCCTAAAGTTTTGGTTTCGTTTTCTGTTTGGAGGGTTTGGCTGGCTGTCTCTAACAGGGGCCTTCTCATTTATCCTTTCCCACATTTTGGCCATGGTTTTGACTAAGTCATCTATTCTAGGATCTAGGGAAGGCGATGAAGTGGATACCTCATATTTATATGTGACTTTTCTTTCTGATCTAGTCCTAGCCCTTTTTTCTGCTAAGTTGGCATCTGCTTTTATGGCTATTTGTTGCATTTCTTCTAAGGTAGGGGGATATTTGTCTCTCAGATGATATGTCATGTCCGGATCAAAACCCTCGGGGAATTTTTCCAAGGCTAAACCAAGTGGGGGTTTGAAATGAGGTGGGAGGGAGTTATACACACTATTGAACCTAGTGCAGTAAGCCTGGACACTTTCCCCATTTTCCCATTTTAGGTTGTTATATTCTGATAGGATTTGAATAGGGTTCCTTCGGACTTCCCACCTATTTCTGAAGATTTGATGTAGTTCTGGGATGTTGTGGATGCTGTTTGGAGTCAAGCTTTTGAACCATGTTTTGGGTTCACCACCCAGGCTTTGGGCGAATATTCTCATTCTGACGGTCTCGTCTTGTACCTCCAGGTATTCATAAGCATCACTCATCCTACTTATATGCTGTTGAGGTGTGGTGGTGTCTTCTCCGGTAAAGTGTGGGATTTTGTCTTGATATTTATTTGGGAGAGGAGCCAAAGGTGGTGGCAACACCAAAGGTGCGTATCAGGCTGCCATGACACGAGCTAATGGATGATGTACAAGATGAGGACTAGTGGGATGAGCTGAGGTGGTTTGAATAGTGGTGGTTTGGACAGGTGTGGCAGATGAACTTGGACTAGTGATATGGTTTTGAGCAGATTTGGAATGGTGGGAGCCAAAGTGATGGAGATGCTGAAAATCGGGGGGTGTGGAAGGTGAAGCTTCTATACTAGGACTCTGTGGTGGGTCTAGGGGTTCAAGATCGTCAAAATTTATCTTACTATATGATTTGCTTCTGAGAAGAGTTTTTGATGACTCTAATTCAAAAGGTGAATCTGGTAGGAGAGTGAGATGTTTAGGTACTGATCTTGTTTTACGGATGGATCTACCAGTAGCTAGATGGTCAGTTTTCGAAGCTTGCCACAGGATCTTTTCTGGGTCATCTACTATGATAGGGGGATTTGGGTCTGGATGGGATCTGGTGTTGATTCTTCGTGAAGCCAGATTTTGGATTTAGAGTTTAGAGAGGATGGTATTGACGAATGTTTTGGATGGGTGGTCTCTCTAAAGTTCTACTAAGGTGAAGGATGGTAAAAATAAAAGGGATGGACTAGTGGAGTCGCCAGGTGGAACTTGGTTGTTTTTGTGAAGATATAGTTGTGGTCCACCACCAGTAACTAATCTAGAAATGTTTTTAAGGTTTTTCTAGTTTTATGTGCAGCCTATGGTTTAAAGTATCCTAGACTTGTTTCAACACTTTGCTAGGGTGATGAGAACAAAAAGAGTTTACTCTAAATGGGTCTATGGGATGCTTGCTTGTTTAAGTATCTAAAGGACCAAAGAGTCTATAAGAGTTTTCTAGACTATCATGTACTCAGTGTCCCACCATCTCCCGCTATGTTAGTGAGCGATGGGATAGGTCTATCGGATAGTAACCTAGAGTTTGGTAAAATAGTAAGGCCTACTGGAGGCTAGTGGAGTCGCCAGGTGGATTGTCAGTTGTTTTGAGGTATATTTGTATGGTCCACCACCAATACTGTCAAAAACCAATCTAAGGGAGTTTTTTGTGGTTTTTTCTGAGTTTTATGTGCAGCCTAGGATGTAAGAGTGTTATAAACCTGATTCATCACTTTGCTAAGATGGTGAAACAAAGAGTTTACACTAAATGATTCTAGAGGCTGATGGTTTAAGTTAAAAGTTGAAGGACTAAGGAGCCTATAAAAGTTTGCTAGACTGTCATGTACTCAATAGGTCCCACCGTGATCGCCATTATGTTAGTGTGGCGATGAGGTGGCTCACTGGTTGGTATTCTCGAAAATAAGGGACTTATAGAGTTCTAAGGTGTCCTTAGATTGTCACTAACTCAAAGTCCCACCGTGATCGCCATTATGTTAGGGTCCCGTGATTTGGCTGATTGGCAAGCCAAATGACAATGTAACATCAAACCAAGCTTTGGAGCCCAAGGACCTAGCCTTCCTGGACTCAGAGAGGGCTCTCTCTATATGTGTAAGGGATGTTTTCTTATCGTGTTCTGATTTTAGGCTAGTTATGGAGTATGTTTTTTGGTTTTGGTTTTTTAAGTTGTGAGGGGTGAAACTGATCAAAGATATAAAATAGATAACAAGATGTAGATTAACTAGGCTATGGGGTCAAAAGGTCAAGAAAGCTATTAGATGACGATACAAGGCTGTTGAAGGGCCGATTTGATTCAAGGTAGAAAGGATCTTTGGGAAAAATGGAGTAAATGGACATCAAGTTTGTGAACAACAAAGAGTTTCAAGCATCATTGGTTTAATAGATAACATAAACATGGTAGGGAAAACCATTAATCATGCAAAATGTAACTATAAAATAATCAACACATAGAAACAAACATTCAAGCCATGCATAGAAGTATAAGACCCTATAACTTTGGGAAATGGCTATCAGACTTTGGGGAAAACACATAAGACGGACTAACAACTCAAAACACTATGTCGGAATGCCTAAACACAGTACTTCAAGTTATTTGGTACTTTGAACAACAAGATTTGCATAGTTTTAGGCAAAGGGCTAGATCGGGACTAGGCCTCCTTGGTTCAAACAAAATGATAATCTTAATAAGTCAAAGAGATAGTTTCATGGATGGAACTATGGATAGTCTTAGGTAAGCAGGGCACACCATAAATCCTACTCAACATGCATAGAACTATTAATGAAACTAGCAACAATATCCTCAATTTATTAAAGAGCAGTTAAGAATTCTTTAATGCAACTAAGGAAGAAGAAAACATAAAAGCTATGAAGATTCAGGAATTTTGAGGTGCCTCCATGGGCATATATCAAATTTGTTCTCTACTGATCTATAGCAAGCAAGAAACATGTATCATGAATGAAAACTAGAAAACAACAACAAAGCAAGAAACACTATACCATTCTACCATGTCATGGAATCCATCAACAATCCTTCATCATCCATCCAAGAACATTCAAGAGGAAATCCAAAAGCATAACACAAGTATTTTCTCCAAAGCTCATATGACCATATATTGCTTCTCTTCTCAAGTTCAGCCTTGTTTACAATGAGAGCCTTTGGAATATATAGGCTAAAGTGAGGAAAACCTCATGGTTCAACTTGCATCCTCATTGGCCTAATCAAAATATCTAAACTTGTCCTTGAGGCTTTGCAAAGCCCAAGGCACAAAAATATCTCATAAAATATCTAAAAATTGCTAAAATGGAATTTAATTGACTTTGCATCATTTTCCAAGTGTAAAAATAGCTAAACACACATTTGGAAAAAGCAGATTTTAGAGGTTCAAAAATTACAAAAATATTTCAAATTTACATCAGAAAAAGGTCCCCTGATTTGCTGGAAACATTTGGCAGCCTTCCTGATGTTGAAATGAGGCTCATGATAGCTCGTTGGAAAGATCTAAGTGTCTACCTTCCAGCGCAACAGAAATTTCTTCAATCTGATACCCAGAAGTCCTCCAAATCTGCACCTGTGTGTAAAAAGCCAGAAAATTACAGTCTGCTGATAGACCGGGTAGAATGTGCAAAATGCGAGCCTTTTTCGCTGTTTTGAAGGGAAAAATGATCTCCAAATGCTCTGAAAATTGCTGAGGACATGCTCATGAAATTATGGCATCTGATGGTACCATTCTCCTCCCTTGACGAATCCTCAAAATGAAATGGCGAATTTATGAGTTTTTGACCAAAAACCCAAAAATGCCAAAAAACCAAAAATTGTCAAAATGAGCTCAAAATTGGGGTGCATGACCCTCAAGGGTCCTTGGCAACATGTTCCGAAGCTAAAGCCAAAATGTCAAGTTCTGATAGGCCTTTCTTCTCTTTCCGTGCCGGGCACTTCCTCTTTTCTTCCTTCAGTTTCTATTTGGGTGGCCTTTAGCTTGCGCCAGGCAAACTGATTCAACTTTTGATAGTGCTATGTCATCTTCCTTTGCAGCTCCAGGTCTCTGTTTTCCTTTTCAAGCTTCATCTCCAAGTGTTTATTGGCTCTTTCTAGCCATGCCTCCTTATTTTCTTCAATTTCTTGCTCAAGTAGTGCAGTGAGGGGAAAGGATTGAAGATGGGCCTGTTCTTCTTCCCTTTGCTTTTCCAGGGCTCTTTTAAGCCCTATGGTTCTAGGCCTCTTCTGCCTAGGCTGGTATTCTTCTTCATCTTCATCAAACTCACCGATGAGCTCCTCTATCCTTACTTGTGCTTTAGCAGCCTCATTCTTGTATTTGATTGCTCGTGCCTCATGGACAGCCATATGGACACTCATTTGTTTATTTTGGATCTCCAAGAAATGATTGAAGGTCTTTGCCCAATGAAGGTCATTCTCCAATGCTTCAATTTGACCCTCTCCATGGATTAGAAGGTTTTCAAGAATGCGGGCTTCATTATCACTGTCATCACTTTGGATTGGAATGACAGCCAATGCACCTCCATGTTCTTGACTTTCTCCTATCTTGCCTTTTCCTTTGCCTTTGAAAGCTAACCTTGCACTCTTCCTTCTTGGCATGCTAGTGGGAGACCTCTTTGGCGATTTTCTTTTGCTAGGGACAACTCTTGTTACTTTTGGAGTGGCAGCCTTAGGCCCTTTCTTTCTTGCTGTGCTGGGCTTTGTCTTTTTAGGAGAGGGAGGCACAATTTCTTTGCCTTTGTCATCTTCTTGAAACTGTTGCTCTCCTTGAGGCTGCTGTGTGTCTTCTTCAGGTTGATTTGTTCTTCAATGTCATGATGCTGATCTGTCTCAAATTCTTGTTGCCCTTGGTCATCAACATTATGCTGTTGTTGTGCTTGGATTTCTTGTTCATTTTGTGGCTCAAGCTGCTGCTCAAATTCCTACCCAAACTGTTTTTCATGACCTTCAATATCAAGCTGCTGCTCTTCCTCTTGTCCCTGCTGTTCATTTTCACTGAGATGCTGCTGTTCAGCACTCTTTTCCTCTTGCTCCTGCTGCTGCTCTTCATCTTCAATTTGTTGCTCTTCACCTATTTCTTCTTGCTGTTCAAACTGCTGCCCCTGTTAACCAACATCAAGCTGCTGTTGTGTTTCAACTTCATGCTCACTTTGTGGCTCAAGCTGCTGCCCCTGACCATCAAAATCATGCTGCTGGTCTTCATCAGTTTCTTCATGTTTGTCCTCTTCTTTTTCTACCTGTTCATGTCCTTCTTCTTCATGCTTTCCTGACTGTTCTGGAGTAATCTTGAGCCTTCTAGGAGTAGGCCTGCTGGACAAAGGTACAGGGCGATGAACAGGTGGGATGGGAGATATATGGACCGGAGGAACAGTGGAGAATTCTGGGTGACTAATGAAAACATCCCATGGAACCTCTTTCTTGTCTAGCTGGTGGAGGATGATGATTTTAATCAGAGAATGATGGCATAGAGAAGCTACTTGTTGTGATGGAGGCTTTTTCTGGACAGAAGAGGCCATTTTCTCAATACTTTTGCACAAGAAGTAAGGAAGATTGAGCTGTTTGGTTCTAGTGAAGTGCATCAATAGTCGGATGTGGTATGCATATACTCGGGAGAATCTCCCTTCACAGGTGAAATATTTCATTATGATCTTCATAAGAGGAGCATAGCTGGCAAGAAGATGAGAGAAAGAAAAAATAGCAGTGCATGTTTCCCTGTGCTCGAGCTTGATGAAAGCCTTGTAGTCATCTAAGTCTAGATGGGTCTGCTTGAACCATTTCTCGCCATGATGTGGAATTTTGGTGGCTTTAGACACTGATCTCGGGGAAAACTTGAAATCAAGGTCTGCTACCTGGAAATGTCTGCTTTGGAACCTCAGGGCGCATAGGTGTGTCAAGGGTGAGAAAATTTTGACCTCCTGCACTCTCTGGCAGAAATCCAAACAACCTACCTCATGAAAATTGAAAAGGATGGATGGATGTACACTAACCTCCTCAGTAGAAATTGGCTAATATCTCTTATGTAAACCGCTTCTGCTGTCTTGCCTAGGAGGTATTTTGGGCTAAATAAACTCTTGAAGCACCCAACTGTCTTACTGTCTTTAAAATGCCTTCTTGGAGCTAAACTCTGTCTTAGCCTTCTGTCACTTCACTTTTTGATAAAGCAGCAATGATTTTGAGGATAGTGTGAAATGCCCTCCTTTGATATAAGACCCTGTCCTTTCAAAACAAAACCCTTTCTTGCCTTTGTATATTAATCAGCACACACTTATAATGGCACACACAGTCAATCAAAGAAAACACAGTGAAGGTACTTTCCTATGTTGGTGGTAAGAGAATCCTGCTTTTAGATGCTTAGATGATACAGTATAACCTTGTATCCTAGACAAAGGTAAGCACACAACTTCTGAGCTTCAGGACACTATTTTTTCCTTATAGGCCACTTCACCAGTGTATTCAGCAATATGAAAATAGACAGTCAAAACAGGCATCCACACAGTCAAAGGTTACTGTGTTTATAGATGTGGTGACAGGGTTTACAATGTTTGGTGAGAGGTTTTAAAAATCTGCAGCAGTTCAATCAATCAATACTTTTCTTTAATCAAGACACTGGTCCCTTCTGATATACTTTTCGACCAATCAATTTATCACCACAAACACAGTCACTCAAAATGTATACATAGTCCAAAGTTGACTATTCATAGGGCAGGGTGATCAAACTTGCAGTGTTTGATGTGTCAACACAGGTTTTGTAGTCATTCAAGTAGCAACAAAACTCCTTTTTAAATAGAACACCACCCTCATTAAACCCTACTGTCCCTTATACCAGTTTGCCACACACACCTGTAGACTACAAAGGCAGTTTTCACTCATTGACAATGCTCTATGGAATGGACCATCAAAACCTTGTTTCTTGCCTGGTTAACACAGAGGGAACTTCTGAAAAGGTGAAAACATCATGTAATAACCAATTCTGTTTGAACACAGACCCATAGTTTCATCTTTCCAAACCCTGTGCTTCTTCTTTCAATACAGTTTGAGGGTAGCCACAATAGTTTTTATATCAATGCAATTTCAATACTCTTTGATGTTTTTCTTCGAGCCAAAATGACTACTGCAAACCTCGTTCTTTAAGTAGAAACATCTCTACCTTACAACAACTCAGAACTGAGATTCACACCGAGATTTTATCTCTTTCACCCTATTCAACAGTTTTGCAAAGGGAAAAAACGACACATAGAATACCTTTACAAAAGGTGGCAGGCTTTATTGGAGAGCTGGAGTGGCTTTGAAAGCTTCTTGAAGGCGTGTTGGAGGCATAACAGCAAACGCGGCGCGTTTGAACGAGAAAGCGCTGCGCACATGGGCTGTCGGGTGGCTCTGTCGGGTCACGGCAACCGTCGCGCACATGTGCACTGCGTGCATGTACAGGCGCGCCGCGCCACGATTATCCACCCATGTAAATTTCCCTCTAAGCGCGCCGCGCGCATATACAGGCACGCCGCGCAGTTTGAAACTAAAAACTTCTGTGAAATTTGATTTGAATCCTCTTGTCTGATCTCGAGGGCAGCAAAGGTGCTCCGGTTGGAATGTTTGAAAGTTGAAAAACGCACGGGAAATAGCCCCTATCCCTTGTATATGAAAAGGGACAAAACCCTTGTTGCACTTTACCAAGGGTCCCCTTTTTTTTTTTAAAAACACTCAGCAAAGCTCTTTGTTTTCAAACTTAAAACGTGAAGTTATTACCCCTTTGCGAGATCATAGTTATGACTCTCTTCTTTTTATTAAATGAGAACATGGTGATAATGCTCATTAAATAAGCCAAACTTTCCTTTTTGAAGTGACACAACCTTTTTTGGGAAATTTTTCCTTTAGACTTCTGACTGTTTCTTACTTAAGGGAAAAAAGTCTCCTTTTGTAACACTGGTATGTATATTTTTCCTTCAATGATTTATAAAACCTTGAAAAATATTCCACAGACCTTCTTGCCTTTCATGAGCTTGTATGCCTATTTACAATGCCTTTTGCGGAGGAAGAAGGTAAACTGTCATGTTTTTAACATTTCTGGTGCTTTGCTATGAAAAAGGCCATCCATAGAAGATATTTTATGCTGCAAGGGATGTCTTTTGACATTTTGACAGAGGTCCTTTTCCCTTTTTGCAGTATAAACCAACACTTTGCTCTTAATGTTTTTTGGAATTAAATGATGCCCATTGTGAACTGAAATTTGACTACAGGTGTAAAATGTAGTTGTACTCACCTATGTTTGATCATCCCTTGTCTAAGAAGGCGCCTTCTTTTTATAGTCTTTCATCTGCTCACAGTGTGCTGATATGATACCTCTGACTTTTTATAATGACATGTTTATACTTGTTTTGAAAAACTCTTCAAAATCTGAGAGTATGCCAAAGTCCTTTTATACTTTATGAATCTGTATACTAGCTGCAGTATCTCTTGGAGAACCAGGCTCAGATTTTATCTGTCAACTTATGATAAACCTATTTGAAAAGGCACTTGTTTATAAATGGAGTTTCTTTCATGTGGAAAATAATGACATGCTTGATTAGCTTTCCATGGTTTTCCAGGGTTTTAAAACTCAGATCATAACCTGTTTATGTCTTTGTGTTGAGGAGGCAAGTATATGAGATGTGGAATGACTGATGGAATATTTCATAGATACCAAGGCTTTTATTAGCCATCTTCTTCCTAATGAAACTCTGAAAACACCAACCCTACTGCATCTGAAGGACACATTTGTCTTTGTGGTGGAGTGTAGATAGCAACACCTAAACTTGCACTGGCGCTTTGAATTATATCAAGATGTCTCATGTCTGGGACTGTGTACTACTTGCCTGTCTTTCTCTATGTTTATCTGGAAACCATAAACTGTATTCCACATTTCAACAGAAACAAAAGAACACATAGAGGTCCTTTTTACTGAAGTATTTTCCTGCTCAAGACTGATTTGAGCCATTCATATTAACACCCCTGTAGAGGTATTTTGTCGTGATAGCTTTGATCAATGGAGTCTCTTTTTGATGCGCCATGATGATGATCCTGGCAATTTCAATTTATCTTCTTTCTTAGGACATAAGACCAAAAACTCTACTTTCTTTTGTCTTGCATATTTCAGATCTTAGCCCTGTTTTGATCATCACTTTCCCTCAGAAACCTAAAGTCACTGTTTTACTGTCTAGTAAAAAACAAACCTGTGCTTATAGTAAGTTTTGCAATTTTTCAAGTCAATATTGGCCATCGCCCTCTGCTTGTAGATGAAGGAGGCACCTTAACCCTCTGCTTATAGATGAAGGAGGTTCTTGGCCATGTCAAATAACAAGTTTGTTTGACAGTGTTGTCTTTCTTTTACTGTGCTATCAGGCTGAATGAAGCTGTAAGAGTTTGATGAGTAACTCCTTACCCTGCAGATGTATCTTAGGCTCATGTTTACATTGAGAAGCAGTTGTTCTTCTAAATGTGGATTCAAGAATTTTCTCCTGAGATGATGACATGTTTCCTGTCTTTGTAAAATCCATAAAACACTGTAAAACACCTAAAATCAGCTTGAGACTGTGGTCTATGCATTGCTGAGGCTTAGGGGTGTGTAAGTGGCATGACTTAGGACTGTTATCAATTTCATTTGCGGAGTGGGAGGTCTGTCATGATTGGTCTGTAGCAGATGGAGGTTTTTGGCCTTTTGATGGTTGCCAAGGGTAAAATGCCTTAAAGCGCCACTTCCTAACTTAAGGGAGGCTTTTGAAATAGACTTGGATTGTCCTTTTAGAGATGATGGGCAGACCAGTAGGGCTAAAGCTAGATTGGATAGTGATAATGAGGTTTAACCTTGACATGGGCGGACTGAAAAGTAGGAGGGCGAAAAAAAGTTTTATGAGGGTTTTCTAGATGAAAAATTGACATATGGAGATCAGCTTCTAGAAAACTCAGCTATGGATCTAGTCATCACTAACAAGTGAAAAATACTGATGACTAACACATCCCAACCAGACAAGCCACTGACTCAGTCATTATATCTTTCCTAGAAAACAACATTTTATCTTGATTTGGATGCCCACAGAAAATTATTACTGATAATGCAGCTGCATTTAAATCTAATAAAATGATTGCATTTTGTCACAAGTATCATATTACCCTAGGCCATTCTACTGCTTATTACCCTCAAGGTAATGGCCTAACTAAATCTTCCAATAAAATCCTTGTGAGTATTATCAAAAAACTACTTGAAGAAAATAAGAAAACTTGGAATAAAAAATTAGTCTATGCCTTATGGGAAAATAGAGTTACTACCAAGAAGTCAATTGGAACATCTCCTTACTAGATTGTATATGGGATGGATGCAGTTTTCCCATCATCTTTAGGTGTTCCAATAATGAAAATTATCCAAGAATCACAAGTAGAACTCATTGATATATAGAGAAGGATAAATCAGACTATTCATCTGCAGCAAACTAGGGAAGAAGTATATGAAAATCGCAGGTCATTCAAGAGAAAATCAAGAAAATATTTGATAAAAGAACTAAAGAAGATGACTTTTCCATAGGAGATAAAGTGTTAAAATGGGATTCCAGGAGAGAAGAAAAAGGAAAACATGGAAAGTTTGACTTTCTATGGAAAAGTTCTTATATCATTTATGGGTATAGAGGTAACAATGAATTTTTTATCAGAAATTTGGATGAAACAGACATTTCAGAAGGACCAGTGAATGGTAGAATGGTCAAACACTACTATTCCTCTAAGTTAACTAATAGTTAGTCCTAATTTCCTTTTATATCATTGTAAATATCCATTACAGGTTTTAGATTGGATTGGATGTTTTCTTTCCAAAGTTGAAGCCCGGAGTGAAGGCCCTAAGCTTTGAAGAGTAAAATTTCATAAGTATAAGCTTTTGCAGAAATCATAAAACTGTTATAGGATCATCATGGTCAAAAGGGAAGGCTACTAATCTTACAGTTCTTGACATTTCACCAGGAAATGCCATCCCCATGTGAAGCTGCTGTTAGGGTCATATAAGTATAGGATTCATAATTTGGAATTGACTTATGATATTTTTGTAAAAATATGTACATACATTGCTTTTTGCAAGTTGTTTTCCCATATTCTGTAAAAAATAAAAAAAAATAGAAAATCAAAAAGAGGGTAAAAGTCCTAAAAGAAAGATCAAAGGACTTAGAAAAAATAAAATACCTCAAAGAAAAAGAAATAAAAAATGAAAGTGAGCAAGTCCAAATGCCACTACTTTTTACTGATGATTATGGCAGATTGTCAATAAATGCCATAATCCATGATGAGTTGAACTGCTTAATCTTGAATTGTCATGTTTTAAATTTTATTGTTATAGAATAGTGAATAAAGATTAGTCAAACAGTTTAATTCTGACTAATTAGTAAATAGGTAGAGAATAAAGAGGTGCTCATCAGTTTAATCTGAGCCCTGGGATGATATAAGGTAGATTTAGATAGTTTTTATTGCTTTCAAAAGAATAAAATGTTCAAGGTTGCTAGCTCAATTGCACCTGCAAAATGGAAGAAAAAATGTTAGATTAAAAATTGGTTAGGTAGAAAGAAGTGGGAGAATCATGTAAATACTTTTCACCAGGAAAAAATCACTAATTTCCCTTCCCTATAGTTATTCTACATTCTAGACTTTCAGTCAAAGAGGCTTAGAGCATTTCTCTGACTTGTGTTGGGACCAGACCCAAGGCTCAATGACTGTTAAGTTAAAGGTGTTGAATTTCTATGTTAATCCCTAACTGTCATCATTTAAACTACATTCATCCATTTACATTTAAAAATTCATAAGTAAAGACCTTTTACTTAATGAAAAATAAAATCCCCTTAATTTCCTTCATTCATAAAAACATAAAAACCCTCCAAAAATATTATATTCTAGGTCAAAGTGGTCAAAGCATCAAATAATAAAGTTTTACTTTTCACATTATCACTTTACTTAATTATATAAATATATTTTGGTGTTTTCATTGTCCTTTGTCATATTAATTTCTAACTTAGTTATTTATTCCTTATAAAATACCTTATCCTATTATTAATATAACTCCTTGTATTTAAATATTCCCAAAAAACCCATTAATATAAGATTTTTTGCCAAAGTTAATTACCCACATGTTTAAATAAAACCCCTAATTACACCCCCTTTGGCATAAAACTAACCATATGTAAATATCTCGCCCTCTATAGTGATAGACATTTCCATAGTCTATAACTATATAATAAAAATAAAAACACAAAAAGACTTTAAACATGTTTTATACATGTCTAAGCGAAAAATATTTCCCCCATTATATCATTTTATCCTAAGTTTTATAAAGCATGATCTTCTACGCCTTTATAATACTAAAATACCATTTCCCCGATGTATGAAACCTCACGTTTTATACATAAATTAAACCTTTCGTTAATATAACCCACCTCACGTGCATTTCACCATGTATATAAACCTTTGACATTTATAACCGCTCATTCAAACCCTTTGTAAACCATATACAACGCATTAACATTTGAATAAACTTTTATTATAAATTCATAAAAGTTTTATTTCACTGCCGCCCCACATAAAGCCGTCCAGTCCCACATGTTCATTTGATCGAAATTTTCAAATCACATCCCGACCGTTCACTTGCTCTTTATAGATCCGACGGTGGACGTTTAGTTTCGTGCTCCTAAACTAATCAACCGCCACAATCCCAAATGAGCGCGAAATGGGCAGGTTTCTCCTTACCGCCTCCTGTGACGTGTCATTTCCTGATACTATCGCGTTCATATTAGACGAAACCATTTACTACCCCAACCCAGTGTGAAAACCACTGATGGTTTTCCGTGTTCATAAAATAAAATCTTCTCCCACCAATAATGTTAACCTGCATTTATTGCAATCCTTTTAAGATTTATAATAAAGGATTAAAACTTTTTTATATGTTTTATTGATGTTATTATGCGCGTTCCTGACTGTCAAAAAACTCGCCTGACTGCAAAAAGATGCATTTTGCTCAAAATTGTTGAAATTTAACCAGAGAAAGCCCTTATTTCCCGTTTTAAACCTAATTTCAACCACTGCTCTACTGTTTGAAGAACATTTGAAGCCATTCCTCTGCACCAGCATTGCAAGAACCATCAAAGTTGCTGAAACCCTTCTCAAAGCTATCAATATACCTGCAAATAAGGTATTTTCCTAAATTTAACCTGCAAATTGACAATTTGAACTGCTAGTCAAACTAGCTAAGAATCAAAGAGCTAAATTGCCCATCAGTTTTGTCTAGAAACTTGAAAAAACAGGGCGAAACCTCGCCATTTTTTCCAAAAATTTTCATTGGCTAAAAACCTCATTTCTAAGCCAATTTCACAGTCCAGAGACTCCTGAAAGAAAAATTACACGGTTCAAAAGGTTTTTAAAACCCACATAAAACCTTAAAACCCCTTTTTCACAGTATAATTCATTTAGAAAACCTGTGTTTTCTATCTTAAGCTATTACCTGTTTCCTAAAAATCCTAAATTGAGCACTAAATTGCCCACTGCTGTCATCCTTGCCCATAAAAATTGCTCAATTACCCTTTGTTGAAGAAAACCAACTGTAGAAAACTGTGTAATCTTGCTATAGTTAATTTAAAATGACAAAAAATAAAATTACACCCAAGGCTGGAGGATCCAAGCCTGTTAAGTCTAGAGGATCCAAACCTCCAAAATCTGAAGCATTAAATTCCCCAAAGTCAACTCTTACTATCACTGCTAAGACCTCTGTGACTGTAAATCCTCTTCAAGCTCCAGTTTACATTGAAGAAGTCATCCCCTTGGTTGATGTAGATTACAAAATTGTAGACCCTCAACTGGAATTCAATCTATTAGAAGTACACAATTGGTGTCATGAAAAATTCCTTGAAAAAGAAGAAATGCCTCTTTGGGATACAAATCTACCCAAGTATGTAATCCCCTTAGCACACCCTAGTCAGGACTTGGTAAGACTATGCCAACAGTATTTTGTCCTAGATCAAAGATCAATTGTGAATAATGACAGGGAAATCCTTTTTTCTGTCACTGCAAAGTCAATCAATGAAATTTTTCAGTTACAATTTGACCCTAGGGCAGTCCCATTATCCATTGAAGCATTGACTCAATTATATTTGGGGTTAGATTTCTCTAAAAGATTCATGATTTTTCATAACTTCATGCCTAGTCATGTGGACATCCCAAAGTTGAATCCCCCTTATTCCACTTCTAGATTTCCAGAGGGTTCTAGACATGTTATTTCAATGCTATCCTTCATCTTAGGATATTTCATTGATGAGTTTACTGATGATTCCATCCTTGGATTCTTATCCACTTTGTCCCCTGGTGAGCCTCCTATTGTGATATCTAATTTTGCAAGATTTGTTGCTGATTCCATACACCGTCAGTTGACAAATTTACCCACTGAAGGAGTATTTAGGTATTCCTCCTATTTGTTTCATCTGTTCTTATTCTCACAAGAAAATCACTTCCCTATAACATTGCAGAAAATTAATGTAGAGGGCCAACCTCTTTCAGTTGTCTTTTGGACATCATTGTTAAGAAAGGAAGGAAATGAATACAGTTATACAGATTTCAAAAATTTATTTATCATACTAGTTATGAATTTACTTCATAAGTCAGAATAGCCCAGGATAAATGAGGAGATGAAAAGAATATTACAACTGTCATAAGAATGTAAAGTGGGATATTGGTACTTATATGAGAAGCACACTGAATTAAGAATCTTTGGATCCAATTTACTTCCATATAAGTTTCCTAAATTTTTGACTATCAGAGTCTTTTCTCTAGAGTATTTGAGACAGTTGTTGAATGTTGATGCTATCCATTTCATGGCCTCCAAAAAGAAGACACGGTTTAAACTAAAAAATCATATTGGTCCATTCATAGTAAATAACAGGGATGCTGAAAAAGAGATAGAAAAGGGATTATTAGAGCTGAAATTCCAAGTGAGTTTCCCTTGGAATTATGATCCCCAAGGTCTCTTGAACAGTATAAGGATTAAAAATAAGTTGCCTCCATTTATACATGATCCAAAGCCTGATGTTGAAAATTTTTCCAATCAAAGAGAATGGACAGAAAATACATTGGTAGATGTAACTGTAAATACATAGCCAACAAGAAAAAAAGATGCCACACTTGCTATGGTAACTCCTAGATAGCCAGAGACTTCAAACAAAAGGATCAGGGATGAGGGATTCTATACAGCAGAAACAACCTCAGATACCAAGTTCAAACTCATCTACAATAAAAGACTAATATTTCGCTCCATAGGAAAATAAAAGCTTATTGAATTTGAAGATGAACCAGAGGTCAGTAATGATGAGGCCACTACAATAATCAAGGAGACTTTGACAGATATTGAAAGAGAACAAGCAACATCCAAAGGAAAAGAGACCCAAATGATTGAGCAACAGGTGAACATGGAAACTTCTTCTTCTCAAACAACAAAAGAAAAATATTTGGATATTAAGGACATATATAAGAAAATTAAACAAAGAAATGAGGAGATTAAAAGTGAGATTTATTCTCAATTTCTCAAGCAGAAGCCAGGAAATTAGGATATATTTCTTACATCATTTTATTATTCTTCAAATAAAATGATCATGTCCTATTTATAGCCTACTTCTTCAACTCCAAAAACAGTGGCTGATTACAAAAAGATGGAATTTGAAGTAGATACTAAAAAGGTACATGAGTTGGATCAGATATAATTCCATCGACATAGTTTAGAGATGCTATATTCCACTGTGGTGACAAAGGCCATGAGTGTCACCAATTTTCAAAATACTATTATCAACTTGCAAGATCAGATGAAGCTTGATAAAGGCTCCTTATATGCAAAATATGTAAGGATCAAGGCCTTAGAATATTTGATTCTACAGAGAGGAGTTGACCCATAAAATATACAAGCTGCTGAAGTATTAATCAAATAAAAAAATGATGACATTGCTGCTTTGAGGAAATAGTTAAAACTTCCTCAAAGTGAGCACCCACAGAGCAAGGAAATACTTCAAGAACATAAAGAGAAAGAAGATATGATGCAATTGATAATAAATCTTACTACCCAAATTAAGGATATGGAAAGTCAATTAGATATACTAATGAAAGAAAAGGAAACTGTGAAGGAAACTATTGCTTCTACTATTCCCACAGTTATACCTATTATTACAGATGCTATTCCTTCTACATTGGGAGAAAAGTTAGGACCCAAAGAGCCACTGGAAACTGCAGTGTCAGTACAATCAGCTACTACTTCCTAAACAGAATCCTCAACATCACAGGTGCAACATACAAATGATGTAGGGAAAATTGTCAAAGCAATGGAAGAAATGACACTGAACACTAATGAAATCAACAGTTTGAAGAAACAAATTCAAATTATGGAGGCATCCAATAAAACAACATTGATTAATGCCAATAATTATGAACAAAAAGCTAAAAGACTTGAAGAACAAGTAAAAAGTCTTTAGAAGGATTTGAGCTTCACTACACAGATTTCTTACATAAGAAATCACTTATGGAACAACATTTGTGAGGCCATACATCTTCAGTGGCCATCAATTCAGATAATTTATGAACAGAGAGACCTCCTTCTTGCAGCTCAAGGTGAGATACAAAGAACAACAGAAGAATTAGTAGATAAAGTAGCACAAGCACAAAAGCTAATTACCTTCTTAAACAGTAAGAACAGGACTGAGCTAGAGGAATTGAAGATACAAGACAGAACATAGACTATACTGCAAATCAAAAAGGTATTGACAAAGAAAACTTTGATGAATAACTTGAAAGAAAAATGTGATGCTATGAATTTTTCCATTACCAAGTTTTTAGCAAAGTATACTATGCTAAGAAAAGAAAGCATCCCATACATCCATGTATTCAATGAAAAATTGATGGACCAAAAGGAATATGATAATAAGATCAGAGGCCATGCCAAAGAACAGGTGAATAAGCAACTGCCACAGGGATCTCCAACAGGGAAAGTTGTTCTTCAATACCTTGAAGATTTATTCTTCCTTCAAAATGAAATCAAGCACTTATTTGTGATTAAGCCAAATTTTTCTAAGTACACTGAAGCAGATGAGAACTATAGAAAGTTGAAAAGTGTGAAGATACCAGATACTGAACAATAGTCGACATTTACAGATTTATTATAGCAATAAAGAAGCAGACAGTGAAAAGAGTGTAGATGAAGTAGTCAGTTTGAAATAGAAACAAATAAAACAATATATGATTTTTATTTTTTACTTTTGAAAAGTCTCTTTTTACAACAGTGAGAGGTAAAAATATCATATTAAAGAGTATCAGGGTGAAAGGCTAGAGTTAAAGTCTATTAGAGAGAAAATTACAGTTAGCTTATTTGACTTCTGTAATTTCCTTTTTTACAGTAGTGAAAGGATTAATAAATAGCATGAAAGAGTATCAGAGATAAAGATCAAGGTCAAAGAGTATAAGTGGAAAAATTATCAGTGAAGACATCTTCCAAAAAGATATTTTGCAAAGTGCCAGCAAGCATGGACAACTATTCAACAAACAGTTGTGTTTGATAATATTAGCTATATTTTTTCTAGATAAGAGGACAACTTGCTAAGGTTGTTAAGCAGCTGTCCCTCTTAATGTGTAAAGATATTTTTATTTTCCTAGAGTTATTCCTAGATCTCTCTAAGATATTTGTAATAAATATTTGTATAAATACTTCAGTTTATGAAGTTTTTAGTGTGGAATAAAATTGCTGAGAATATCATAGACCTTTTTGCTGGTACATTGGAGGATCACATGTGTTGATTTTAAAGCAGCAGTCTGGAAAATAGCCAATTGGACTTCATAATTCATGATTCATGTGATAATTTGAAGAGTAAAGTGCATCTATCTTGTCATTTTTTACTTTCTAAGTTCCATTCAGTTCATATATGTTGTTCAATATTAGTGATTAATTAGGAGTATTACTTTAGGACTAGTGTTAGAACTCCCTGTCTTAACTACTTAATCATTTAAATGTTTTCTACTGACTTCTGGATTTAAGAATTCTTAATTGCTCCTAGTCCCGTTTGACCCCTGCCTGCTTCCTCTTTTTCCGGATCAAAGGATTATTCATTGCCCTTTATCCCGAAGCAAGCCATCTCATCAAAACAATCTATCGAAATCTCTGAGGGTTATCTACCTTGCCTTGAATACATTAGCATCCTCTTGGCCTTGCCTTCTAGTTCTGCTTCATATATTTTGACTCCGTAGCCCAATGGACTAGTAGATCCTCTTTAATTTGTCTTCAGGTAATCTTATTTTCCACCAAACATTTCAAAACCAAAACCAAATTGAACTATCATAACTAGCCTACAACATTAAACAAAAACAAAGATAAATCATAAAGAGAGAGCCCTCTCTAAAATTTAGGAAGGCTAGATCCTAAATTTCCAAAGTAGGTTTGTGGTTATCCATAGTTTTCTTAAAATTGAAAAAATCCAAAAGCCTGCAATCTTTAGAAATTACTAGGTTGATAACACAACCCACCAAATTTCTATCTTATCCTTGAAGTCAACAACAATTTGTTGTTCAAGACATAGCTAAGTTGGAACAAACTTAGCTCTGGAGCTTGGGATATTTTTCCGCCTCTAATGTTTATAAAAAAATAGATATAAAATTTCTAAAGCATGTGGGAGCCAAAGTATCATCTTTCC
The DNA here is from genome assembly GCA_034641835.2 of Pinus albicaulis. Classification (NCBI taxonomy): domain Eukaryota; kingdom Viridiplantae; phylum Streptophyta; class Pinopsida; order Pinales; family Pinaceae; genus Pinus; species Pinus albicaulis. The sequence continues at coordinate 1,323,110,184 of CM076580.1, forward strand.
TATATTGACTTTGTCCTAAACATCATGGAAAATATCCATAGATGAGTTATCCTTATGAAACCAAACATTTCATTGAAAATAATCATCCATACCATAACATTACTACTTCCCTTTTAACCACATAAAACTTATTTTTAAATTACCATAATTAATTTTTAATGTCACATAATTAGATTAAAAAATCAACCAAAATCCTCTTAAATAATAGTTTATGAAATAAAAATTCAACAATTTTATTAATTAATAATTTAGATAAATATCTTAAATCGAACATGATTAATAATTATTTATAATCAACAATAACACTTATTAATGCAAACCCCTTATTAACCCAAATAAAAGACTTACACATTTGATTTAACGGAATTTAAGTGGCCTTAAAAACACACGTATTTCATTTCAAAATGTCAAATTTTTTAACTTCCCTTGTTCATTTCCCTCTGATTGCATGGTTTGTCCAGGTTTGGAGGAAGAATGCGGCCATACTGTCGCAGGTTTGGAGGAAGGATGTGGGAAGTCAAGAAATTGATCCTGAGTTCCTATTGCAGGTCTGCTATGATACATTGGTTGAAGTCAGGTGATTTATTTCCTTCTACAGAAATAATATGCTCTGATACATCAGATCCCGATTGCCTCTGGTTCGGTGATTTATTTCCTTCTTAAATTAACGAATGGAGTTTTTTTGATCTCTAGATACATTTTAGTCTTTCGGCTGTAATTAGGCTTTCAACAAAATCGAAATAACATAAGTTTTATGTTGCAAGAATCTTGTTATAGCCCTGAAACATTGTTGAATCCCACTTCTCAATTATTTCTTGTGAATATTGGATGATTACGTCCATGTATCTTGTGGCTTGTAGTTGGTTCTGAGTTTCAGGTAATAAATGATGCACTTACGATAATAAGTTTGATATGATCCACCTTCACAAAAATGACATGAGGGTCTGGAATTTTGGATGCACTATACACAAAACTTTGTAAGACTTCCTGTAATATATTTCACATGGTTAATTCACAGAAATAATTTTACATACCTACTATTTAAATGAAATATCCATACACTTGCATTGTATATAATTTTTTTTAGTATCCTTAAACTGGAATGGAGGGGTTAATCACAAGTTAAAAAAATACAATTAGAGAATTTGATGGTTATTCCACTTAGGACTACGCAACTTGTCTTACTGCTGAAAGAACCATTTATTCTTTCTCCCTAAGGTGATAGAGGGTAGATTCTCCATGCTATATCAGTTTGTAGTTTTAAGGTCTATGTGGGGCAGTTGTTGTTAAGGAACTGGCTTCACACAATTAAAATTGTTAGCCCTGATATTGGCTATGTATTTTCTGTATGCAAAATACTACATTCAGAATGGACACACCCCAATAGCTATTCCAAAAACCTTCACTAGAAAGCTTGAATGGGTTATCTTCCCTTCTTTTCTGGAGTAATGACACGTAAGCAAGTCACGAGGCATAATTTCCAAAGAATTTTTGATGACTACTTTTAGTGGGACAACATTATTCCATGATCCCAAACATAGGGAAGTGAATAGTTAGATGTCATTGGAAGCCTCCCTTTTTCCTACATGTAGTCATTTTTAAAACAGAGGTTTTTGTAAATTTGAGGTAGCCAATGATTTTCTATGTTCGGGAAAGCAAACAAGGGTGTTAGGGAAAATGTGATTCCTCCTCCGAAATTGATGAAACCTAAACATTGATAAGTAGACAAATAACCATGCTATTTCTGGAAATGAAAAACATTAAGGGGTTGAAGGGATATTCTTTCATTTCCTTAACCTTTTGAATAATCTAGTTTCCAACTTACAGCTAGAGAAAATGTCATATATTCCATCTCTCCCATCCTTAATGACTATGATAAAAAAAAAAAAAAAAATATGCTCCTTCGGTTTACCATTTTTAAGTATGAAGACAAAGATCCATGCACTGAGCTTGGGAAAACATCTAAAATACCAAATTCTGTGAAGAGTTCACTTCAATCTGCAAGTGTCCATATTGAAGATACAGTGTGTGGAAATTTGTACCGAGCAAATAAACATAAGTTTAGATCTCACTCTAAGTTAATAAATAGGATGTTATATCTCACTCTAATTTATCATCTACAGGTATCTCATTTGCTAGTTGAAGGTGTGACTATCAACCTCCCATCAAAAATAAAAAAAGGTTATTGTTCTGGCTATGGACAATACATATACAAAATCATGCCTCCAATCCAATAATAAAAGATTACAAGATGAGTTGCATAAATACTTGCTAGTAATTGTGGCACTATTGGAGTGCTTTCTTGTAGCATAAATTCATACTCATAACTCAATTCCTGTAGTATATCTCTCAATGGATATGATAATAGTTAGTAAAAGCCACAAGAAGATCAAGCCTATACTATTCTTTAAGAGACTTAATCATATCCAGAGATAGAGTTTGAGCTCAAGTGCTTGTTAACTTACGGAGTTGATTACAAGGTCTAAATATTCTATTGCAACAGTAGGCGTAAATTCCTTAAATTAGATTGTTACATTCCAAGATGAACTAAAAATGATGAAGGGTCAATTGTGGCAGACTTATTGGAATAAATTGTTTCCAATATTGTATCAACTACGTGCAAATATAATTTCATTTTTGAAGAGGCTAGTTAGGGATTAAAGGATCTTAATATTCGCACAAGCCCTGGCTACAAGGTTGATTTTGGCACTTTGTCTCAAGCACAGGTTTGTGGCATGAAGTTCTAATCAGGAAATGAACCTATCCTCCAATCAAACAATGAATTCGATGTACTATGATGGTGGCAACTGGTGCCTCTTCTTTTTGGTGTAATCAGATCACAATCAATCAACAAACACGAAATGAGAATTCTATTAGAATTATTGGTGACACTTAGATTGGTTTGGACTTTGATTTCCACATGGATGTAGGTCTAAAATTTCTCATGAATGATGCAAGTATATATATATATATATACTTTGGCACGTAGGATGCCCTTGATCACTCCTGGAAATAGGTTGGTCATTAAACAATCTAGAGGAATTGCATAACCCATACAACCATATCCATCTAACACCAACTGGTATAAAACTGTTAGCAAACGTAGACAAATTAAAAATCGGTACAACCATTGACAGGTGAATACATGGTTGACTTGGGAGCCTCACCGTTATTACTCATTGACCTTACATCATTGCCCCATAAATTATTTAACATGCAAGTAATGATTAGATCCCTAAGGATGAGAATTTGAAAGCATTGTTTCAAATTGGGCAATAGTTTCAACTCCCAATTTTAATTAATTAAATAGCATTGTACAACAAGATATGAACAAAATGAAGCTGATATCAACAACCAACCTATTTAAAATGATAGGGCCAATTATATATAATCTAACTTTCATAATTGTACAAACTTTGGGAAGATGAAGAGACAAACAGAAGAAGTTGATCTGTAGTGACGGTTGGTCTTTTGTGCCACATAATTTTTTGAGCTCCCCAACCACTCCAGTGAGCCTACACTGATTTGGAATGGATGCATGCAGCAAAGGTTAATGCAGTAGTTTATAACATGATTGAACTCTGAGACTATGTGATCACTTTGTTGTAATTCTAGAACCACTTGACTAAGAATATTACTGTGTTTGTGTAACAATTCTATTTTTCCAATTTTATCCACACCAATGTTTCCCATTGCGATTCACATTGGGTGTTGATGATTCTTTTTTATTTTGCACCTTTGGTACAATGAGTGAATTTGCATGCCCATACTTGATGAATTTTGTGCTAAACTTGTCTCACAAGCTTGGTCGATTTGTGACTCACTCTAGGATCAAACAAACTCACTTAAGAATTTTTTATGTCAACCACTCTCATAAAAGTTGGGGAGTGTTAGAAATGACAATAAAATTATTGTGTGGAATTGTTGAGCTTGTGAGGATTGATGAAACTGTTGGGGTGGAGTTTTTGTTGTATTACACATTCAGACTAGGTACACAATTGAGGGGACATTGCCACATTATCATCTTGGGAGTTTGGAAAATGTTGCCACCTTGGAATTATTTGTTGGAGATGTTATGAATTGTATGCACAAGGTTGTTGGTCAAGTCAAAGATGATAAGTTGAGTCTCTAGGTGCTAGCAACATTATCCTTGATAGTGTAATCTTTGTAATTTATTAACCATTCAAGCAGTTAGTGTTTGACATAGTGAAATTTGATCATTGTACTTCTTATATATACACATAGAAAGAAGAAGTGAGCCAAGTGCTAATATGTCTATAGTTTCTATAAGATAAACTTGTTCTGTACCTGAAAAGAATCACAAGTACCTTTCTACTTTGTTGATAGGGTGCATGACCTTAACATACATTGGCATCAATGCTAATAAAAATCATTAAGGTTGGGTGTGTTTATTGTAGTGTACAATACATGATAAGCTCTTCTTAGAAAGTAGAAGTGATGTGGAATAGTTTCAATGCACATTTCAGTTTTTCTTCCTCTCGAACCTGGTATCAGAGCCTAGTTTATTAAGATCTGGGAGATTTGCATGTTTGTATTAAAGTGTATGTACTTTGATTCTAGAAGAGATTGAGAGTTTCTTGTTGTTGTTGATATTGCTAAGAAAGGGGAGGAGGGGGGGGGGGTGTGGGGCAGGATATGACATTGACTTCAAGCATTTGATTTTTGAACCTCAAGTTGGTGTTAAATTTTAGGGTTACTGCAAAAGTGTTTTTGCTCTTATTAGGAGAGCACTATATCTCCAAGCTCCTTGATGATGCTTTGTGGGCATATGGATGGCTCAAATGGGGTGGATGCTTGACATTAGAGTGTTGCCTTGGTCTTCTTACCTATGGGGTTTATGCCCTAGTTAATTTTTTGACTAACTCATTGGGTTTGGACAATGGGGTAGTTAGTTGCTAGATTAGAAGAGGTGCCTACCTAGGAGGAGCATTGGGCACTTAGGCCTTGGAGCTTGGGACATAAATTCACTTCTCAACAAAAAAAACAACAAACCATAATTCACTTCTCAACAACCTCAATAAGCTAGGTAATCCAAGAGAAAAGATACCAAGCATATGCCACCAAATTTCATCCCTTCAGGCACACTTTTCCAAGCATAAACCAGAATTGAATTTATTTTACTTATTGCAGATTTACAACAGTAAATCTGCCATATTGTCTTCAAAATGTTTGTAAAGCACTTCATAATTATGGACCTTAATATGTCAAATTAGTATGAAAAGTGTAAAAAATGGTGCAACCAAGAAAACAATGAAAGGCTGCAAAATAAAATCTGAAACTACATGAGTATTGGACAGCTGGAAACTTCATATGTGTATAAGGATTAAGTACATGTATATACCACAACTTTATTATCACAAAGTGATCACAATCTTTCAAGGTCCAAAGAAGGGATAGTTGTTCAAAAATAGATTCAAGAGAAGCGTCAACTGTAGGCATATAATGCCAAATCACAGGTAGAAAAGTGGAAGAAACTGTAGCAATTTTTGTTACCAAGATAGATATGGTGAGAGAGAGATTATAGGAAGTGAAAGGTCATTGGACAAATAAAGAGTCATAGGAATTGGAATGTTTATTGTTAAAATATCTATTATATGTTCACGTGCTTCCAAATCCATTTTCTTTTGCTCTGTCTTTGGAATAAAACTGTTAGTGTCTCATTTCATAGTATTTTTGTCTTATTGAATGATCTAGAATGGAATTCAACAACAAATGATTCATGTAATAGATGAATCCCTTGTTCGCCAAGAGCAATAGTTTTTCACATAGCTCAGTGAGTGACATTAATAAGAAGAAATAATTTGTTGTTAGAAATCACAAGTACAATGGCTCAAGAAGGAGAACACAACTCGAAATTCTTCCACAACTCGATGATTCGACATTGGAATTGTAATAGAATTACTCATCTCAAGAAAAATCAAGGTAATAAGCTAACTTCTCAACATATTGAGCACAAACCAACAAAAATTTTCTGGTCTCTCCTCTCAAAACTCAAATAGGACGGTTTCACTGCCATTCACATGATCACCAAACACATCCCCTAATTAGTCTTGAAAGAACATGCCGCCAGTCCCATGAGACCCATCACTTTAATAGATGTCAAATTGACTGTCATGGATATGTCTGCCAGAAAATCTCCAAGTTCTAATGTTTTCACCACAAATTTCTTCCACCACATTTGGTTCACCATTAAAAATGAGGCCTAGGCATTGAAAGAAAGTTACACCAAATATGAGGTGCCTTTCCAACCTTCATCACCCTAATTCCAAAAGAGGACAAAGCACTCAATCCCTCTAAATTCCAAGCTATAGGTCTCTACTATGTTATTTACAAAATGAGATGAGAGGGGTGCACTAGCTGTTGCTGTAATACAATGATTGCTGCCTGTAGATCTAGTCACCTCTTAAGGTTTCCATCTCACACCACTACTAGATCTAACACTGGTGGGTTTTTACAATCAAGGGCTCTATACAAGCAAATATATTTATGAAAGAATGCCCATGACATCATATAACCACTAGAACCATAACTTTGTTCCTTGGACCTGGATCCAACAATCTCCATCCACCAAAGCTTGAATAGGTTTCAAATATGCAAAGTATGACATCCTCTTGCCTCAAAAAGGCTCAAACATTATGTATAGTTGACATTATTAGATTCAGACACTTTCAACACAACATTTGGTACCATACGAGGAAAATTGGAAAGGTGATTGCATCAAAGAATGACCAGGACTTTGAAGTTATATTGCAGCTTGCCGCATCTGTGTAATTCCCTACGAAAATTCCTGTGCATTTATAAGAGGCAAAATATGGTTTTGAATCTGCATATATGCCTGGGAAGTCTTATGATCTTGCATTTGGGGACTCATCTAAGAAAAGATGGAAGGTTCAATAATTGCTACTCTAGGAGATTTTACTTCAAAGGCAAACACGTCTTCAAGATTTGTTGGAGCAACAATATTGATATCATGACTCTTGTATTTTCCAGATGCTTGCACCACTAGATATAACAACAACAACATTCATCCTAGTTTGTGTGGAGAGTAGAGAAAAATAATTGAGGAGTTTCCCTTTAATAGTCTGAAATTCGAGGAGATCCTCAACAGGCATGTCTCTAGCATTGAGTTCTGCTCTAAGACGGTTAGTTTGAACGTTACTACTAGGAAGGTGTAAGGTTGATACACTAGGTTGTGGCCAGCCTCCATATCCATTTACAGAGGATTTTGATGGAGACATAGCCGGAGTAAGCTCATAGCCTTGTTTAGGATTTGATAGGAAGGATGACATCACTGAAACTGAAGAGGGAGAACTAGGAGCAAGAGGAATCATGACAGAGGTCATGTCAAGAGATGATGATGCCCCCAGCAGACCCAATAGAGAAAATGAGAGGGCGTAGTTGTTCAGATGTGTGAGAAAAGAAGAAAACTCTACGTGAACAATTAGTCCCATCTTTTCACAACTGCAACCCATATTGAGCTGGATGTAACCAACACTCAAAAACACTGCGTGCATATTCACAAACATGGGAGAAATTGCTGGATGTCTTAAGAGTTCCCGTGCATATGTATTGGAAACTGTAGTTGCCATGTGTGCATGTGTCACTCCCTTGCCAATAAGAGTAGCACCAAACTCAAGATTATGAATTTTAAAAACAATGCGGGCATTTGCAAGGCCATAATGTTTATAATTCTCCTGAAAGAACCATGCAACTGTTGCATTGCTCCAATCATGGCAGTGCATAATATCCAGATGCAACCCACTTTGAAGCAGAAACTCAAGGGTTGCATGGAAAAATAATCCAAAACGTTTTCCATCATCCTTACAGTCGTAGATGCAACCAACCCAAAACATTCCATTACCTGGTTCTAGAAAGTACACAGACAAGCCTTCAACATTTCCATGCCAGACTTTAATTTTGGTACCTCCCCAAGAAAATTCTTGACTAAATTGCAAATCGTGAACCTTTCTGTAATCAAGACAATCGTATTTTAGACAAATGACCTTAGCATTATGTCCCAATTCTTGAACTGCACGAGAAATACTTGTAACCACATCTTCTAGACGTCTGACCTTTACAAAAAATGCCATTTCCACAGCTATATGTACAATGTGCATTGGTGGCACCCTTAGAATTCCTCCAACCATAAAAACATGGTAGTCCATATCATTTATATTGTCATAAAATCCACCATGTTCATCACCTATTTTAGAGAAAACAAAATCCATCATATATGCTTCTAGTTGCACCCTAAATGAGGTCGTAATGATTCTCAAGGTAATCTGCAGTTGTCGTTAGTACTCATCCAAAATAGACTTGAATTATATGGATGCAGTTGCCTTCACATAGGAGCCATTATATGCTGGGATCGTTTGCTGGGGTGGAAGAACACAAAGTCGATGAGTCCATCGATTGAAAGAGCACCAAAACCATATTTCAGATTTACCATTCAAAACTGTATTAGATGGGTTGTAAAAGACTGTAACAAAATTTCCAGTTTCAACTTTACTAGGTTCGATGTAGAATATATGTTTTTGTGACTGTCGAAATAATGTCATTGTTTTTTCCTTCCTTTCTACTTTTAAAAGTTCCAAGTTCTCAGCCTTCTTGCGAGCAACGTCCTCTCTTTCTCGTCTCTCATGCAGTAATTTCAAATAGATTCTCTGTTATTGTTCAACCTAGAAGAGATCTTCTGGAATAGACTTGGGCACAATAGCATGAAAATATCAATAACTATTATTGTCATACACCTTAGCACTCCCAGGAGGTCCATCGACAAATACCCAATCGAGCATAAAATCTTGCTTTGGCACCACCACATCCACAGTCCACCAGTCACCATTTTCTGCACTATCATAAGACAGATTCTGAACAATTTTCAATGCATCTATCCAATTGTTGCAGCCTCAGTGAATCCAAACCTCCGAAGAAAAAGCAAGTGGACGAGAAGGACGATTGTAATAGAGTTTCACTCTATCTCCTCCTTTAAAATCAACAGGCTCAATGCACCATAAACCATCAACAGACTTTACTGAAATCTGCATGGCTGGGTGTGTATGTTCTTGTCTTTCATCCACTTTCTTCTTTGCCTCTTCTCTATCTGCTTCCTTTGAAACATTTTCTTCCTCTACCCTGCACCGCTCTACAACCTCTCTTTCTCTCTCTATTCTTTGGCTGGAAGAAGAATAGATAATCCAAATTTGTAATCCTTCTATTGCCTCATTCTTGCTCGGTATCAAAAAATTAAGTTGGTTTATACATTTCATTATTGTGACCTGTATTTATGTAAAGTAAGTAGTAGGATATCATTCATGTATCAGTAAGTGTACCTTCCTAACAATTTGGATACAAAAATATTTCCTTTCATTTCCCACATCCTCCTACTTCTATGTGCTAAATAAATATTTGGGTAGATGAAACCCTTCCATTGTGCTTTCCTTCTACCTCTCATGAGGCTTCTAGAATATCTAGAATTGAGGCTTGAAAATCAAAATGGAGCAGTGTTGCTAAAATTATTTTTGGTAATGCAACATTCAGTATTGAAAGACAAATATCAAGAAATGCACCATTCAGTATTAAAGGAAAGATCTCGAGAAACCCCACTTTAAAGGGTTATTATATTAATGAGAATATGTAGAGGCTTCTTCAAGCTTAAGTTTGATGGAGCCTCAAAATACAGAAGGGAAAGAAGCTGGGATGGGGATTTATTTGCAACCATGCAAAGTTGGTAATTACTGGTTGTTTGTCCATTTGCGACAACTCTTGAAAAATGTATCCAATTTCTAGTGTTGGTGCTGAAGATTTGTTTAAACAGAGACATGAAAACCATTTTTATGGAATGCCAGAAAGAGACTTGAGTAAGGCGATTAAAATGATGAAGGGAAATTGTATGCGAATATAAGAATTTTAGGGGCTTCAAAAATTATAAAAATATAATGATGGTACTGAAAGAAAATATTATATTGTAGTAAGGTGTTTGATAAAAAGTTTCATCTATAGTAGACAAAGAAATCAAAAGAATATCAAACCTTTAGTTGGACAAATTTTTGTGGAGCAGAGAATTTTCAGTCCTCTCAATAGAGATTACAAATTAAAGGACCAGGCTTGAATGAGATCACTTCCATTATGATGATGTCATGTTGAAGACATAGTAACCGAGGTTGAATTTGTATACAGATATAGTATGAGATGTAAAAGTTTGGGTACAACAAAAAAATTGGGACTAAACCTCTCCCTGATACAAAAGAAAATATGCATTTTTTCTAAATTTTAAAAGTCAAAGAATTGTAACTATCGTATCCCTTCAAAATGGATATGAATTGTTGGTTCCTTATTCAACACTTAAGTTTTAAACACGATACTACTAGTGGATGAAATCATTTATATCGTAGTTTTTCCTTCTTCTTTCTCTGAAAGGTTGACTTCTAAGTTCTCACCAAATCAAATCCAAAGGGAAACACTTTGAGAAAAAGCTAATCACAATATTCATGATTCACTCCAATCCCTTCTCCATCCTTTCACCTAATTTGCAGCCATCCAACCTCATCTTGAGCAAGTGAAATGAGTGCCCCCATGTTTTTTATGGACTCAGGCCAAGAGCCAGCTCTGGCACAGGGCATGTTGGTAATGATTCAACTTCAGAAACAAAGTGTGGTCTTCAAACGTGGAATTGAAATACTCAGCTAGCTTTGAGATACGAGTTCAAGCATTGAGAAATATGAAAGACAACTTCTCCACAACCTTTGTGTATTTCTCACAGGGCTCCTTGTTTCACTAATCCATTATGGGATCTTTACATATGGGTGAAACTTGTGACAAGCCTTGTGTCCTACCTTTGTGTCATGTGAATTTTTCAATATCTTGGTTAATTAAATGTGTCCAAAAACTTTGGACTTATGAGTTCTTGTATCAACCTAATTCCCAGATCTCCTTGGGGAACATAAGTGTTGTTAATTTTATAAAACAATATGACTTCAGGACCAACGTATTTGAAGGATTCAAGTTCCAGATATCTCTATGACCTCTATCAATGTTCTACTGTTGGTCCTAAATTGAGGCCTGCAACATTACTACACATTATTTCATAGTCACAATTATGTTGTATATTAAAGTAAAAAAGCTGTGGCTTTACCCATAATGCAAAGAGTAAGAGGGCTCAACCTATTTTTGACATCTGGAGCACTGATTATCCCTTAAAAAAAAAAAAGAGAGGACAAAGTGCAAAATGGAATTATAAGTTCTAACATATTTTCAAAGGCTCTCTTCTATACCCACAAGAGTACTATTTTAAAAATTGATTACACAAAATTATGCAAAAGACATTAACGATAATTCCCGTCAGCTTCACTAGAGTTCTTGCACTGGAACAATTGGATGCCAAGGCTTGGGTTCATAAGCTAGATACATATTTCCACTTGAAATCCATGCGGGAGACCAGTGCTATTCGATTTTCTACCCTTCATTTGGAAGGGGATGCCCAAGAGTGGTGGTACCATGGGCTAATCATGTTGGGACATATTCACATCACTTTTTACATAGATTACACCTGGAGGCTGTTGGAGAGGTTTGAGAGGAAATACCAAAAGTTACATTTCAGGGAGTTAGCCCATCTGAGGCAAACGGGTAGCGGAAAGGAATACATTACAGAGTTTTAGGGATTGGCAGTGATGGTGACTATCATTTCAGAGGCTCGGTTGATCATGCTATTTGAGGAGTGGCTAGCAGAGCCATTGCATGGTTGGGTGAGGGCCTACAAGCCCACATCTTTGACGAATGCTATCTCCAGGACCCCAGATATGATTGATGTTGTGCCCAAGACCCGGGCCATTGTGCCCACTAGACCCACTGCACCACAGTGGAACCGAGACACTATACCACCCTAGAAGGATGGAGGACATGGTCAGATGGACGAGGAGACCTAGAGGGACCTTAGGAGGAGGAAGTTGTGCTTTACGTGCCAAGAACCCTCGGCACCTAGGCACAAGTGCACCAAGGGCAAGGCCCACTACGTTGAGGTGTATTCGGATAGTGAGTCGGTTGAGGAGTTTGAGGTTCGAGCAGATCTGGGAGATGAGGGAGGACCATCATCAGGGGGATCACCATCACCACCACTACCACCTACAGGGGGACCGTTTTCCCCATCAGGGGGAGTTCTTGCTTCACTTCGGGGAGTTTCTAAATATTTGACACTCAGGATTAGGGGGACGGTACAAGGGAAATGAGTTTCAGTTCAGGTAGACAGTGGGGCCACCCACAAATTTATTGATTCCCAGATGGTGGAGTGTAGGGGCATCCACACAGAGACATTTGAGGGGTTCTTGTTGGTGCCAGGAGACTAGACCATGTAGTGCACAAAGTACGCTCCCAGGTTAACTGTGATGATGGGGAACTACTTGGTTACTAATCACTTTTTTGTAGTTGATGTCCTAGAGACCAACATGGTGTTGGGTGTCCAGTGGTTATACTCATTGGGGAGGGTCACCACTGACTAGAAAAAGTTAGAGATGGATTTTATAGGGCCAGATGGGAAGCTAGTATTTTTTATGGGGCCAGATGGGAAGCTAGTATTTTTTAGGGGGGTCTACGACATGGGGACATAGAATGGGTGGTTGAACTGAGGAGTTTGGAGACATGCGCCTAGGGACGACCAATGCACCCAAACATACAAGCCCTATTGGAGAGGCATCAAGGGATTTTGGGGATATCCCTCCAGGCAGGCCACCAAGCCGAGGGTTCAAACACACTATCGAGTTGGAGGAGGGAGTGCATGCAGTTATCACAACCTCATATAAGCATCCAAAAGCCTATCGAGATGAGATTGAGAGGGCCATGTAGGAGCTGCTAATATTGGAGCACATCAAGCCTAATTCTAGTCCCTTCGCCTCTTTTGTGGTGCAAGTGAAGAAGAAGGATGGGACACTCCACATGTGCATTGACTACAAGGCCCTAAATATGAATACATTGAAGAACATGTACCCTATTCCGCACATTGATGAGTTGATAGATGAGCTTAGAGAAGCGAAATATTTATCTAAGATAGATCTGAGCTTAGGGTACCACCAGATTTGGGTGAGGGAGAAGGACATCCCTAAGACTGCTTTTCGTTGCCACTACAGACATTTTGAGTTATTGGTGATGTCCTTCATGCTAACCAACGCTAAGGCTACATTCAGTCTTGTATGAACCACATATTTCTTAGGCAGTTGCAGCACTTTGTCCTTGACTTCTTTAACAACATACTCATCTATATTCAGAGGTGGGAGGAGCACCTTCAACATTTGGAGGTAGTACTTCGCATACTAGAGGAGCAACAAATGTATGCGAAGATGTCCAAATGTGAGTTTGGATTGACATAGATGTTGTACCTTGGGCATGTGATTGGCCCATAGGACGTATTAAAAGTACACCGGGAGAAGATCACGACCATTTTGGATTGGCCAACACCCAAGAATGTGACTGAGCTGAGGGGGTTCCTGGGAATTTGTACGTAATATAGGAGATTCGTATGAGGATTCTCACGGATTACAACACACCTCACAGGCTTGTGGAATAAGGGGGATTTTGAGTGGATGTAGGTAGCAAAGGAGGCATTTGAGCGTCGCAAGAAGGTCATGAGAAATTGTTCTATTTTGGCTTTCCATGATTTCACTCGACCGTTTGTATTGGAGTGTGATGCTTTAGGTGAAGGAGGCCATGTTGATGTAGGGAGGCCACCCCATATCCTTTGAGAGTAGAAAGTTGCTACCCCATGACCGACTTCATTTATGACAAGGAGATGTTGGCTGTGTTGCAAGCCTTGGCCAAATTTAGATAGTACTTGGTGGGGAATCGGTTCAAGGTGAATATTGATCACAATAATCATTGATTCTTCCTAGAGTAGCATACATTGCAGGAGAGGCAACATAAGTGGGTGAGTAAGCTCCAGGCTTAAGACTTTGAGATCGAGTACGCAAAGGGAAAGCACAACATAGTGGCAGATGCGCTTTCTTGGAGGCCTTAGTACTCTCTATGATGGATGTTGCACATGATTGGAAGTCCCAAATCTTGGTTGAGTATTCCAAGGACAAACATGATTTTGAGATACTAGATGACACACATGGGGATGATAGATTCTAGGTGATGGATGGTCTGAGCTACTACAAAGGCCGAATATACTTAGTGTCAGGATCCCATGTCAGAGAGAAGGTTATGCAGGCGGTTCAAAACTACCCTCTTGCAGTACATCTGGGTTTTCTCAGGACTTACCGTAGCATATGTGAGTGTTTCTCTTGATGTGGGCTCAAGGGAGACGCGCTGAGGCATGTACAAGAGTGCATAACCCGTCAGAGGAACAAGGTGGAGTTGTCACACCCGACCGGTCTATTATAGTCTCTTCCAATTCCAGAGAGGAAGTGGGAGAGTGTGTCCATGGAATTCATCATGTGACTTTCGACGATACATGGGAGAGATTGCATCTACGTGGTGGTATATCACTTGAATAAATTTTCCCATTTCTTTGCGATCCCATCGAGATATTCAACCTCATAGGTGGTCAAGTTGTTCTTTTGGGAGGTGTTTCGATTGCATTGGCTCCGAAAAAACATAGTCAGTGACAAGGACAATAGATTCATGGGGGCCTTCTAGCATGAGTTGTTACAACTAGTGGGAACCAAGCTTATACCCAACACCAACTATCACCCACAAACGGATGGGAAGAATGAGATAATGAACAAATGGATGGAGGGTTACCTGAAAAATTATGGCACGGGAAAACATAGGGCATGCGTGAAGTGGCTACACTTGGGCGAGTTCTGTTACCACATGTCGATTGGTATGTCTCCCTTTCGAGCACTTTATGGTTATGATGCAATTTATTTTTTTGACATGATATTTGGAGATAGCAGGGCCCCGAGGGCAAAGGATTGGGTCCAAGAGAGCTAGGATATTCTTAAGGTTCTTAAGGATAACTTTCAGGTAGCAAAAAATCAACAAAATATCTACGCCAATAAACACAGGGTGGAGAGACAACTCGAGGTAGGGGACATGGTCTATCTATGTTTGCAGCCTTATAGACAATCTTCAAAGAAGCAGAAATGGGTAGAGAAGCTTGATATTGACACTCGAGACCATATTGGATACCAGGGAGAGGAAGCTAAGAAACAGGGTCATCCGAGAGCACTTATTCAAGTGGAAATACTTGCCAATTGAGGATGCCATGTGGGAAAATGAGCAGAGTTTGCAGCACCTACTTTTACAATTTTTGGGGAATAAGCAACATTTGGGAAAAATTTAATGTCCCTTCCTAAATAATTTTGTCAATAGTATCACAAATTTTCCATTTTGCTAATTTTGGGGGCCTAAGATAATTTTGGAGAGGAAACATGTAATATCCCAGATCCGGAATAACATAGCAAGACTGATGAAATAACGCACTCGTGGTAGATTGATGTGAAGAAATGAGTTTACAGCCCTTGGATCCCTTATATCAGTAGATCTTGGGTCTAGATCTAAAAGGGGAGCAAAAACAAATCAAACTAGGTGTGGTAAACAGATCTCCCACCACCTAGTCTAGCTGAAAAACACCCTACAAGAGGGGCTACAACTATGCACAACAAATTTCTTCAAAAATGGTGCAGTTTTGGACAGTATGAGTAGGAGGGCATAAAATATGATTAACTTATGGATGTATAGTAGCAAATCATAATTATAATGAAACTCTTTCAGTATAAAATAGAATACATGAGGTAATAGAGCAAGAAATCCTCAGAAAAGAGAGCTACAACACATATATAACTGCAGAAATCGCTCAACAACATTATTTAAAGGAGCTGTAGTAGTTGCATATTACAAATTAGATCTAGGACAGATCTGTGGACAAAAAATTAGATCTATTTCAGATCTGGAAACTAGATATTCTTATTTACAAGATCCCCTTGGGGTTTTGACCAAATCATGCATAAAAAAGAGTAGATCTGAGTTTTAAGTTGCATATCTGTAAAATGCTGCAGTAATTTCTGAATATAAAATTACATTACAATAGATTAGATCTAAACAGAACATGGATCAGGAAGCTAATCCATGGATCACCAAAGTGGAAGGCAAGGCCCAGCACCAGAGATCTCTCATCAAAACTGTGATCAAAACACCATGAAGAATCTCATATGAAAATAATGCAGTTCCTCAATGAAAACTGCGTTGTAGCTTGGATAACATAGATGGCCAGCTGCAAAGATATAGATCTAAAGTACAAACATAAGAGGCACTCTTCCAGGAGGTTAAAAGACACATTCCATGAGAAGAGGCTCCCAAAACAAGCTAGATCTCTACAGATCTAGAATCCCACTTGCTGCAGCTTGCAAAAGCAGACAAACCCTCACTAGATTTGCACTGCAATTGGAAGTAGGGCTTGGCCTCAAGCCTGATAGTGGATCAAATCAGAAAATACTTCTCCAAGATTCCTCAAAGGAAGAGGTGAAATCCCTGCATAGGAACTCCAAGTGCTAAGCAACACAATTCTCTACTAAGCAACATAGAATAGTATTTGTCTAAGCAGACAAGATACTCAGAAATATAATCAATCAACAACCTTCTCTTGCTGCCTTCCCCTTCCTTTTATAAGATGAAAGCCTTTGTAAACCCTAAACCACCTTGATGAGTTAGCTCCTTTCACATGAGGGGCCTCCTTCTAGAACTGCGATGTCCCTTCATGAGGTACATTAAATCTAGACAACGTTGTAGATTTGGTCAAGGTTGACCCAGTCTCACAGCTCCAATCCCTTTCACACCTGCAAGTTATTTATTTACATGGCTCTGATTTATCCTTGTTCACATGGGCATTGATTTATTCAGTCTTTTCAGGAGTTTTACATGTCCTCCCTCATATTTTATTCATCAACATGAAAATAAAAGTAAGACAAAGAAAAATTGAATATTCCCATTAGCTTGGGCTAATTGGGAATATTACAATCCTCCGCTCCAAAATGTTGCGTGTCCTCAAGCAGCTTATAGGGTGAGTGCTGCAACACTTCTCCTTCCCCATTGATGACACCATCAAGGATCCAACTTTTTGCATAAGTTGAGTGTTCACCAATCCATCCTCCCATGAGTTGTCTCTCCAAGATCATTAGGAGATGTTCATAACCCATCCCAAAAAGTGTCAAGAATGCCACCGAAACAAACATGGGTGAACCCCTACTCTATTTGAAATATGTAGCAAAGCATACAAAGAGAGTCTCCATCCCATGTGGTACCCACATGTCTCCCATCCTCCTTCCATACAATCCCAAAAATAGGAAAAGCACATCATCCATGTATGGAATAAAAACTGCAAATACATAAGCAAAAATTGGAGCATGAGGAGGTGGGTCATAATCCCACATATGGTACCAGTGCAGGGCATCTCCTGCCTACATCAGATCAAGATGTGGTAAGTGGTTTTCCCACCACTTACTTGCATCCCATGCCATCTCACTATAGTTGAATGTGTGAGATATGTTTGGTTCCTTAGGAAAGCACCCATCATGAAACAAGATCTCCCTTTGTCCACCAAGGGAGTGGCCAAGTACAACAATTGTTGTGGCCCCATATTTGCCATGAGATTGACAAGATATAACACTCCTTCTTGGAGTCATGGCCTGAAAAAACATGATGTAAGAATGCATGAAGTCAGAAGATAAAATACATGTATTAAGAGCATGCTCTCCACCAAAACTTTTCCTCCTATCAATGGAGTGGTGCATAGATCTACTCTCTCCCTCAAGGGAAGGAAGAGAGGGATGATTTAATTCTCCCTTAGAGCCATATTGTTGCTCCAACTCCACAGAATCCATGCATCTCTGATAATGTTGATATAGTTCCCTTTCAAAGCCCTCCCAGTAATAGCTCCTCAATATGATATTGTTGAGCTTTATAGAATAAGTGTGGCTAAGATGGAACTCTTCATAAGCCCTCTGTAGAAGCTCCCCCTTGAGATTGGAGGCTCTAGACAAGAAGATTCTACCATGATCATAGATGACTCCATCAATGATTGAATAACTCCCTTCATGCAACCAGTTATCCAAAATCATGCAAGTATGAAGATCCTTGGAATATTCCACCAACAATTGGGATTTTCAATAGTGATCTAGTGTGCTCAACAATGACAGCGCTGATAATGTGCCAAATGAAGTGGCTTCCATGTTGCTGCTCTTCTCCATGACATCCTTCATGTCTAAGGTGTATGTTGGAAGGCCAGACCTTCCATTCTTCTCCTCTTTGACATCTCCCATGCCAAAGGTATGAGATGGAAGGTTGATATTCCTTCCTTGCTTCCCTCCTTGCTCATGCTCATGCTTCAAAGAATAAGGAAGATCTTGGGAGTTAGTCTTCCATGGAAAGCTATCATCTATCCAAAGTCTCTCTGTTTTTGCCAAAGCATGCATGTGAGACCACGATCTCTCTTCCAGCAGGGAAGAGTGTTCTTCAAACAAGTTTTTCTTTTGATTCAAGTCTTTCTTCCCATGCTTCATGGTGGTGTCATTGTCTCTCCTTGCAACATATCTTCTCAATGCAATTTGAGAGGTGAGGATAGCTAGTGAAGTCAAAGGAAAAATGATCTCCCTTCCTTTGTACCTTCCCCATATTCTTAGCACTGTATCATGGTCTTCTAGTGCTCCCTCCTCCCTTGGATCTATGAAAGGAGCATCAGTGTATGAAACATCTTCCATCAAATATGATTCAGGTGGTCTCCCAGATGGTACACCATAGGATAATGATGTCTCATGGCTCATTCCCATGTGAAAAACAGATGGGAACATATGTGTTTTGTCAATTCAGTGTTTCTAAATTGATATCATAAATCATCGACCAGGGCTAGTACACTGTTGAAGTGAAGTGCACCATATGTGCCTAAGTATCCTCTTCCTACTTTGTTGTGTTTAGTGTTTTTCTAATGTTTTTGGTTTTATGTGTTAATGTTATTTTATGCTAAGGGGAAAAAACTAAATTAATAGCAAAGAGGAAGAAAAGGAAATGTTACTGAGTGCACTAAAATAGAATTTAATTACAAGATCTATTCTAAACAAAAAATTGCTAATTCATGGATTGTAAAAGTAACTCATAACATTAAACTTAGACCAATTCATTTCATTAGAGATATATTGGAACAAAATGAGAAAAGGATTAGTTCTGGCGTGGTGAGGATATCCTAGAAAACAATAACTTAAAACATTACAGAGAAATCTTATTCATTGTTAGAGATTTGTTGGAACAACTTGAGAAAAAGATCATATGTAACATAATAACATGAGAATATCTTACCTAATTATAGAACAGAAAGTGCCAATAACTCAAAATAATATAACTAATTCTCGTTCATATAATAGTGATATGTTAGAAGAGCTTGAGAACAAGAATATCTTATAAAATAATGAGGATCTTCTACATCTAACGAACAGAACTGAAATGCAATTAACTCAAAGTACTACAACTAGATCTCATTCACGTATTAAAGATATATTGGAACAGCTTCTGAGAACAATATTGACTATATTACTATGAGGATTTTTGACATAAGTAAACGACATAAAACATAATGCAAAAAGACGAACTCAGAAAACTGCCTGAGTAAGGAATATAACAAAACAAAATTAAAGGTTACTTATCTAGAAAGCGTGTAAAAGCCTCTTCAGATAGAAGGGGCCCTCTAATAGCAGATTGGTATATGAATCTTTAACTCCTTAAATTTATCTCCAAAACAACATCAAAGTTACTCTTCTTTAATTAAAATGCTCAGAAACTGAGGATGACAGTATTCGAAAACTAAAAATATCAACTGTCTTTCTCGGTTCACCGAGTTATTTTTATAGGCAATTACATAACTGATATTGAGTAAAAATAGGCATAGGTGTCTTCTACAGTAAAAATAAAACTAAAATTCCTGTTGAGGACTCGTGATTTGTTGAAGGAAAATCAAGAGTCCTTATCCTTATAGAAATCTGCTTCTTGGGTTTTAGCTCTATCCACATGCATAATCACTTCCAGTTTTTACTCAGCCTTCGTGGATGACAAGGAATGATGCAGGATATTTTTGGAGTCTAACCATATAAGTCTTTCCCTCAGATGACACCTATAACCTGTTTAAACACTAAGATAGCTACAGAACATATGACTAGCTACAGAATGACTGCATTCTATAGCTAAAACTGCTCAGAAATCATTAAGACAACAAAATTTAAAAAATACAACCAGTTAGTCATTGCATGTATTCTTAAAGTGATTTTAATCATTCTTATTGATATTTTAGGCCTATAAACAATAAAGGATTTATGGAATGACACAGAGTTTGGTGAAAAGAAAAGACATTTTTAGGGCTCAACATACCCCCACTGAAAAACTGTTGCATGTCCTCATGCAATCAATCCATGTATTCTGAAACTTCAGCAAGGACATCTAGCTTCCTTTTTTTGCTTTTCTTGATGTTCAATGGCATTCTAGGCTTCCTCATAAACAACTTGAACCTTAGATCTATAAGTTCCCTGTTCAATTTCTTGTTTTTCTTCTTCAGCTTCCTACTAGCCTTATACAATGTTTTCATTTGCAGAGATAGAGTTGTGTTCATGTCACTTTTCAGTTTGAATTGTTCCTTTAAAATTTCATTTTCGTTTTTTATATGCCTATTCAATACCTCCAATTCATATTTGTCTCTTTTCAGCACTTCAATTGGAGGTTCTTGTGGACTGGGAGTTCTTTCTTTGTTTTTTGAGGCTCTTCTTTCTAATGATTCAACAAAATCATAGATTTGTTGTTGGGTTGGATCTACATCTGGAGTTCTTCTATCAGAATCTTCTTCATACTGGTATTTAGGAGATCTGTCAATTGGTGTCTCTTCATCTTCAATATCTATGATTCTTGCTTGCTTGACTCCTGTCTTTTTCATTATGCCTTTAAGCATATGACTTCTTCTTAGTTTAGATGGTCCCTCATTTTTCTCTTTAGCATCATTTCTTGTTACCTTTTCCTTTCTGAGTTGTTTCTTGATTTTGGCCAATTTTTCAAAGATTATTTCCTCACTGTCTTCTTGTGTTGATATGTGGGTTTTTCTTTTAGCAACTTTTCCCCTCTTGCTTCTCCTTGTAGGTTTTTCTTCAGACAGAGTTTCTTTAGGTTCTTCAAAATGATTTCTCAAGAGGAATTCATCCCAACTATCTCCTACCTTCTTTAAATGATACTCAATTAAAATTTTAACTAAGCCATGATGATATAAGGTAGTTTCTAAGAACTGAACCCTTTTCTGGACATTAGAAGCCATCCTTTTTAAACTATTGAGCAAGAAAGAGGGCAGATTTTTCTCTTCATCTAGAAAATTCATCATGAGTCTAATGTAATAAACATATAAAGTGCCAAATCTCCCCTCACAGGTTATGAAATTTTGTAGAATCAACAACATATTTCTCCATTTATTTTTCAAGGCTGAACTAGGAATGCCTTTCTTAAATACTAAAATGTCCATACCTGGTGTTTTTAGCATCTGTCTCCACGCTTCATTATGAAATTCTTTGTTTTTAAACCAACGCTCCCCTTTCCTCGGCAACTTTGTTGCTTCTGCTATGAATGACTCCATGACAATTAACTTGATATCACCAATTTCTACCTCTAACCCGTTGAATGACCGGGAAAATGACTTGCTGACCTCCTTGTGAAAGCCATTGAACTTCTCCATAAACTTTAGCCATCCAACCTGCTGTAATAACTCTTTAATCTAAGGGTAACCTTCTAGATATTTAGTTCTGATTGGCTCTGACCTTACAATAAGTCCCATTGCTTCCTTTCCTCAGCTTCAATTCACTGCTCTATTTCTGCTCTTCTGTATGAGGAAGAAAATGGCTGTAGAGGGTTGTCTCACTCTAAAAATGGCTTCTCTGTTTCTACAGACAGGAATTTGCTATGGAATATAATGGCATTGAGTGGATACGAAATGAGTGAAATACGGTAAGGGTAAATCATAAGAATGATTGAGTTTAAGAGTTTGTCATGGAGTAAAAGACCGCAAGGAAATCTCATGAAGATTTTCAAAATCATCAATGAATGTTTCGGTCTGATGACGTGACCTAATAGGTCACTTCTAAGTACTGACCGCTAACTTCTAATTAATGATGATTTGATATGAAGCGGAATGGAAGGGATTTTTTCAAGGATTTTATGATAGGCTTGATCAGTTCGAATAATAAAATAACTTTATGAAACATACATATGACTTAACCATATTATATATTTCATAATTTTTCTATCAAAAATAATTTCATACACAGTTTTACCTTAGCCCCTTTTTCTTGATTTTTGCTGCTTTGATATGCTTTGTATTTCATTTAAAAATTATTGATCTTTTAGACTCCATAATCCTTTTGATTCATTTTTTTTTTACTGAAGTAGGTTTGCAGGATCAATTGGCTACAGAAAAGGTGACTGTTGAATAGATGGTTGCAGAACAGATGGCTGCTAAATAGATGGCTACAGAATGTACCCATAAAAACTTTGAGACATGGAATGAAACGAAATGAAATATGGATGGAATGAAGTATGAAATGAAATGAGATGGATCATGAAATGGAGTGGAATGAAGTATGAATGAAGTGAAATATGATGGAATGAAATGGATCATAAATGTGGAGTGGAATGAAATATGAAAAGTGATCCTGCAGCTTATGATTTTATGATACTTGATTGCAGAAAAAGAACAATTTTGAAAATCTAAAGTGTCAGAAGAATTCTGATTTTTCACCTTATCTTCTCTGTATAAACATTCTAATCAATGATTAGTTTTCATGTTTATACTCTTTTTTTTTTGTTTAGCATCTGATTACAGAAAATACAATCAAGTTAATGAAGAAGAAGGATTCTTCTTCATTAACTTCACATCACTGTTTTCTTGGAATTTCTTGACAAATTCTTCTCTTGAAAGTGGTTTATGATACAATTTCAATCTATGACCATTTACAAGAAAAGTCACCTTATCTTCTTTGTCCCGATTTTTATGTTCCGATCTGAGCGTTCCTGTGAGACAACTCCTTGAGTTATGAAAGACCAGTGCCTAGGACATCTTATATAGCAAGGAGCGTGTGGTATAATATGGGGAATTATCAACAAAAGGCTCTCATGCTATCTCCTGTAAACAGGAAGTTTAACTTGAATGGGACCAAAACCTTCAGAAACTTGACACAGGGAAAGGAATACTGCAGAGGAAATATGTGAGGAACTCTAATACAAATGCATCAGACAGTTCAGAGGCATCTTACTGTAAAGAGGGCCGATTCAAAAGATGCGTCACAGAAATAGATAATCAGAAGGTGTTTACTGCGTAAGCAAGATGTAAGATGATACTAACTGTCATTGAGATGAATATCTAGATACACAATATCACCATGTAATGGGCTTACCAATTTAAGAATCCATACATGACAATAGCTTTTTAAAAATAACCTCCCAAAGAAGCTAATATAGTAGAAATATGGTTGAAGTGAAAAGTGAAACACTATATCATGCTTGAGCCATATTTAAAGCGCTTGACTAATTCGAGCATGGGTATCAACTAGGATAAATCCATACCAAAAACCAGTGAGCCACTCGCATTCCAGAAACATGATACAAGAAAGGCGGATGAAACGAAATGAACAATTAAATTAGCACATATAAGAGAAAGTTACACACTGTGAGACACCAAAGACCAGAATCCTCTTTAAAGACGGAACTCCTCCTCACTGAAACCCAACGGGCTCTGTACATTTATATAATATTTTTTACAAAATGCATACAAAAATTCTCTCACCGCATAATTTTCTGATAAAATCTGGAACCCTTAATAATCTGCTCTTGGGCAATTTTATAGAAGAAAAAAGAAAACCTAATAAAGGAAATGGATGATGAACATTTAATTTGCCTCATTAAGACAGGATGGCGGAAACGTGCACACCCATACTGCTTGATGACTCTGTAGTGTTGTATGTACTCTGTGGCCTACTTTCTAAAATAAATGCATTGGGTGGAAGTCTCTTCAGGAACACGGTAGAGAAATAAAAACCACATGGGCAGTCCATCCTTCCTTGGAAAGAAAATTCTGCTGAAATGAAACCTTGAGGGTATTGTTTTCTGTGCATGGACTCTCTGAGTGATCTACGGGGTCTTCAATCTGGCATTCTGCCTTCAAATGGTTAGGTTAAGGCTAAAAAATCTTCAATTATACACCTTTAACTCTCTGCCTTTCACTAATACTCTCTGTCTGCAATATTAATGTCTCTGATCGCGAAATCTGTGCTTTGAATGACTCTGGAGGGTTTTGACAGAGTTTAATCATGTTTCTTTAATGGAGGTCATGTCGTAACAGCTTCCCAGGCCTTTCTCCATAATTCTAGCCTCTGAAAAATGGTCCTTTCCAGGGTTCTCTGTTACTGTAATTGAGACTGTGAATCATGGCGGTTTACCACCACTCGTACCCTGCAAAACATGCAAAATCGTCAAGAAAAAAAATGCATGGGAAGGTGGATGCAGGTAAAAAGGATGACAACAGCATGGTAAAATCGTGGAACAAGCAGGTAACAACAGAAAACGTAGCGGAATGGCGAAGAAAGGAGAAATGCTTTGGTGAAGGTTGGCGGAATGCAGAAAATTAAATGCAAAATCTTAGAAATCGGCCTTAGAATGGAATATATATACAAGGATGGGCGAAAGATGTGATGAAACACATGGAATGGTGACGTGGCGGGACCGGCCAATGGTGGGCATGTGAATAAATCTGGAGTGTCCGATCTCAAGAGGAGATCGACGGTGGAAAACATATCGGAGGGCGACGGATGGTGAGCCAGGGGTATGGATACCTTGGGTTAATTTTCGGGCATCTTTGAGGTGCGATGACCGCTGGATGGAGAGCCCCAGATCGAACGGTTGATATGCATATCGCGCCAAGTCAAATGCTGAATGATAACGCACGATGGGGGGGAGGTTTTGAAATATTGATGGAGCCACATGTCAGGCGGTGAGTGGAATCGCTCCGAAAATAAAATTACCGCCCATCCTCCAAACGCAATGTGATGGATACCATCAGTTTTTGAATAGTGCGCGTCGCAGGGACCACAAGGGCAGGTGAGCTACTGACCGTTGATTTTCAGGTTGATCGGACGGTGGACAAGTGATCGGAGTGGTGAACGGGTTAGGCCACGGGCGTGACGCTGATCTATGAAGGCCGTCCGATCTGTACAGATTGACAGATAATATTGCGCCTGATATCCCCCTGCGATAAATGCTCTTCGGGCTAACGCTTGGTCTAGCACCCAGGTCATGTGGAGAAAAAGACTGAGGGGCCTAGGGCCGAAAGGTGCTAGGCCTTAAATATGTTAAAATGTGTGATTATGGCCCTTTTTATAAAATTTTGAGTTTAGAGGAGGGGAACGATAGGCGGAAAAAGGATTTTTTAGGCCAAACAAAGGGGGTTTAAAGGGGATTTCTTGTCAAAATTTAACAGGGGCTGACATGATCAACATTAGCTCCACCTGGGGACAGCACGTTCATCCCTGGGCATGTCGAGAACTTCATAGACCACAAGTTAATCTTCTATGCAGACCCTGCTCTTCAGCACTTCTACTTTTCTTTTCATGATTCATCACGACACCCACATTATTCAAACAAAGATGAAAACAGAAAAATAATGTACAGTATGACAAACCAGGCTGTCTATGCCTAAATAAGAGCTAGAAGTAGGGTTTAAGGAACTGACCATTTACAGGGGCATCAAGCAAGTCTCCCTGTAAATTTTCCAACCTCAAAGTGTTGTTTCCCCCTTGTTCCACGATTTTAAAAGGGCCGAACTAGAGTGGGTCGAATTTACCATGTTTTCCATTTTCATCTCTTCAGATATCCCATCTGAGCACTAAATCTCCAATATGCAACTTCATGTCCTTGGCATGCTGATAAAAAAGGTACTTCATCTTCTCTTGATATTCAGTCAGCCTTTGACTTACCCAGTTGCGTGTTTCTTCCAACTCCACCAACTGATTTATTCTCTTGGTCACATCATTAGGCTCTTCTTGAATTTCTTGCATGAATCGGGCTACTGGTAAGGATAACTGAATAGGGAATATTGCTTCCCTCCCATATACTAATTCATATGGGGATTTCCCAGTTGCTCTCTTTCTAGTAATTCTATTGGCCCACAGAGCGAATTTCAACTCGGAATCCCAATTTTTTTTATTTTCGTTGATAGCCTTCTTCAGTGCCCTCACCGGGGTTTTATTTGAAGACTCTGCCAAGCCATTTCCTTATGGGTAATGGGATTTAGAGTGACTTAGTGTGATCTTGTACTAATGGTAGAAGCTCACAAACTTTGCAGACTTGAAGGCCTGGGCATTATTAGTTACTATTCTGGCAGGGCAGCCAAACCTGGATATGATGTTTTCTTCCATGAAATTTATTATCACAGCATCTGTCGCATTCCTCGTAGGTATGGCTTCCACCCATTTTGTGAAATAATTAGTGGAAGTTAATATCCACTTATGCTGACCACTCGATGGAGGATGTATTTCACCTATAAAGTCAATTCCCCATTACCGGAATGGTTCGTCCATGTGAACGAGAATCATGGGCAGAGGTGCCAACTTCTGTCTTTCAGAAAATTTCTGACATTTCTCACAAGCTCTAACCCGATAAAAAACATCTCCAAAGAGCTTGGGCCAATAGAAACTAGCCTTCAGGATTTTGTGAGCAGTGGCCCTCCAGCTATAATGACCCCCACAAATTCCTTCATGAAATTCGGCCATTATACTCTCTACCTCATCCTCTGTGAGACATAGGAGTAGAATTCTTGAGGGATCACGCCAGTATAGCCGGCCATTGGTGACTATGTACTTCTGTGATCTTAACCTTAGCGTTCTATAGTTAGCTTTATCACAGCTTGGAGGGCAGCTGAGTGTGAGGAGATATTCTACTATCTCTTTGTACCACTGACTGGTGAGGTACTTTATATGTGTTTCCGGAGCAGTTATCTCTACTCCCTGTCGCTCTTCTTTCTCCTCAGATTCCTAACTTGCTATTATGGACAGATTTATACCCAAAGCCTGATAGTTTGATTCGGATAAGATTTTGGCTAGCCCTTGTCCTTTGATCAGTTTGGTAGGGTGGATGTCTAGCTCATACTCCTATATTTTGGCAATCCACTTCCCCCTTTTTCCTTCACTATCCCCTTGGATAAGAATATCTTTTATAGCTGTTGTAGGCACAAATGAAGTGATATGGGACTGCAAGACATACATGCGGAATGCTTTAAGGGATTTCACCAGGGTGTATGCTTGCTTTTCTAATATTTTATATTTCAGTTCTGCATCACGGAGCACCTAACTGAAGAAGGCGATGGGCTACTCGTACCCTTCTTCATTTTTATGCAATAAAACTCCTGCTATTGTATGAGGTGATGCAAAAGAAAAGATCATGAACGGCTTAGCATAATCCGGTCCAGCTAGCACAGGGGCTTTTGCAAAAGCATATTTTATCCTGGAAAAGGCCTCTCGTGATTCCTGGGACCACTTTACCTCATTATTTTTCTTCAGCATGTCAGTTATATGTCTAACCATCTCAGCATAGTTAGGGATAAACCTCCTCAAAAAATTAATGCGCCCTAGGAACACCTGCACCTCCTTCTTATTTCTAGGAAGGGAAATGCCATTTATAACCTCTACCCTCTTAGGATCTATTTTTACCCCATATTTGGTTACAATATGTCCCAAAAGCCTACCCTCTTCTAATGCAAATAATGACTTTTGAGGATTAAGAGAGAGACCATACCTTCTGCATTTCTCAAAAGTTCTACGCAAATGCTCAATGTGCTCCGTATCGCCCTTTGAAAACACAGTGATATCATCGAGGTAGACTACCAAAAATTTATCTTGCTCCCCAACAACAGCAATGTTCATGGCCCTCTCAAAAGTGGCCCCTGCATTAATCAACCCGAAAGGCATCCTGGCATACATAAATGTCCCCCATGGCGTGGTGAAAGCAGTCTTATTCTGATCTTCTGGAAGTACAGCCACCTGATTGTAACCAGAGAATCCATCCATCATTGACATCCTAGAAGCTCCAACAACTTTCCGCAGGATGTGATCCATCTTGGGCAGTGGATAATTATCTTTTAAGGATGCTCGATTTAAATTTCGGAAATCAACACATAGCCTTATTTCTCCATTCTTCTTTCGGACAGGGACTAGGTTTTCCACCCATTCAGAGTACCTCAATGGCACAATTATTTTGGCCTTTAACAACATCTTAATTTCTTTCTCAATGGAGGGAAGCAGCAGGGGATTTATCTGTCTAAGCTTCTACTTATGAGGTTTCGCATCTCCCTTTAGTGGAATTTTATGCTGCATTATACTGATGTCAAAAGTTTTTAGGTCCTGATAAGACCATGCAAAGACATATTTGTAACACTGAAATAATTTCTGGTATAGATTTTTATATTCTTCTGGGACCTTCTTGGATAGTTTTACAATTTTGGGGTCAGCATCAGTACCAAGATTCAGGTCTTCTACCTGATTTTCTTCTACCACTTTGCTTGGCTGCAGTGGGACATTGTTCTTGTTAAATCATTTTTCTAAAGGCACCAACCCTCTAGGTATAACGTTTCCCTTCAATTGCAACACTTTATTACCTGCCATTTTCTCCTCCCAATTTCTTTCTGAAGTGCCTTCAGTCCCTTCTTCTTCACAAGCATCAATCTCCATATTGGAGAATTCCCCTACTGTTTCTAGGAATATCTTCACCTATTCTTCATCCTAAAATACCTGCCAGTGCTTGATGTTATCTGGGATTGATGGTCGATAACGTACCTCAATTTCATACCTTAAGAGAGGGTTCTGAGGTGGACGGAATGTACTAGCAGCCACAGCAAGGGAATCGGCCATCCTATTATGTTCCCGGGGCATGAACTGGATATTAAATGCCAAGAAAAAATTCTCCACCATGTCCCAAACTTCAGCCGAGGATGTTTGGTTTGACACTGATTCCTGACTTGTCTAACCACCAGTTCTGAATCTCCCAAAAATTTTATACTTTGTATATTCATACTCCTAGATGTCTGTAACCCTAAAAAAAGTGCTTCATATTCGGCCACGTTATTAGTGGCTTCATATTCTAGCTTGAAAGACAATAGGACCCATTTTCCTGTAGGAGAAATCAATAGTATTCCAACTCCATTACCTTCTCTTGAATTTGCTCCGTCAAAATGAAGTGTCCATATTCCTGCTTCATGGCTCTCTAAGGGCTGCTCAGTCTTGATCTGGCAGAAGGATGGTTCATGAGCATAATCTTGATCTTCTTCCAGCATCAAGCATGAGAAATCTCCTTCTTTACTGTAGACTGGTGAATTAATAAAGTTGTCAGCCTTAGTAACCATCTTGACAAATCTAGTTTCCATGTACAACCTCCTCTCCTGGCCACCAAAAACTGGGATAGTGGCATATGTTAAGTCCAACTTGATTGACCCACCAATTTTTGTTCCCCAGGACCTTGATAGCAACATGCCGAAGCGAGCTGGGATGTCAGCCACCACGATGTCCATTACCACACTTTTTGCTGGGATTTGGGCCAAATTGACCACCAAATCTTTGATCATTCCCAGGCATTTAACTCTTTTGCAATCAAATGAATAGAGGTCCTTGTATGGACAAGTGATTTGTAATCCTAGTTGTTCCATGACTGACAGAGACAAAATATTATGGGAAGCTCCAGAATCTAACATACAGTTATGTAATAACAGTTCATGGGTCACTAGAGACACATAGAAGGGAGGAGTAGAAGCATCTAATTCCTCAACATGTGGGCCAAATACAACCATGGGTCTTTCTTCTTGAAGGTTGAGACTATCCGGGATGAGTGATGCTTCTGGAGGGATCATGAAAGAGGTGACTTGGGATTGATATGCAGGTTGCTTCAATAGTTCAGTCAAGGGAACTGTGATTTTGACCTTCTCAAGTTCCTTTTGCAGACCGAAAGCAGGAGAGGACTTCTCTATTACAACCTCTTTTGACTCTTTATTTTCGGATGAGGGTTTGACTTATTTTGACACAGACTTGGCATTAGGGGGAAAGACTACTTTTGAAGAGGAAGGAATTTGATCATTAGACTGCAAAGGTTTGTTTAGAGGCCCCTTACCTTTTTCTGTGAATTTCTGCATTGTTGACTCCTTCTGAGCAGGTGCTTCCTTCTAGGGTGGCTATTCTTCTTGATCTTGAGTACGAGTCTTCTTCCTAGAAGATCTGAGATCATATCTTCTATTGAATTTTGCTTGCATGAAATCAATAAATTTCTTACAATAGTGATCAATTTCTGAGTCTTCTGTGTCTCTAGCCTTTTCTTCTTCTTGCAATGAGCACTCGGTTCCATCACTTCCTTGCAAGGGGCATTCTTCTTTATCACTATCCGAGAAAGAAAGATTTCCATCCTCCAACTCATAGGTAGTGTCTTCAGTAGGACCATCCACTGGACCTTCCAAGTACAATGGGTGTGGTACCTGATCTTGTTGTTCCTTTAGTTCCCTTTGCAAAATTTGCAGGGGTGGTTTCCTATACTGAGGATTGTAACCTCTGTTTGGAGCATTCTGGAAATTCTTGGAGGCTGAATTCTTGGCCTCCAATTCAAGCTTGACCAGTTTACCAGAAAGGTTCTTAATCATTTTTCTCATTTCTTCAATTCTGTCATTAGCTGAGTCTCTGTCTTGGTTAGAGGTAGATACCTCCTCTTTGCCCCTTCTTCTAGTATCTTGTTTAGATTTTCCCTTTGATTTACCAGTGGAGGCAAAATTTGCCTCCAACTCTAGTGCATCTGTCTGAGCATCATCCAGAGTAGCAGGCTTTCTTTCTCTCAGAGAGAAACCGAATTCTGAATCAAAGACTGCTACAAAAACAACTTTAGCAGCAGTTTGATGAGGTTTCATATCAGCAGGAAGACTCAAATACAATTTATTAAATCTCTTGATAAATTCTGACACCCCTTCATTATGTCTTTTCTTGAGTGTATTGAACTCAGTAAGACAATGTCCATGATATTTCTTCTCTCCCCATTTCCTGAGAAAATTATCTTCCATTATTTCCCAAGTGGTAACAGAACGGTCTCCCAATGTCTTAAACCATTTTCGAGCTTCACCATCAAGAGATTGGACAAACAACCTTAAGACTACATCTAAATGTTCCACATTAAAGTTCTCTGCAAAAGAGCAGAAGACCTCAAGATGTTTTTGAGCATCAATCTCATTTTCCCCATTGAATCGGGGTAAAATCTTCAGATATTCCTGTGGCATGTCATTCAACACTTGAGGTAATGCCAGGGGGGCATATTTATTCAACAAGAAGCCAGGGACATTGGCCATTGGAGTAGGTGGAGGTAGTGCACGAATTTGATGTGTAAAAGGAGGAGGCGGAGGTGGAAGTGGAGTATGAATGACAATAGGAATGTAATGGACTGCAGCTTGAGGTGTTGAGGGGAAAAATGGTCTGTTAATAGAAGATACTTCGGTGACCTCCTTTACCTCTTCGACCTCAGGAGTAGGGTTAAAGTCATCTTTAACTCAGACACCTCCTCGGGGTGGACTATCTAAATAGTAATCAATATCTCCCACAGTGGAGTCGGGACCTAGCACTTGGGCTACTTGAGAAGAAGAGGATGGAAAGTTTTCTACAGAAAATTTAGGGATTTCAGTGTGGACTGATTGCCTTTCCCTCAAACTTCTTCTATGTATGATATTCTCTGGGTCAGACACAGAAGGCATCTTTGGCTGGGATGTATTCGACCTCGGGTGTGGCTTATGGGGAGCCAGGATTGCAAGTAAATTTATCTAATAAAAGAATGTGGAGTCACCAAGGTGAGGGATCTACAACTCTCAACTCTCCATACTCACCTACTTGAAGAGTGAATTAGGTTTTTTCGAGGCCCGGGGATTTAAATTTTCTCAACTTCGTTCCCCGGAAATGGTGCCAAAAAGATGTTGTTGTTCCTAGAGACAACCTTGAGTTGTGAAAGACCAGTGCCTGGGACATCTTTATATAGCAAGGAGCGTATGGTATAACAGGGGGAGTTATCAACAAAAGGCTCTCATGCTATCTCCTGAAAACAAGAAATATTAATTTGAATGGGACCAAAACCTTTAGAAACTTGACACAGGGAAAGGAATACTGCAGAGGCAATATGTGAGGAACTCTAATACAAATGCATCAGACAGTTCAGAGGTAGCTTACTGTAAAGAGGGCCGATTCAAAAAATACGTCACAGAAATAGATAATCAAAAGGTGTTTACTGCGTAAGCAAGATGTAAGATGATATTAACTGTCATTGAGATGAATATCCAGATACACAATATCACCATGTAATGGGCTTACCAATATAAGAATCCATACATGACAATAGCGTTTTAAAAATAACCTCCCAAAGAAGCTAATATAGCAGAAATATGGTTGAAGTGAAAAGTGAAACAGTATATCATGCCTGAGCCATATTTAAAGCGCTTGACTAATTCGAGCATGGGTATCAACTAGGATAAATCCATACCAAAAACTAGTGAGCCACTCGCATTCCAGAAACATGATACAAGAAAGGCGGATGAAACGAAATGAACAATTAAATTAGCACATATAAGAGAAAGTTACACACTGTGAGACACCAAAGACCAGAATCCTCTTTAAAGACGGAACTCCTCCTCACTGAAACCCAACAGGCTCTGTACATTCATATAAGATTTTTTACAAGATGCATACAAAAATTCTCTCACCGCATAATTTTCTGATAAAATCTGGAACCCCTAATAATCTGCTCTTAGGTCGTTTTATAGAAGAAAAAGAAAACCTAGTACAGGAAATGGATGATGAACATTTAATTTGCCTCATTAAGACAGGATGGCGGAAACGTGCACGCCCATACTGCTTGATGACTATTTAGTGTTGTATGTACTCTGTGGCCTGCTTTCTAAAATAAATGCACTGGGTGGAAGTCTCTTCAGGAACACGGTATAGAAATAAAAACCACATGGGCGCTCCGTCCTTTCCTGGAAAGAAAATTCTCCTGAAATGAAACCTTGAGGGTATTTTTTTCTGTGCATTGGACCTTATGAGTAATCTACGGGGTCTTCGATCTCGTATTATGCCTTTAAATGGTTAGATTAAGGCTCCAAAATCTTCAATTATACGCCTTTAACTCTCTGCCTTTCACTGATACTCTCTGTCTGCAATATTAATGTCTCTGATCGTAAAATCTGCGCTTTGAATGACTCTGGAGGGTTTTGACAGAGTTTAACCCTGCTTCTTTAATGGAGGTCATGTCATAATAGCTTCCCAGACCTTTCTCCATAATTCTAGCCTCTGAAAAATGGTCCTTTCCGGTGCTCTCTGTTACTGTAATTGAGACTGTGAATCATGGTGGTTTACCGCCGCTCGTACCCTGCAAAACACGCAAAATCGTCAAGAAAACAAATGCATGGGAAGGTGGATGCATCAGGGATAGCGAGGATGACAGCGCAGCATGGTGAAATGGTGGAACAGCGCAAGGTGATGGCGGAAAAACGCAGCGGAATGGCGGAGAAATGCTCTGGTGAAGGTTCGTGGAATGCAGAAACTTGAATGCAAAACCTTAGAAATCGGCCTTAGAATGGAATATATATAAGGGATGGGTGAAATACGTGATGAAACACATGGAATGGTGACGTGGCGGGACCGGCCAACGGCGGGCGTGTGAATAAATTTGGACCGTCCGATCTCAGGAGGAGATCGACAGTGGAAAACATATCGAAGGGTGACGAATGGCGGGCCAGGGGTACGGATACCTTGGGTTAATTTTCGCGCATCTTCGGGGTGCGATGACCGTTGGATGGAGAGCCCTAGTTCAAACGGTTGATATGCATATCGCGCCAGGTCAAGTGCTAAACGATAACGCACGATGGGCGGGCGGTTTTGAAATAGTGATGGATCCACGTGTCAAGCGGTGAGTGGAATCGCTCTGAAAATAAAATTACCGCCCATCCTCCAAACGCGGTGTGATGGATACCACCGGTTTTTGAATAGTGCTTTTGGGCGCGGGGACCACAAGGGTGGGTGAGCTGCTGACCATTGATTTGCAAGTTGATCGGACGGTGGACAGGTGATCGGAGCGGTGAACGGGTTGGGCCACGGGCGCGACACTGATTTATGAAGGCCGTCCAATCTGTACAGATCGACAGATAATACTGTGCCTGATATCCCCCTATGATAAGCGCTCTTTGGGCTAACGCTTGGTCTAGCGCCCAGGTCACGTGGAGAAAAAGACTGAGGGGCTAGGGCCGAAAGGTGGTAGGCCTTAAATATGTTAAAATGTGTGATTTTGGCCCTTTTTATGCGATTTTGAGTTTAGAGGAGGGGAACGATAGGCGGAAAAAGGTTTTTTTAGGCCAAACAAATGGGGTTTAAAGGGGATTGCTTGTCAGAATTTAACGAAGTGACATAATCAACGACTCCATTGTCAAAAAAATTCACAATTTCATATGGCCCAAGCCAATGTGTTTGGAATTTACCTTGAAAATCTTTGAACTTTGAATCAAACAAGAGGGCCCAGTCACCTTATTTGAATTTATTTTCCTTAATGTACTTATCATGCCATCTATTCCTTTGCTGTTGGACTATATTTTTTCTCTACACTGCATCCTGTCTAATCTCATCCAATTCATTAATCTACTCCAATCTATGCTTTTGTGCCTCTATTAGATCAAGTCCTAGCTGGAATGCCATTTTAAAAGTTTGAATCTGAAACTCTATGGGAAACAATACTTGTTTTCCATAAACAAGTTCATAAGGGGTATCACCGGTTGTGCTTCTCCATGTAGTCCTATAGGCCCACAAGGCTTCAATAAGCCTGTCTGCCCAATCTCTTCTATGTAAATGAACAGTCTTTGTTAGGATCCCTTCAATGACCTTATTGGTACATTCCACTTGGCCATTTTCTTGTGGATGATAGGGAGTAGATTTTCTGTGTCTGATTTTGTACTTCTCTACCATTTTTTCCACCAAATTTGATGTGAATTGAGCTCCTTTATCCGTAACAATTTCTCTTGGGACACCAAAATGAGTAAAAATATCCTCAAAAATAAAATTAACTACAGATGCTTCAGTAGCAGAAAGTAATGGCTTGGCCTCTACCCATTTGGTAACATAATCAGTGCAAACTAATATATATTTCTTTTGTCTTGATGGAGGACTAATAGGTCCTAAAAAATCTAAAGCCCATTTTTCAAAAGGTTCAATATGTACCTGAGGCTGCAATGGCATCTCACCTGAAGGAGAAGGTTTCCCTACCCTTTGGCAACTGTCACACCTTTTGACATACTCTTTAGCATCTTTAAAGAGGGATGGCCAATAGTATCCTAAATGAAGGATCTTATAAGCTGTCCTTTTATCAGCAAAGTGTCCACCACAAGGTTCATCATGACATGCCTTGAGGATCTCAGGCATCTCGTCTTCTCGAACACATCTCCTAATAATAAAGTCTGGACCTGTTTTGTATAACTCATTAGCAACCCATGAATATTTTGCACTGTCATAAATAATCTTTCTTTTATCTCTTGCATTCATAATTGAAGGAAATTTCCCTGAAACTAGATAATTGGCAATGTCAGCAAACCAAGGAGTTTGAGTAGAAATTGCAAAAAGATATTCATCATGGAATTGATCTATTGTCTTTGATGTTTTGGAGTCTAGATAGGAAGTCAGCTACTGTATTTTGTTTTCCAGGCCTATCTAGAATGGTGATGTTAAATTCCTGTAAAAGAAATAACCATCTTATGACTCTGCCATTAGTAATTTATTTGTTCATTAAATATTTAATTGCAGAGTGATCTATGTGAACAAAAGTTTCATAGCCTGTTATATAGTGTCTGAATTTATTTATGGCATGAAAAACAGCTAAGAACTCTTTTTCAGTTACATTATAATTTAACTCCGAAGGGGTCAAATTTTTTCTTGTATAGTAGATGGCATAAGGAATCAAGTCTTTTTGTCCCAATACAGCTCCTAAAGTTGTATCTGAGGCATCTGTTGATATATGAAAAGGTAATTTCTAGTTAGGTCCCCTCAAAATAGGTGCTTCAGAAATTTTTGCTTTCAGGGTCTCAAAGGCTAACTGGAAATCAGGATTCCACTTGAATTCACAGTCCTTGGTAAGTAGTTTGAAAAGTGGAGATTCTATCTTAGTGAAGTTTTCTATAAATATTCTGTAGTATCCTGTAAATCCTAGAAAAATCCTAACATATTTTTGACAACTTGGAACAGATAGGTTAGAGATGACTTCAACTTTTGAATCATCAACTCTGATCCCATCTCCTGAAATATGATGCCCCAAAACAATCCCTTCAGTAAACATCATGAAACACTTCTCATGACTTAATGAAAGATTTTCTTCTTTACATCTCTTTAAAACTTTTTCCAAGTTTGCTAAGGCTTCTTCAAATGTGTTTCCATAGACTGTGAAGTCATCCATATATACCTCTACACAGTCATGTATTAGATCTGAAAAGATTCCTAATACTGCCCTTTGAAATGTTGCAGGTGCATTGCATAGTCCAAATGGAAATACTCGGTAGGCATAGGTACCCCAAGGACAGGTGAATGTGGTTTTGTCTTGATCTTGAATTGCTACTTGAATTTGATTATAACCACTAAACCCATCTAAAAATGAAAAGTACTTTTTGCCAGCTAATGTGTCTAACACCTGATCTATGAAAGGTAGGGGAAAATGATCTTTAAGAGTAGCTTTGTTTAATTCCCGGTAGTCAATACATACCCTCCATTTACCATTTTTCTTTGGTACAATTACCAAAGGAGAAACCCACTGACTATCTGAAATGGGATAAATAAAGTTGACATTTAACAATTTCTACAATTCTTCTTTAACAATCTCCCTAAGGTTTGGATTCATCCTTCTCTGAGGTTGTCTGATTGGTCTACAATTTTCCTCTATGTAGATGTGATGAGTGCAAGTCTTAGGGTTTATCCCTTTCATATCAGTGTACTCCCATGCGTATGCAGAAGAATGTCTCTGTAATATTTTGACTAGCTTTTCTTGTTGAAATTTCTCTAGGTTCTTATTTATGTTTAAGGTTTTGCCTGGAAATATTTCAATTGTAGAGCTGCCAAATTTATCCATGGAGTAAAGAGACATTTGTCTTGATGATAAGAACTCAATGTTGGATTCTTCTTGAAATTGTTCATGTTTGTATTCTGAAGAGGATTCAAAATTTTCTAAGGTATTTAGAATCTGGCTATCTTCACTAATTTCTGAAATAGTGAAGAGAGGTTGTATGTCTTCTTCATCCTCAATCCATTGAGTATCATCTAACTCTGTAATTATTCTTGCTGGAGGATACAAGGTAAATTTCTTGATTGAACTACCATCAGAGATGTACATATCACTGGATCTACAACTAATGAAGGCATCAGCTGTAGCTAACCAAGGTCTTCCTAGTATAATAGGATGTCCTCCTAGATTATTTTTAGGAGTTAGGATCATAAAATCCATAGGATACTCCCAAGAATCTAAGGACACTGGAATGTCTTCTATTACCCCATCAGGTTTAATCACAGATCTATCTGCTAATTGTAATAATGTGGGTGTAAAAATAAGATTAGGAAGTTTTAGTTTATCCATGATTTGTCTACTCATGATATTAATTGCTGCTCCTAAATCAATAAGTGTGTTTTGGATCTCAGTTCCATTGATGTGTATTTTAACAACTGGATTTCCTGGGTCTAGATACTTTGGAATAGAAATCTTACCCATCATGATGTCTGCTATTTTTCCTACCAGTTGAATTTTCTTTGTCTCTTTTATTCTTTTTCATGTTTTTTTCATGCTCAACTCCTTTATTGTCTTTGCTAAGATTGGAATTTCCTTGATAGCCTATAATAATGGGATCTTAATACAAACATTCCTTAGCTCATCTAGGAAATCATAATTAGGCACCATAATTTGTTTCTCTACACCCTTATCAATTTGTAATCTTTCTGGAAAGGGAGGTGTAGAGGTGAATGTTGATGGATGCTCTAATATAGGAGTTGAAATTATTGGTTCTTTTTGTTTTGATTTTTCAATATTTGGGTCTTGAAAAGATGTTCTCTCTTCAAGACTTTTATTTACCCGTAGAGAATCTTCCTCGGAGTTGTTTTGCTCTTGTGTGATTACAGAAGGTTTCTTCTTTTCAAGTATTCTTCCATACCTAAGTTGAACATCATTAAAGTCTAAAGGAGTGATCAAATAGGTTGGGAACTGTTGACCTTCTATCATGTATGTGTTCTGAGGATTTTTATTGTTGGGGTTTGGTATAGGTTGGGCAGGTAACTGATTTGATTTCTGAGGAAATGGTAATGGAAGTGTTGGATTTTGATGTTGTGGACTTTGTTGAAGTTTTTTTTGAGGATTTTGTTGAAGAGGGAAATTTGGATATGGTGGATAGGATGGTGGATATTGATAATACTGGGGGTATCTTCCATAGGGATTTTGTGCTCCTTGTGCCCAAGTTTGAGATTGATTTTGGAATTGGGGTCAAGGTTGCTGCCAAGAGTTCCAATTTGGTGGGGGTTGATTATACATTTGATCATTGAATCCTTGTGCTTGAGGTCCTTGCCAAGGTCTCCTAGAGACAAAATTGAGAGATTCTGTGGAATTTGTAGGGGTTTCTTCTTTAAAGACAACTTTAAGACCAGGAAGTGAAGGACAAATCTTGGTCTCATGTTTTTTTGAACAAATTTCACAAGTCTATACTATTTTTGCATCTAAAGGGCACTCTCTCAAGGCATGCTTTTTTCTACATTTGGAACAAAAGATTGCTAAGGCATCAGATTTAGGTTGTTTCTTGTTTTGTAACTTAAGGGTGTCTATTTGTTCAATAAGACTCCCTAAAATGTCCTATTTCTGCCCTACTTACTGTTCCAGAAGTAGACTTACTTGCCCTTCCAAGAGCAGGATCTCTTGGTCCTTTTAGAGTTTTATATTTCCCTCTTGAAAAGTTGATACATAATTCAGCTATTTTAGGTAATGTGAGCTGAGATATATCCCCTTTTCCCATCATATTAAGGATATCTATCCATTCATCCCTAATTGTCTTCAACAAGAGAGCTTTCAAAGTATCTTGGTCTAAGCTTTCCATTTTTGCTCTCTTGATGTTATAGTTAAATCTTTCCAACAAATCTTCCAGATTTTCATCCTCTTTTTGTACCATTTTGAACACTTCCTCTTTATGGTTGATTGGCATACAATAATCCAAATACCTCTCTAGAAATGCTTGTTTCATATCTTCCCATGTCCTAATAGAACTATTGATTAAACTCATAAACCATTTTAATGCTGCTCCTTTCAATTTTGAAGGGAATAGTTTAAGTTTTTGGGCATCTTGTAAGTAATCATAGGTTCTACATAGGACTTCAAATTCAAATAGGAAAGTTTCAGGATCTTCACTTTTTAGTCCATAAAAGTTTGGAAGGACGGAGGGTGAAATATTTTTCATAGTTGCACTGGTTTCTTCATCTATTATAGGGAACCCAAAAGAGCTTCCAATTTTCCTTCTACCTCTTCCTCTGCCTCCTTCTTACCTCTGCCTCCTTCTCCTTCTGCACCTCTACCTCCTTCTCCTCTACCTCTACCTCTACCTCCTCCAAATAGTGTATGTTCTCCATTAAAGACTCCTCCTCCCCCTTCTTCTGCCATGGTAGATTCTTCTTCCTCACTAGGAATCTCTAATTCTTCAGCTGGGATGTGTTCTCCTATGGAAGTGAAAAAGGTTATGTCTCTAGTAGGGGTCCTTGGATCTTCTTCTATGACAGCTTCAGTAGATGAAGTGGGAGGTCTCTCTGATGGAATATCTGATCTTAGGACTTCTGTAAGTCTATGATCAGTATAGTATGGAATGTGGGTTTGAGTTGGAGATGTGCTGCCTCTTGGTCTTGGTGGGACGAGTGGTGTTCTGGAAATCAAGCTTCTGCTTCTCATAAATCTACCCCTTGAGTCTCTTTCTCTACGCATATCATTGTTTTTGGGAGGTAGGAAATAAGGCTACCTAGTTACACTTCCCCGGCAATGGCGCCAAAATGTTTTATCAATTCAATGTTTCTAAATTGATATCATAAATCATCGACCAGGGCTAGTAAACTATTGAAGTGAAGTGCACCATATGTGCCTAAGTATCCTCTTCCTACTTTTTTGTGTTTAGTGTTTTTCTGATGTTTTTGGTTTTATGTGTTAATGTTATTTTATGCTAAGGGGGAAAAACTAAATTAATAGCAAAGAGGAAGAAAAGGAAATGTTACTGAATGCACTAAAACAGAATTTAATTGCAAGATCTATTCTAAACAAAAAAAATGCTAATTCATGGACTGTAAAACTGTTAAGAAAGTAACTCATAACATTAAACTTAGTCCAATTCGTTTCATTAGAGATATATTGGAACAAACTGAGAAAAGGATTAGTTCTGGTGTGATGAGGATCTCCTAGAAAACAATAAAACATTACAGAGAAATCTTATTCATTGTTAGAGATTTGTTGGAACAACTCGAGAAAAAGATCATCTCTAACATAATAACATGAGAATCTCTTACCTAATTATAGAACAGAAAATTCCAATAACTCAAAATAATATAACTAATTCTCGTTCATATAATAGTGATATGTTAGAAGAGCTTGAGAACAAGAATAGCTTATAAAATAATGAGGATCTTCTAAATCTAACTAACAGAACTGAAATGCAATTAACTCAAAGTACTACAGCTAGATCTCATTCATAGCTTCTGAGAACAAGATTGACTATATTACTATGAAGACCTTCGACATAAGTAAATGACATAAAACATAATGCAAAAAGACGAACTCAGAAAACTGCCTGAGTAAGGAATATAACGAAACAAAATTAAAGGTTACTTATCTAGAAAGCGTGTAAAGGCATCTTCAGATAGCAGGGGCCCTCTACTATCAGATTGGCATAAGAATATTTAACTCCTTAAAGTTATCTCCAAAAAAGCATCAAAGTTATGCTCCTTTAATTAAAATGCTCAGAAACAGAGTATCACAGTATTCGAAAACTAAAAATATCAACTACCTTTCTCGGTTCACCGAGTTATTTTTATAGGTAATTACATAACTGATATTGAGTAAAAATAGGGATAGGTGTCTTCTACAGTCAAAATCAAACTAAAACTCCTGTTGAGGACTCGTAATTTGCTGAAGGTAAATCAAGAGTCCTTATCCTGATAGAAATATGCTTCTTGAATTTTAGCTTTGTCCACGTGCATAATCACTTCCAGTTTTTTACACAGCCTTCGTGGATGACAAGGAATGATGTAGGAAAGTTTTGGAGTCTAACCATATATGTCTTTCCCTCATATGACACACCATCGCTTTGTTTAAACACCCCAAAGATAACTGAAACATATGACTAGGCACAAAATGAACGCATTATGTAGCTAAAAGCGCCGAGAAATCATGAACAACAAAAATCACAAGGAAATTAACAAGTTAGTCATTTTGCATGTATTCTTAAGTGATTTTAATCATTTCTTATTGATCTTTTGGGCATATAAATGACAAAGGATTGATGGAATGAAACGGAGTTTGGTGAAATAAAAAAGACATTTTTAGGGTTCAACACATATCATAAATGCATTTCTACGCAAATAAATCTCTGATTGTTGTGTGGAAGTACCATGAAACTTGGAGACCCCTCTTAATGGTGTAAGAGTGCCTCTGATTGGAGCCCTTGCCCCATTTTCACATAGTGGATCAGCTGTGTGAACCCTCCTTTGTTCTGTCTCATTTTATTTTAGCAAAGACACATGTTTCTTATGTCCTCCATATGGAAGAATCTCTGGAATTCCTTGCAAATGTGCAAGAATCCTTATAAGGGAAGCCATTGCTTCATCTCCATCTCCAAACGAAAATAGATCTCCTCCTGCTTGCACTACGCTGAAGGATCTTCTTTGATCTCTCTCTCCCTTCTCCCTATTAGTGGAGAATGCTTCATCATCAAGAGATCCTTTGTCTTGATCTCTTAGTGATGAAAGAATCCTCAAGTCTTCTCTTTGGGAAAAGAGATCTTGTTGAATTGGGGCCTTTGCCTTTGATACAAAGTGCAGCAAATATTCAACCCCTTCAACAATGTTTAGGACTAGAGTTGGCTCCATGGAATCTTCCAATTCATGCAAGGATTCATATTTCTTGGGCTTGATCTGCTCCCCCCAAGAAGTCTCAAAATGTCTCTCATCAAACCTTTCCACTAGTCTCCTAGTGAATCTTGCATAAGAAGAGATGTTCCTCCCTTTCAAGGAAGAAGACTCAAACAACCACCAAGCATAAGCCTTCCATTGAAGATGCAGCGCTGCCACTCTCAAGGCTTCTTCTTCTGATACTTGATGTAGCTGAAAGTATGTGTGAAGCTTCTTTACCCAAGACTTGGCTGAGTCTTTATGTGATCCATAAAATGTAGGTAGAGAGAATCTACCCAAAGTGTGTTGCATGCACCCTTTCCTCCTACTGTAGCTGCAGGATCTTCCTTCTCTGAGTTGACAGAACTCTGGGAAACTGAGATGCTCTTTGAATCTCTCTAATTGAGATTCATATTCTTGGATATATTCACCAAAAGATCCCTCCTTTGGTGTTTCTCCTCTTCCTCCTCCCTTTGACAAGAAAGTAGGCATGCTACCACGTTGTGGAACAAATTGTGTGGCTGAATGCTCACACACATCATATGAAGTAGTGGGGATTTATTCATTTGCAAACCCTTTCAGGAGGTCTACTTTTCTTTCATTCATCACTCCCCTGATTCCTCCTTTCAGCTCATGCAAAGCTTGAGAAAGAATGCTAGAGAACTCTACTCCTCTTATTCTTCCATACAAAGGGGTTTCATCATTGCTTGCTTTGTCCTTGGTGTAATCATTTTCATTCTGTCTTCTACTATGATACCTCTGATTTT
The DNA here is from genome assembly GCA_034641835.2 of Pinus albicaulis. Classification (NCBI taxonomy): domain Eukaryota; kingdom Viridiplantae; phylum Streptophyta; class Pinopsida; order Pinales; family Pinaceae; genus Pinus; species Pinus albicaulis. The sequence continues at coordinate 1,323,153,157 of CM076580.1, forward strand.
TGTTAGAGAGAGGCTCTCCTCCTTTTGAAGACATATTGGTGGCGAGAATGCATAGGCTGTGCCAAGAAAGATGCTTTGATACGACTGTAATATCCCAGATCTAGAATAACACAACAAGCCTGCTGAAATAACGCACTCCTGGGAGATTGATGTACAGAAATGAGTTTACAGCCCTTGGATCACTTAGATCAACAGATCTAGGGTCTAGATCAAAAAGGGGAGCAAAAACAAATCAAACTAGGTGTGGTAAACAGATCTCCCACCACCTAGTCTAGCTGAAAAACACCCTACAAGAGGGGCTGCAGCTATGCACAACAAACTACTTCAGAAATAACGCAGTCTTGGAAAGTATAAGCAGGAGGGAATCAAATATGATTAAATTATGGATATACAAGAGAAAATCAGAATTATAATGAAACTCTTTCAATATAAAATAGAATACATGAGGTAATAGAGCAAGAAATCCTCAGAAAAGAGAGCTACAACACATATATAACTGCAGAAATGGCTCAACAGAGTTATTTAAAGGAGTTAAAACTCAGATCTAGGAAAAATATGTGGGAAAAAAATTAGATCTATTTCAGATCTAGAAACTAGATAGTCTTATTTACAAGATCCCCTTGGGGTTTTGACCAAATTATGCATAAACAAGAGTAGATCTGAGTTTTAAGTTGCAGATCTGTAAAATGCTGCAGTAATTTCTGAATATAACATTACATTACAATAGATCAGATCTAAAAAGAACATGGATCATGAAGCTAATCTATGGATCACCAAAGTGGAAGGCAAAGCCCATCACCAGAGATCTCTCATCAAAACTGTGATCAAAACACCATGAAGAATCTCATATGAAAATAATGCAGTTCCTCAATGAGAACTGCACTGTAGCTTGGATAACATAGATGGCCAGCTACCAAGATACAGTTCTGAAGTACAAACAGGAGAGGCACTCTTCCAGGAGGTTAAAAGACACACTCCATGAGAAGAGGCTCCCAAAACAAGCTAAATCTCTAAAGATCTAGAATCCCACTTGCTGCAGCTTGCAAAAGAAGACAAACCCTCACTAGATCTGCAATGCAATTGGAAGTAGGGATTGGCCTCAAGCTTGATAGTGGATCAAATCAAAAAATACTCCTCCAAGATTCCTCAAAGGAAGAGGTGAAATCCCTGCATAGGAACTCCAAGTGCTAAGTAACACAATTCTCTACTAAGAAGCAGAGAGTAGTATTTGTCTAAGCATACAAGATACTCAGAAATATAATCAATCAACAACCTTCTCTTGCTGCCTTCCCCTTCCTTTTATAAGATGAAAGCCTTTGAAAACCCTAAACCACCTTGATGAGTTAGCTCCTTTCACATGAGGGGCCTCCTTCTAGAACTGTGCTGTCCCTTCATGAGGTACATTAAATCTATACAACACTGTAGATTTGGTCAAGGTTGACCCAGTCTCACAACTCCAACCCCTTTCACACCTACAAGTGATTTATTTACATGGCCATGATTTATCCTTGTTCACATGGGCATTGATTTATTCAGTCTTTTCAGGAGTTTTACATGTCCTCCCTCATATTTTGTTCATCAACATGAAAATCAAAGTAAGACAAAGCAAAATTGAATATTCCCATTAGCTTGGGCTAATTGGGAATATTACAAAACATAGGACAAAGGGGTTTAAATGTTTGCCTTAGTGGAATGTGGGGGCCACCTCCAAAACTAATATGCATTCCTTGAGGAGGGAGAAATCGTTTGGCCAAGGGAATAGGTTTGAATTTCCTAGTGAGGGGCCCACATGGAGGAAATGAACAAAAAATATAAATAGGAGAGAGGAAGAAACATTTGAGGCCTTTTGATAATTTGACAAGTGAAGTGTTGCTCTAGTTGTTTAGCAGAGTTACATAGTGTTTTTCAACAAAAGAGTTTCCTAAGGAGGAAGCTCAACCTTTCTTCTGTGGACTCTGAGTACCACCCTAGGAAGGATTCTTCATCAATTTCAGGAGTTGGAGAGAGGGCCACACATGTGGTATAGTTTCTGGGCCAACTAAGACATAGTTCAGGTTGCCACGCAGAGAGTTGAGGAAGAGATGGAGTTGGGAGTTGCAACATTGTCGAAGTAATTTTTGGTCAATTCTAGGAAAAAGGAGGAAGATTTGCAAGGGTAGAATTCAACATACAACATCAAATTGATTTTCTGGAGGAGAAACTACATCATCTTACCCAGAAACTATGCAATCATTGTGGAGGCACATTTGCGAGGTGGCTTGTGAAGGGATTTTGAGAGTTGGGTTTCTTGGGGTTGGTTTGGGGTGCAATTGAGAAGAATTTTCCAGCGATTTTGGGACATTCATTCTAGCATCAATCACAATTCTAGTTTTTCTGCACTTAGAGGGTCAAGGAATTTGAGGCCATTTTTGGAGCATCAAAACCAGGGCAAACCCTTTTTGGGGTTTTCTAGGTTTTTGACAAGGATTCCATGACTGATATATCATAATTTTCTGAGCAGTTAGGAGGGGGAAAATTTGGGTATCAATACAACCAATAGTGCAAAAATCACAAGGCCAATGTAGATTTTTAGTGGGAAAATTCCAGCAACAGTTTGGCATTGATAAAACATCCACCTGAGGCTTGTAGCTTGCCTTGTGAAAGCCAGGGTGCACAATTATTATATATATATATATATATATATATATATTGTAGTCTAACAAGATCTTATAATAAAATTTGCCCATTTTGGTGTGTTTGGAGCATTTCTGTTTTATGGGCGTTTGCTGAAAAGGATTTGCGTTGGGTTTATTGCATGTTTTTGTTATCACTGTTAATTTTTCCATTAGGAATATTACACCTTAAGTGGTTTGATCAACATATAAAGTCAGATTTCAAACAAAAGTAAAGTAAACCTTGCAGATCAAAGGACATTCTTTAAAGCACACAAGAAGAGCCTAGGAGACACCTTCATTGAATGATAAAATGATAACATACTTTGAGCATATTTTGAGTTGACAGTAGAGTGCATTCATGATGACATTAATTGAGCATTCTTCAAGCCTTTGTTGAAACAACAATCACTCTTGAAGCATAGTTGAAGACCAACACTTGAAGAGTTCAGGAGGCCATACAGAGAGTTGAGGAGGAAGAGCTCGAGTTGGGAGCTACAACATTTTCAAAGTAATTTTTGGTCAATTCTAGGAAAAATGAGGAAGATTTGCAAGGTTAGAATTCAACATATAACAACAAACTGATTTTCCAGAGGAGAAACTACATCATCCTACCCAAAAACTGCACAATCATTGTGAATGCACAATTGCAGGGTGTCTTGTGAAGGGATTTTGAGAGCTGGGTTTCTTGGGGTTGGTTTGGGGTGCAATCGAGTAGAATTTTCTAGCCATTTTGGGACATTCATTCCAATATCAGTCACAACTCTAGTTTTTCTTCACCTAGAGGAGGGTCAAGGAATATTGGGTCGTTTTTGGAGCATCAAAACTAGGGCAAATCCTTTATGGGTTTTTCTAGTTTTTTGACAAGGATTCCATAACTAATTTATCATAATTTTCTGAGAAGTTAGGAGGGGGAGAATATGGGTATCAACACAACCAACAGTGCAAAAATCACAAGGCCAGTGTCGATTTTTAGTCGGAAAATTCCAGCAACATTTTGGCATTGATAAAACATCCACCTAAGGCTTGTTTACACCATGTGACCAGGTGTAATAAGAACCTATATATATAGATGCACTCCAACAAGTTCTTATAATAAAATTTTCCCATTTTGGTGTGTTTGGAGCATTTATGTTTTATGGGCGTTTGCTGAAAAAAATTGTGTTGGGTTTATTGCATGTTTTTGTTATCACTGTTAATTTTTCCATTAGGAATATTACACCTTGAGAGGTTTGATCAACATATCAAGTCAGATTTGAAACAAAAGTAAAGTAATCCTTGTAGATCGAAGGACATTCTTTAAAGCACACAAGAAGAGCCTAGGAGACACCTTCATCAAATGATAAAATGATAACATACTTTGAGCATATTTGAGTTGAAAGTAGAGTGAATTCATGATGAAATTAATTGAGCATTATTCAAGCCTTTTTTGAAACAACTGTCACTCTTGAAGCATAGTTGAAGACCAAAACTTGAGGAGTTTAGGAGGCCACACAGAGAGTTGAGGAGGAAGAGCTGCAACATTGTCGAAGTAATTTTTGGTCAATTCTAGGAAAAAGGGGGAAGATTTGCAAGGGTAGAATTCAACATACAACATCAAACTGATTTTCCAGAGGAGAAATTACATCATCTTACCCAAAAATTGTACAATCATTGTGGATGCACAATTGCGGGGTGGCTTCCTAAGGGATTTTGAGAGCTGGGTTTCTTGGGGTTGGTTTGGGGTGTAAACAAGAAGAATTTTCCAGCTATTTTGGGACATTCATTCAAAAATTAGTCACAGTTCTATTTTTTCTGCACTTAGAGGAGGGTTAAGGAATTTGGGGCCATTTTTGGAGCATCAAAACTAGGGCAAACCCTTTCTGGTTTTTCTGGGTTTTTGACAAAGATTCTATGAATAATTTATTAGAATTTTTCTGAGCAGTTAGGATGGGGCAAATTAGGGTATCAACACAACCAACAGTGCAAAAATCACAAGGCCAATGCATATTTTTAGTGGGAAATTTCTAGCAACAGTTTGGCATTGATAAAACATCCACCTAATGCTTGTAGCTTTCCTTGTGAAAGCCAGGGTGCACATTTTATTTTATTTTTTATTTTTTATTTTTTATTGTACTCCAACAAGATCTTATAAAAAATTATCTTATAAAAACTTGCCCATTTTGGTGTGTTTGGAACATTTTTTTTTATGGGCATTTGCTGAAATTTTTTTGTGTTGGGTTTATTGCATGTTTTTGTTATCACTGTTATTTTTTCCATTAGGAATATTACACCTTAAGAGGCTTGATCAACATATCAAGTTAGATTTGAAACAAAAGTAAAGAAATCCTTGCAGATCGAAGGAAATTATTTAAAGTACATATGAAGAGCCTAGGAGACACCTTCATCGAATAATAAAATGGTAACATACTTTGAGCATATTTTGAGTTGACAGTAGAGTGCATTCATGATGACATTAATTGAGCATTCTTCAAGCCTTTGTTGAAACAACAGTCACGCTTGAAGCATAGTTGAAGACCAACACTTGAAGAGTTGTTTTGTTGAAGCAATCACCCTTGGAGTATAGTTGAAGACCAACACTTAAAGACTTGTTTTGTTGGAGTAGTCATCCTTGGAGCATAGTTGAAGATCAACACTTGAAGACATGTTTTGTGGGTGCAACCATAAAAATTTTGCTGAAGAGGACATGAAGTTTTTGTAGAGGTAGATTTCCAGACCTATCTTGGATACATTTTTTAGAAGCATTTGAAGTTTTTGATGCAGGCTTGAAGTAGTATTGAAGTCACCTTAAGGGATTGAAGCAAACTGAGAGGGTTGGATCCCTAGAGGATTGGAGTTGTCATACAAGGTTGGAGCTTGGATTTTTAGTTGAATATTAGAGTCCTCATTCAGGGTTGAAGAAATGAAGGATTTAAAGACTTTGTTGTACAAGTTGGAGCTTAGGTTTTTAGGGTCCTCAAATTCATTAATAAAATTATTTTCTTATTGCACATCTTGTGTTTTAGTTTAACTCATGATTTTAACTGGCATAATATAACAATTGTATAGAAATATTTATTCAACCCCCCTCTCAATATTTCCAACACTAGCACACCTTGCATTTTTTCCACCTTGCAATATTTTTATTGACATGCTATAAGGAATTTTCACAATGCAATTTTATTGTTGGTAATCTGGTTTTTTATGATAGAAGGAAATATAGCATGTGTTAGAGTTCCTTCACCTTGGAATGTTCTTACTAGCAATGTGATTGTGTTTGTGTTAAAATGAAATATAGGATGAACTAGATTTATTTTGGCATGCAATGTTGTTGTTAGTAGTATGCTTGTATTTGTGCTACGTGTAAAACTAACACTCATTAAATTTCTTTCACCTTGCAATGTTGTTATTGGAAATATGATTGTGTTTGGGCTAGAAAATATGCTAGATTTCTTTTGCTCTGCAATATTGTTGTTGTCTATTTGGTTGTTTATGATAGAAGGAAATCTAGCATGTGCTAGATTTCCTTCACCTTGGCAATGTTATTGGAAATGTGTTTATGTTTGGGCTAAAATTTTTGCTAGATTTCTTTTTCTCTACAATATTGTTGTTGTCAATTTGGTTGTTTATTATAGAAGGAAATCTAGCACGTGTTAGATTTCCTTCACCTTGGCAATGTGCTTCTGTTTGTGTTCGAAGGAAATATAACATGCACTAGGTTTCTTTTGGCATGAAATGTTGTTTTTGGTAGTATGCTTGTATTTGTGCTACATGTAAAGCTAACATGCATTAATTTTTTTTATTTTATCTTGTGATGTTGTTATTGGAAATGTGCTTGTGTTTGTGATAGAAGTTGTTCTAGATATCTTTTTCCATGCAATGTTGTTGTTGGCAATCTATTTTTGTTTATGATGAAAGCAAATCTAACACACTAGATTTCTTTCACCCTACAATGTTGTTGTGTGCTTGTGTTTGTGCTATATGCGTAAATCTAGCATGTGTTAGATTTTATTCACCTTGCAATGTTTTTATTTGCAACATGCTTCAATTTTGGCTTGAAAGAAATCTAGCATGCACTAGATTTCTTTTTCACTACAATGCGGTTATTGACAATATGCTTTTGTTTGAGCTAGAAGTAAATCTACCATGTGCTAGATTTCTTTTATCTAGAAATGTTGTAATGTGTTTTTGTTTGTGCTAGAAGGAAATCTAGCATACATTAGATTTCTTTCACCCTTCTATGAGCTTATTGACAATGTGTTTGTATATGCGTTAAAAGGAAATATAGTGTGCACTAGATTTCTTTCGCATTGCAATGTTGTTGTTGGAAATTCAATTGTTTGTGCTAGATGGAAATCTAGTTGCGCCATATGTCCTTCACCACAATGATGTTATTGGAAATGTGCTTGTGATTGTGCTAAAAGGAAATCTAGCATGTGCTAGATTTCTTTTTCCCTAGAATGTTGTTATTGCAATGTGAAGAAAACTAACACTCATTAAATTTCTTTCACCTTGCAATGTTGTTATTGGAAATATGCTTGTGTTTGGGCTAGAAACTATGCTAGATTTCTTTTTCTTTGCAATATTGTTGTTGTCTACTTGGTTGTTTATGATAGAAGGAAATCTAGCACGTGCTAGATTTCCTTCACCTTGGCAATGTTATTGGAAATGTGTTTGTGTTTGGGCTATAAGTTGTGCTAGATTTATTTTTCTCTACAATATTGTTGTTGTCAATTTGGTTGTTTATTATAGAAGGAAATCTAGCATGTGTTAGATTTCCTTCACCTTGGCAATGTGCTTGTGTTTGTGTTCGAAGGAAATATAACATGTGCTAGGTTCCTTTTTGCATGAAATGTTGTTGTTGGTAATGCTTGTATTTGTGCTACATGTAAAGGTAACATGCATTAATTTTCTTTTATCTTGCAATGTTGTTATTGGAAATGTGCTTGTGTTTGTGATAGAAGTTGTTCTAGATATATTTTTCCATGCAATGTTGTTGTTGGAAATTTGATTTTGTTTATGCTGAAAGCAAATATAACACACTATATTTCTTTCACCCTACAATGTTGTTGTGTGCTTGTGTTTGTGCTATGCGTAAATCTAGCACATGTTAGATTTTCTTCACCTTGCAATGTTTTTATTTGCAACATGCTTCAATTTTGGCTCGAAAGAAATCTAGCATGCACTAGATTTCTTTTTCACTGCAATGTGGTTGTTGAAAATATGCTTTTGTTTGAGCTAGAAGTAAATCTACCATGTGCTAGATTTATTTTATCTAGAAATGGTGTAATGTGTTTTTGTTTTTGCTAGAAGGAAATCTAGCATACATTAGATTTCTTTCACCCTTCTATGAGCTTATTGACAATGTGTTTTTATATGTGTTAAAAGGAAATATAGTGTGCACTAGATTTCTTTCGCATTGCAATGTTGTTGTTGGCAATTCAATTGTTGTGCTAGATGGAAATTTAGTATGCGCCATATGTCCTTCACCACAATGATTTTATTGTCAATGTGCTTGTGATTGTGCTAAAAGGAAATCTAGCATGTGATAGATTTCTTTTGCCCTAGAATGTTGTTTGTAATATTTTTGTGTTCATGCTATAAAAAAATCTGCCATGCGCTAGATTCTTAACCCCTACAATGTTATGTGTTTGTGTTTGTGCTAGAAGGAAATCTACCACACACCAGATTTATTGTCTTGCATAAGGTATTTTTGACAATATGCTTGTTTGTGCTAGAAGAAAATCTAATATGCAGTATGTTTCTTTCACCCTACAATATTGTTATGTGCTTTTGTTTGTGAGAGAAGGAAAACTAGCACATGTTATATTTCATTCACCTTGCAATGTTGTTATTGGTGACATGTTTGTGTTTGAGATATAAGTAAAAATCACATGTTAGATCTAATTCACCTTGCAATATTGTGATTGGAAATATGGTTATGTTTGTGATAGAAGAAAATCTAGCATGATATAGATTTATTTTACCCTACAATATTGATGTTGCCAATATGTTTGTGTATGGTGGGAGATGCACTAAATTTTTTTTGCAATGAAATATTGGTGTTAGCAACATGCTTTTGTTTGTACTAGAATAAAATCTAGTATGCAATAGATTTGTTTTGCAATGCAATATTGTTGTTGGCAACTTGGTTGTGTTTGTGCTAGAATGAAATATAACCTGCATTGTATTTCTTTTGCAATGTAATATTGTTGGAAATGTACTTGTGTTTGTGTTAGAAGGAATTCTATCATGCATTGGATTTCTTTTTCCCTACAATATAATGTTATTGTTGGAAATGTGCTAGAAGTAAATCAAGCAAATGTTAGAGATCTTCCACCCTGCAATGTTGTTTCTGACACAGTGATTGTGTTTGTGCTAGAAGAAACTCTAGAATGTGTAAGATTTATTTTACTTTGAAATGTTTTTGTGAGTAACATGCTTATATTTATGCTAGAAAGAGATTTAGCATGTGGTGGATTTTGTTCACCTTAGAATATTGTTGTTGGCAATGTGCTTATGTTTGTGCTAGAAGGAAATCTAGCATGTGCTATATTTATTTGACCATGTAATGTTGCTTCTAGCAACATGCTTATGTTTGTAGTAGAAGGAATGATATTGATTGTTAGCTTTCATCTGAGGTGCAATGTTGTTGTTCGAAATGGGATTCTACTTGTGATAGAAGGAAAGCTAGCACACACTATATTTCCTTCATAATGTAATGTTGTTATTAGAAATATGTTTGTTGTTATGCTAGAAGGAAGGTTATAGTGTGTTAAATTTCCTTCATCTTGCAATGTTATTGTTGAAAATGTGTTTGTGTTTGTGATAGAAGTAAATCTTGCATCTGTTAGATTTTATCGCAATGCAACATTATTGTTGGAAATGTGCTTGTATTTGTGTTAGAAGGAATTATAGAATGCACTAGATTTCTTTGTTCTTGTTCCAAATGGAAAACTATCAAGATTTCACCCTCGCCAAGGTTAGTGCTCTGATATTTTTCTTGGCAATGCATTTGTGATTATGCAAGAAGGATACCTAGTGATTACTAGTTTTCTTCTAGACATCATTACAGTTATGCAGCCAATGCTCTAGGGGTGACATTGTCTCAATAATCACAATGGTTAGAGGTATAGATTTTGATGTGCCCTTTTATTGAATTTGGAACAATTTATGGAGATCAATGACAGTGCAAAAGAATCACATATATATGTTGTTGTTGGTACTACATTTGTGCTTGATTTGGAAGGAATGATAATGGTATAGCTTTCCTTTTGGCACAAACACAATAATCCAATCATAATTATTTGATCCATGGAGAATAATGTGATCTTTTTATCATTTTTAAGTTTAACATGTATTGTTTTTCTCTCTATTTTGTTGTATAGTTATGAACTTCTAAAAACAATTTCACTAATGTTTGGATGCTTAAGATAAGACTCTTCCTCATCAACATAAAAATATAGGAAAACTCAAATCTACACTTTTCAAGGACCTAAAGTTAACATCCCTTTGTATCCATCCTAAATAGTATGTCCTTAGATGTGTATACGTAGGGAGTGCTAACATTGGAACTAAAGGTTTTTAAAATGAAATATATTTTCTTTTAGAATAAAAATGAGAATTATCTAGTATTTACAGTACCAAAACTTTTATTTGGAAGAAAACCTCTCGTTTGGCTTTTGATTTTCAAGTTCAAACATCAAACATCAAACATCCTCACTAAGTGAAAATATAATTTCTCCTTTTCGTGGGGCTTTTAGACATCTTATGTAGCATCAATCTCGAAATTTATTAGATTTTCCAAAGGACCATGTTTTGGTTCTTCAACTTCGACAAATTTCTTATGATCATTATTCATACACATGCATTAAGACAAGTGTCCTTTATGAAGTTAAATAGAAACTTGGTGGTTTGATATGAGTTGATATTTGTCATTCAAAACTTTCATTTGGAAGAAAACCTCAAGTTTGGCTTTTGATTATCAAGTTCAAACATCAAACATCCTCCCTAAGTGAAAAAATAATTTCTCCTTTTCATGGGGCTTTTAGACATCTTATGTAGCATCAATCTTGGAATTTCTTATATTTCCCAACGAACCATGTTTTGGTTCTACAACTTCTACAAATTTCTTATGATCATTATTCATACATATGCATTAAGACTACAAATGTCATTTCTAAAGTTAAATAGGAACTTGGTGGTTTGATATGAGCTGATATTTGTCATTCTATGATACTATCTACATCTCTAATTGCATGGTCTTCATATATGTTTTTGTGTAATTTGCATGTAAAGTAATTTTTGATAGTAGGCACTAGATGGTGGGGAACAATGTTTCATTACATACAATATGACTACCATACTATTTAAATTATTGCATCTATATTAATTTTTTGAAAGTTGTGTGTTTTTGCGAAAATATAAAATCAACCTTTTAATTATAATTCATGGTTTAATTGTTGTTACAGAATTGGTACAAGCTAGAATAGAAAATATAGCAAAATCGAACTATGTTGATCTCCTTATTAATGATCAAGTCGTTGGGCTAGGAAGGGTCGAATCTACAGAGTCTAGAACTTTTAATGTCAGAGAAAGGGTTAATGCATGTTATGTTGCAATTTTGATAATTGATGTCACTCAACCACATTTGATTGGGGAGGATGTTGATGAAGGGGACATCCATGCATCAAATATCATGGATTTGAGGCACAACATAAGTAAATCAAAATATTGAAGCACGTGTTCAAATATTATTGATATTATAATACTTTTTTTTGAGTAAATACTAACCTTTTTTATATATGTTTATTTGTGCAAATGTTTCTACTACATTTTCTATTGGAGACAAGGTCGATCTTCTGCAACATGGAGTGAAGGTGGGTGAGGGCTCCATATTCAATATAGAGCTTGGGCATAAAGTGCATGGAAAGATGGTAAAGAAATGATGCATAGTGGTTAAAATTGAGAATTTTTTAAAACATGATGTTGCTCTACCACATCCAACAAGATTTGAGCATACACTAGGGAGGTGCATTGGAATCTTATGAGATTTGGACATAATCAAATTTGGAACCTCACTGTCATGATCATGCCATAAATATTCCCCAAGATAGGGTTAGATTCATATGTATGAAGGTTTCTCTTACACATGAATGCATGGGAAGAAGCATGTGCATTGCCAAAGGAATGTTAGTTAATGTTCGCGAGGATGACATTGTTGAAGGTGAAACACTAATTGAAATGGAGTTTGGTGTTTTTTTGGAAGAGATAGATGGAAATTGTGAAATATGCAGAATTGGGGATAGGTCTATACATTTCTTGGTTAGATGGTCAATAAATAAGTTGGTGTACAACAACGGTGTGATATTAAGGGTTAAGGAAAACTTCAAGGAGCCACCCAAGGAACTTGTGATATGGGATGTTATAGAGGACAAAAATCTCTTAAAAAAATGGGATGGGTATCTTTGTAATGAAAAATATATAAAATCAATTGATATGCATGTAACAAGGCCATATAAAAGGAATAAACAAGTTATGGCTACAACAAAAATTGCAAAATGTCAAACAAAAGTAGACGAAGAGAAAGAAATTCGACTTTTGGTACTAGATGTATGTTGTAGAAAATTTTGTCTTCAACATGTGGATAGGAAGGCCATTGCAGGTGCTAGAAGGGGTATGAAACATAAATAATAATGGTATTATGAATTTTTTCTTGAATTCACTCATCTCAAACACAATCATGTTAAGGAGCCATGGCCATGGCCTACCACCTATTGCTAGAAATGTAAAGGACATGAGATTTAATGTGAATATTATTTGTAAGAAAGCATGGTATAAGATACATAAGATTCCTCAAATCAAATTCTATAACTACCAGCATTATCTCCAACATGGACAGATCAAAGCTATTCATGGTAACACCAACACATGCAAAGCACAAGGACACACCGTGGCAGCCATAGAAATATTGCACAAATTTGTGATGGATAATTCAGATTTTTCATGAAACCAAACATGTCAAGTTGAAGAAGATGGAACATATTCTCCTTTAATATTTCTTCCTTCGAATTACACACAAAATTCGTTGTTAAAAGATATCAATGAGGCTCTTCAAAATCTCAATTACCCATCAATATCACAGTCAACAATGAGCAAGATATGGAATACTAAGTTTCGAGATGTGGCATTTTCAAAGAACACCAACTTCAGTAAATGCAGTGAATGTATTGTGTTGAAAGCACAGATGAAGTCAACGACTACAAAAGAGTTGGAAGAAAAGGCACGAGGTAGGCTGAAAAAAGATAACAATATTGTTATGTGTGGAAGATATTACTACTATTCCCATAGAATTATATTAGAGCGGCTTCCAAAGGAGTATTTGAGCATTATCGATGATAAAATGGATAAAACAAAGACTTCAATCCCAAGGCTATGTGTCAAATCAAAAGCTATTGTAGGAACAAATTTAGGTTTGTCATTGACAAGTATGCTAACACATGGGCATAAGACATGAGGTTTTGGTCATTTCTCCCTACCATTTGTACATATGGGATCAAAATTTACTATTACATCCCTTGCAAAGTGCTTAAGGGACCTTGAAGACCCACAAATTGATATGTATGGCGATCTAATTTATGAGAGTGGAAGTTTAAGAAACCCACTTACAAATGCATTACTTGACACCTCTATTTACTCAAAATGTCAAGTTTACAAGGATGATTTTATTTCTCATGGAAGATCAAAGAGTCAAAATTTTGATTTTAAAGCTCTTCCTCCACATTTGTTGTTATAGTTGGACAATGCAGCAAGTGATAATAAGAATCGCTATCTTTTCATGTTTTTATCACTTTTAACTGTGCTTGGTGTCTTCATCACTATTGAGGTTGGATTATTGCTTGTGTGGCACACCCATGAAGACATATATGGAACCTACAGAAGAATGTCTTCCAACCTAAAAACTAAAGATATATATCCTTTACCTGAAATGATGGATAGATATCGCATAATTGAATAAAGTCGAGTGTTTCCACCTACACTTATTGACAAGGTCTATGACTTCAAAGTTTCCTTAATGGATACATCAAGGATGGAAAAAATGCACTAGTTGGACATATTAATGTTGAATACTTCCAATTTATTGTACTCAATGATATTCCATTACTAAGATACAAAGAATCCATTAGAGATATTGAGTGGTTAGAACCAGTTGAGTTATGGAATATAGATGATGAAGGTCGACCTATAATTTCCATAGGGAAGCCATATTTATTATCTTCCAAAAAGAATGATGCCTATTTCAAAGAACTAAAGGAAGGGATACCATCATACATAAAAATGTGGAAAGACACTATTGGGAATGAGGATTCACCAATTGTTACCGTGGAATGGAAAAATAAAGTAGTGTATTGGGAAAGAGTTCTTGATACATTAGATGGAATCTATAATGATCATAGAATAATAGATGGAGTTGATTCATCTTTTGAGTATTTCTGGCCCAAGACAAGGCACATTGTTGATGTTGATCGTAATGTGCTCCATGTAATATCAAGTATTATGGATGAAAATTTTGATAATGCAATAGATGAACCAGTATATGTTGGACCCAAATGCAACAAGCCAAAGCCAACATTTAATCCAAAGATTGATGTTGAGAAAGGAAAGATGTTTCCAGTTAGATCAGGAAATGAGGATGCAGGAGAGATGATTTGGATGGAAAAATCCATCTCAGATATCTTTAGGGATAATTAAAGTGAGAATATTCATGTAAAGGTTCATTGGTGGAAGCCTATTTTAGGGAAATAAAATGGAAATTTTTTAGAGCAATATTGGATATCAAATCCTGATGACACAAAACTTGGCTCTATTCCAATTAATACCACACTGTGGGCATGGATGCCAAAGAAAGAACATTGCAAGAAGACCAAGATAAATAAATATGGCGTAAAAGTTGTTCTTGACCTACTTAAGCGAATATCTTAAGATTAGGTTTATATGATTCATGAATGTAATTTTTTTTTTGAAGGATATATTAATATACATTCAAGCACACTTTTCAATATTTTTTGTATATAAAATATTCTCTTCATATTATTTTTGGAGGAGTTTTATATTATTTAGTATTTCAATGTAATCTTGTGGTGATACAAATGACATGACAGTGCCATAAAATATTTAAGTTTTCAAAGCTTTGTTTGACCAACATGACTTCTTACCATATCAAATATGGATATAATCAAATTCAATAATGCACTTAAAAACAACATCTTCTAAACTTGGTCTATTAAAGCAATAATGGAGTAGATAATTAATATTCTATTTAAACCATTTAAACACTTGATGAAAAAATGTTAGACACTTGTAATAATGTTTGAAGTTAGTTTTCCTTAATATTCCTTATTATAATTGATATAAATAAAATTTGTTGTTTTATTGCCCTCTAATTATAAAAAAATGATTTTTATCATTTAACAACACAACTAGACTTATAAAATGTTTCCTCTTATAGATTTTGAAGTGTGCCAACATTGTACAAGTATAATAAATTAGTACTCAACATAGGAAAAGTAGTTAGTGCCAATTTAAAACAGTTAATAATAGTAAGAAACACAATATTAATATATTGATAAATAACTTTATATGTAAGAATATTTTTACAAAATCTATTATTCACGAGTCAAATTTAATACATAAATATAAATATTAATGATAATAGAAATAATGTAAGGAATCTAAGTTTTAGATAAATGTCAATATGTTCTTTTCAATATAATATCCTTAAACACTATAGGAATACAAACTAAACATTTGCAATAAATAGTTTAGTCAATTTTCTCTTTCCACTTGTATTTGAAAATAATCAAATTGTATTACTTTGTCACTATTCTAATTCATGATTGATTTTGATAATTAAAATAATTAGTAATTGAGCCAAGAGGTGAGCCTCATTCTACAACCTAGTATGAGGGGATGTGTAAGTTTGACTATAATTTTTTTTTGAAGGATCTATTAATATACATTTAGACACACTTTTCAATATTTGTTGTATATCAGATATTCTCTTCATATTATTTTTGGAGGAATTCTATATTATTTAGTATTTCAATGTAATCACGTGGTGATACAAATGACATGTCAGTGCCATAAAACATTTAAGTTTTCAAAGCTTTGTTTGACCAACACCACTTCTCAATATTTGTTGTATATCAAATATTCTCTTCATATTATTTTTGGAGGAGTTTTATATTATTTAGTATTTCAATGTAATCATGTGGTGATACAAATGACAAGTCAATGCCATAAAGTATTTAAGTTTTCAAAGCTTTGTTTGACTAACACGACTTCTCACCATATCAAATATGCATAATCAAATTCAATAATGCACTTAAAAATAACATCTTCTAAACTTGGTCTATTAAAACAATAGTGGAGTAGCCAATTAGTATTCTATTTAATATAAACCATTTAAACACTTAATGAAAAAATGATAGACACTTGTAATAATGTTTGAAGTGATGTTTCCTTAATATTTCTTATTATAATTGATATAAATCAATTTTTTTGTTTTGTTGCACTCTAATTTATAAAAAAATTGATTTTGATCATTGAACAACACAACTAGACTTATAAAATATTTCCTCTTATAGATTTTGAAGTGGTGACAACATTGTACTAGTATAATAAATTTGTACTCAACATAGGAAAAGTAGTTAATGTCAATTTAAAATGGTTAATAATAGTAAGAAACACAATATTAATATATTGTTAAATAACTTTATAGGTAAGAATATTTTTACAAAATCTATTGTTCACGAGTCAAATTTAATACATAAATATAAATATTAATGATAATAGAAATAATGTAAGTAATCTAAGTTTTAGATGAATGTCAATATGTTCTTTTCAATATAATATCCTTAAACAATCCAGGAATAAAAACTAAACATTTGTAATAAATAGTTTAGTCAATTTTCTTTCTTTCCTCTTGTATTTGAAAATAATCAAATTGTATAACTTTGTTACTATTCTAATTCATGATTGATTTTGATAATTAAAATGATTACTAATTGAGTTGAGAGGCGAGACTCATTCTACAACCTAGTATGAGGGGATGTGTACATTCGACTATAATTAAAGAAATAATGAATATGTTGTAAAGTAATTAGAAGTAAAACAAAATGTGCGAATCAAATGTTTAAATCTTTTTGGACTATAATTAAAGAAAAAATGAATATGTTGTAAAGTAATTAGAAGTATGCGTGAATCAGATGTTTAAATCTTTTACTTTTCAAAAATATTTCAGCAAGAGATTCAAATAAACTATTTGAAGATCTATGTTAACTAATTTATGTTGATATCAACTTCATATATAACTATATACAGAAAAAAAATTAAGTATTTATGGTTAAAAATTTTGTTTGGTATTATATGTACTCTATTTAGCATTCAAAAATACAAATTAAACAATGAAAAGTAACACATTATATTTTGCACTCTAAAAATGTTTGCACGTGAAGAAATTTGATCCCTCTAGGTTGAAATTAAATCTATATATATTGCTACTATGATAATTTGTCATTAAATAACTTTATACTTAATATATATCTTGCATATTAATCTATTATTCATTAAGTCTCATTTAACTTAGTTTTTAACACAAAGGTACAAATAATAAATAATAAATAAATTATACTACTACTCTCATTCAACATTTAATCCCTCTAGGCTCATGTTAAATCGGTATTTAAGATGGATCTATGTTGGTATATATTGGACACATTACTATGATAATTTTTCATTAAATACCTTTATACTTAATATATCTTGCATATTAATCTACTATTCATCAAGTAAGTCTCAATTAACTTATTTTTTAACACAAAAGTACAAATAATAAATAACAAATAAATTATACTACTACTCATTCAACATTTAAATTAATCGTATTTTTTTTTTTCTCTTGTCAACTCTAAAATGGTTCGAACTTCCTAAAATAGTATGTAATGATGATGGCCAGAATGATGATTATCATTCACTAAGACCAGATATGGTATATAAGAAGACATAAAGATATTACTCAAAATTCTTTAGAATTTTATTGTTATTCTCAAAAAACATTAAAATAAGTGTTTCAAGATCATCATAATTTTGTTTAGTTAAAAGATCAAGAAGGTTGGTAGCGCCACAAATATTTTGAAATTTAAATACAATATGAGTATAAACTGGTTGATATAAGAGGGTTTTTCATCTTCAAGCATATTACAAGTGTTGCAAAGGCGATAGACTTTTAAATTTTGCCAAGCTTGTCTTAGTAATAATTGTAACTTAACACATACATGACATTTACTATATCATATTATAATTAAATGGGTTAATAATAATAAAATACACAACATTCTTTTCATAAAGTTAATGATAGTAACATACACAACAATATTTTCATAAAGTTAATAATAGTAACATACACAACATTATTTTCACAAGATAACTTTAACAAACTTAGCTTCTAGTGCAAACCCTAAAAAGTCTTAAAAGAGATAATGTAAGGAATCCAAGATTAAGATTGAAATATTTTCTTTTGCAAGTTTATATAAATTTGTTTTATATAGTTTACCATGATAAATTTTTCACAAAAAATGGTGAATATCTACATTAAAATTAGTAAACTAAGTGATTTTATAATTCCTCATTTTGAAAAAATTCAATCTAGTTAAAATTTCTAAATTCTAGATCGATGAAAAACTTCCAAATTTAATGAAATATGTGTTCTCCGGAGGACCAGATCGTGCTGGACCTTGGTCCAGAGCTGCATGGCATCTTCGAGTAACTGGGCTCCCTAAGAAATCTATCCTGTAATGGTGTTTGTAGCCGCGGTTACTAGCGTAGTGCATTGGGCTCGTACCTCCGAGGGTGTCTCGGGCTGCAGTTTGGCCTGTAAGTCAGAGATTTGCTGCTCCAATTGTGTCTTAATGACCTACATCTCCGTCCTAGAAGCCTTCGATGTTGCGACCAATCCATCCACTTTAGCTTGGGGGTGGCTGTGGCTGGGATTTCTTCTATAACCTCTGTGCAGAGCTGGTGGATCAGTGTTTCGAGCTCTGCTTGCTGTGCAACAAAAAAGAGTAATTCTACGTTCTGCTGTGCGATGGTTTGTTCGGCCATGCCAAGTTGTTGGTGTACTTGCTGGTCCCGATGGTGAATCTCCTGAAACACCGTGGTGTGGAGACCCTATAATGCTGCATGGGATAGCTTGGCAAGAATCAAATGCACCCCTACACCTGCTTGGAGTTGGATCTCCTGGTCTGGTGAACCGATCACAAGGGTGGCGCTAGGTAAGGGAAAGAGATGACTTTCTTCTGTGGCTAGTGCTTGACTGTTAGATGCCAAGGGAATTCGTCCCTGAGCCACGTTGGTCTGTATCATGTCTATCTTTAGCTGCAAGGTTTGAAGCTCTTCCTGGATCGCGTTGATTGCAGCCTTCTAGTGTTCCTCTAAAGCTACCCATTTTTCTTTGGTGGCTAGTGTGACAGCATCTACGATTTTTTTTAGATCTCCGTCCGTCAATGTAACTGTCTCATCTCGTTCCTTCCATTGGGCATGCTGCTTATTTCGAGCTTTCTTGACAGGCTCGCATGTCTGCTTCGTACCTCCGACGTTTACTTCCGTTGTGCCCAGCTGCGAATCAACCTGGGTTGCAGCCTCGGTGTTCTTTGTGGTGGTTTGCTTTAGCTGCGTGTCCTTTTTTGGGGCTACACCTGAGTCTTTCCCTGTGCTTCCAGTTTCCTTGGTGATAATAGGTGGGAGTACCTACGTCATGCTAGTACCGGTGGTGCCCTTTGCGCTAGTTTTGAAGCCTATCTTCTAGGTGGGAGGCCATAGCGCAATCACATTGTCAATTTCCTCGTCTGCTACCATATAAGGCAGTGACGTCCAGGTTTTATCCTTGTGGATGCGGAGCTAAATGTTGTTCATGGTAACCTGGAATGCTGTGATACTCTCATATTTTTCATATACTATTGGGGACAGCCGAGGTTGAGAATTGATGGCTGCGGCCACGCTACCCTATAAGAGGACCCGGAAGACTTGGTTATCTTCTATGCACTGCACATCCTTGGAATCCAAGAAATGGGCATACCGGGTCCCTTCACACATATCTAGGGGGAGCTTTGGGAGGAATGACTCTGTAGGGGTTTCCCAGGCAACAAGGGCTATAAGAAATAGTAGCCAGGAATAGCAGAAGGCTTTTCCCTGCTCCTGCAATTCGTAATTCGCCAAGTCGTGATCATCGAATTTAACTTCATGGAGCTTCCCGAAGGGGTCACTCAGGACAGGGACTTCTTTCGGGGTTAATGGCGTCTGTAGATAGGTAACCAGGTCATCAAGGTTCTTTGGTGTGTGCGTCAAGGGCCTGCGCGGCTAGATGAAGGTAGGTAAACAATTGATCAGATTGGCAGGTAGGGCTTCCTCCTGCGCAGCCTGAGCCTAAGGCATTACTCACGGGGACTGGTACGCCTTGGGGAGGTCCTAGGCTTCCATGAAGCCCATTTCATAGCTTTGGGGGACTTCTCGGAGCCCTGTGCCTACTCTTTACCCTTCCTTGTGACCGCATTGAGGGCACTTCTTAATCCTTAGAACCAATCTCCATTACTTCCTCAACTTTTGGGGCAGTAGGTGCCGAGGGCTCAGCTGGGTTAGTCATCCTAGCGCAGAAAATAAATCCTGAATCTGGGTGGCTACTGTCAGTAGGGGTAGGGTGATCCGACATGAGAGGGATAGTGCAGACCCGAAAAATCTTACAGCTCAAGCTCGCGTGAGATAAGAAGGATAAGTACAAGTTATGCATTGAGACAGAACCCTTGTTTGGGCTAACTAGCCCTTCTTATAGCACCTGCGAGCATCCAATGGTAAGGTAAATTGACCTTGAACTTACCATCAGGTAAACGGTAAAAAATCCTCAAAATCTGCCGCATTAAATGTTAGGAGCCTGCTCCTTTTAACGGTAACTTTTTCTTTTTACCAGATGTTACTGTGCCAACAGCTAGTTTTCGCATCTCCTATGCACTTTGCATTCCTACTACGCTTGGCAGAAACACCTATGCCTTATGCACATCTTCCCCCAACATAGGATTAAGCCCTAAGTACTTCAAACCCAAAGATATGTTCTCTCGGCTTGTGTCATTGCAACAGAACCGGGCCGCCTTCGTGAGAAAATATTTTAGAGGTGCTATGATCACTGCATATTTCCAAGAAAACTTTCTATAATAACCTACATGGCCGAGAAGTGAGCGCAACTTCCCATTTTTTGTGGGAGCTGGTGGATATTGTAATGTCCCAAATGGGGAAATTTCTGCAATGCCGGGAATATCTTGAGATATTCCTATTTTTCAACCTCCGGGAGTATTAACAATCAACATTGAACTATTTCAAATATTGACTACTGGGGAATTTACTGGATATGTCATCTTCACAAGGAATAATGAGATCCAGAGGCTACCTAACCCACTAGTAGACTCTGCCAATAGAACTTGTCAAGAGCTAATAATTCCCTTCAAGGAATTTATACAACAGCTGTCCATGAGGACGCTGTATAAGGAAGCCCATGTGAAAATAAGGTAATATAATGCTGGGATGCCTTGGAATACATCTAATACAAACTCCCTGTAGAATATAAGCCCAAATAAATAACCCTAAGCAGGTTATTTAGATCTCCCACCAACAAGTGTACCGAAATAATGCTCAATGAGAGAATCTTTAGCAATATGAAAAATTCAATATGAACAGCAGTGAAAGAATGCAACATATAATGCCAAAAGAGTACAAATCTGATACATAATGTGTGGCAAAAAATATTATACAATATCCTTGAGGAAAAGACCTCTCAAGGTGAGTGCAAATCAGCCTCTAAGGAAAATGTACATAGACAAGAGAATACATTGCTGCATAAACCCAACTACTCTCTAATTGCGCAGTACATGAGGGAAAATGACTGCAACTGATATACATGAGAATATATGAAATTATATGCTCAAATAAAGATGGGGGAGCAAGATCTCAACCCTAGAAAACATTATTGCATCAATCCTCCAAGGTATTGGCTAAAATACATAAAATAGAGTGTAGCTACTGCAAATCAAATATAATACAACATAGGAGAAGGGAAGAGATGCTGCAATAAACCATGATACCTCCTCCAATGATCTCCAAGTGAAGGGGCTGATCCCCTTACTGAATATTTCACTCACTAGTGCACAAAATGAGCTCCACCTGCAAACCCTCTCTGAGAATAACGCTGTAAGAAGAAGGGACTGCGCTGGGCATGAGAAGAAACATATGGCCCAATGCCAAGATCTGCAATGAAAGCTTTGGAATCTCCTTTGCTGATATCCTAGAGAAAGAGATGGCCTCTCCTCTACAGAACAACTCCGGAAGTGGTGATGAAGGTCCCTCACTGCAACACCAGCAACTCCAGCGTTCTCTTGCTGCAAGAATAACGCAATAGTTGTAGATGACTTCTTTGGTCTCAAGCCATGGTGTGAGGAAGATGAAGAAAAATCTCTCCATGGCCTCCAATGGAAGAGAAGGGAATTCCTGAACAGGAATCCCTCTTGTGCTAAACAGCAACAAGTTGAAGAGAGCTTCAACTTCGAATTCTATCTCCAAAAACTATCTCCACAATATCTCTCCTTCATCTTTTATGAAAAGCATGCATGGACTCCACTCACATTAGGGTTTCTCTCATTTCAATTTTCCCTCCACTCCAACTACGTAATCTTCTTGTGTAAGCTTCCCCTCTTAGGGTACGTTGTTGACTTTGGTCAACCATGGTCTAGCTCACTTGCCTTTGGCCCTTTTCACACTTGGGGCTGCTATCTTAAGCCACTTAAGTGAATTTTTTCACCTTAGGAGTGTTTATTAAATTGATACATGGGTTCCCTCACCCATTTTATTCCTTTTATTAAAATAAAAGCAAGATTAATGTTCCAAATAATTTATTGCAAAATTTGGAACATTATAGTCCTCCCCTCCCAAAACTTGATTGTCCTCAAGCAAGAGCAAGGATGAACTGAAAAAAGTCCTCCACTCAAGGTATGGAGTCTGAAATGTTCTCATGTAGATCCTCCATCCTCAAGCAATCAACCAAGCAAAATGAGTCACCCTCCAACTATGCAACTCCTGGAAGTACTCCTCCACCTTGTGCTCATGAGAAATAGGTGGGCTGAATTTCTGAACTTGGTAAGCTTCATAGCCTACCCCACGCTGTCCTCTTCTCCATTTATGATGAATGTGGAGTGAAAGCTAAACTTTGGCTGCAATAGTGTTGCCCTCAAGAGGCAAGATGAAGTATATATCCCCAAAGAAATCTCCTCCAATGCTGCAAATCAAGCTGGCCCAAATTATCTCATATGTGATGAGTTGGAATTCATCATCATATGGCATCCAACAATCATATGGTTCACCTCATGTAAAAACACATGTGGGGTTGCTGCTGATATATGGCTGAAATAAATGGTCTTCATGAGAGACCCAAGCCACCCCATCAAATAGAAAAAAAACCATGAAGTGCCTCCTCCAAAATTTTGAACTCTCCAAATAATTCCTCCCACATGAAGGAAAGAGATGAAGCTTGGAAATCATGGGCTGCCCATTGCTTCTCCTGAAACATACAACATGAAAAGTAGGGAGAATCATACTCCCAATGGGCATCTTAAATTTATTTCCCTCCTCCAAAAGAGTGCTTCCTTTGAACAACGTTCCACCAGCAACACATGGAAGCATAACTTATGAGAGAAAGGAGGTGAAATATAGTTCCATGCATGGAACTAGCGCAGGGAATCATTGGCCTGCCTCAAAATAGAAAGTAACAAGTGTCTTTTCAGCCACTTGTTTTCTTCCACATTCATCCTGCAAGATGTGATCATGAAAAAAAAATTGGTGCCAAAGGTGCACACCAAAATTATGTGGCTTTCCCCCACAAACCACTGCTGAAATAGCCATCATTTTGCTGCAATGGACCATAAGTACAAAAAAACACAATGTGCAAGAAGGAAGGATCCCTCTTGATCTGATATGCTGCTCATAAAGATAAGAGAGTACAAGGCATGTGACAAAAAGTAACCTCCCTCATCAAGTACTTTGGCCTTTGAGCTGAAATGGCTCAAGTGAAAAGTCCCCCTTACTACAACATAGTAGGAGAGTGGTTATGCCAACCATCTCATCATCCTTGGGCTATGCATCTAGCCATATGCTGATATGCATCCATTAAAAAGCCCTCCCAAGTGGACTCCTCCATCAATGAAGAATATGCATAAAAATGCATGAACAGAGAACCCAAAATTTCTGCATGTAGACCTTTCTTCTTGTGCTTGTGCAACCAAGACAAGAGAGTCAAAATGTGGTAAGGAGTGCTCTCCTCCATTACTCCTTCATGCTCATCACCTACATGCCTCCCAATTACATTACTTGTGAAGTGGTTTGAAAGTCACTCCAACAAGTAACTCAAGCTCTCAAGTGACAGCGCTACTGGCCTTTGGAGTAGGGCCACTGTCATCTCAAAGCTCCCCTCTTTGACATGAATCTTTGCCAAATATTCCTCCAATCATGTTGCTTCAAATCTAAAGCTCCTCCCATGAAGAATGTGCTGCTTGGGCATCCCATATCAAAGAGAAATCCTCTTGCTCCCGCAACATTCAAACAAAATATAAGCAACAAGAATGTTTGTTGCTCCCCTATACTTCCACCATACCCAATATAAATTGGGAACATAATTAGTGGAAAGAGAAATGCCATCCCCTCATGATGCACCCATGCTCTCCTCTTTTTTCATCAGGAGCAATAATTGTGAAATGATCCTGGGACCTGTGGGTTATGGATCCTCCACATTTCCGCTGGGCACATATAATCCACAAAGCTCTGCTCTTTGGTGTAAGTATCCTGCCACTTGGTACCTCTTTCATAAGAACCACCATTTTCCCAAAACAGATTTCTCCTTTTTCATTTCATGGGACATTGAAATGCAATCTCTTCCATAACAAAATTTCAAAACCCCACCCTCACATATGATGCATGGCTCATCAATAATGCATGAGGATGATGAGGGTTTCTTTTCTCCAAAATGGCACAACGCAGTAAAATTTCCCTCCTCAAGACAACCAACATGCAATAATGTATAATCCTCCATGATAGATGCAAACTCATGCATACCTTGGAGAGAACTGGAAGGATCTTGTGTTGCTGCAAGAACCTCTTCCTCAAGTGTGTTGGCTGCCTCAATAGCTGAAGGTGGAGGCTGATCCTCCATGAATGTAATAGCACTGGCATGTGCCTCTGGTGGTGAGGGCTCCTCCCTCCTTTGGCCAAATATTTTGATCAAGATCTGAGAAAAATCTGCAAGAGTAGAAACCCTTGCATGCCTCCCATGGCTGGACCACCAAGTTCTTTCCTCTTTCTGTTGAAAAAGTGTGAAAAAGATAGAGTCTCTTGGAAGACTCTAGGGTTTGCTCCATATTCAGCAGATACTCACTTAGAATTCAAATTCCAAGTGTTCTCCATGCTTATGCTCTGCTCCTCTGTGAGAATAGGAAGTGCATGGTCCTTCCTCTTCTCCTCTTCTATCTCCTCAACCTCCTTGGAGAGGTTGTTGCTGGATCTGAAAATTGATGAGATCAATCTCATCCTCTGCATCATTTTTGCCTCTTCTTCTCTAAAAATCAAACTTCATAGGCTGAGCCAAGTTCAAATATTTGATACCACTATAATTTCCCAAATCGGGAAATTTCTACAATGCCGGGAATATCTTCAGATATTCCTATTTCTCCACCTCTGGGAGTATTAACAATCAAAAATGAACTATTTCAGAGATTTATTGCTAGGGAATTTACTTGATATTTCATATTCACAAGGAAGAATGAGATCCATAGGCTACCTGGCCCACTAGTAGACTCTGCCAATAGAACTTGTCAAGAGCTAATAATTCCCTTCAAGGAATTTCTGCAATAGCTGCCCATGAGGACGCTGTATAAGGAAGCCCATGTGAAAATAAGGCAATCCAATGCTGGGATGCCTTGGAATACATCTAGTACAAACTCCCTGCAAAATATAAGCCCAAATAAATAACCCTAAGCAGGTTATTCAGATCTCCCACCAACAAGTGTACCGAAATAATGCTCAATGAGAGAATCTTCAGCAGTATGAAAACTTGAATATGAACAATAGTGAAAGAATGAAACACATAATGCTAGAAGAGTACAAATATGATACCTAATGTGTGGCAGAAAATATTATACAAGAT
The DNA here is from genome assembly GCA_034641835.2 of Pinus albicaulis. Taxonomy (NCBI): domain Eukaryota; kingdom Viridiplantae; phylum Streptophyta; class Pinopsida; order Pinales; family Pinaceae; genus Pinus; species Pinus albicaulis. Next base: position 1,323,179,074 of record CM076580.1, read on the forward strand.
CCTTGAGGAAAAGACCTCTCAAGGTGAGTGAAAATTAGCCTCTAAGGAAAATGTACATGGACAAGAGAATACATTGCTGCATAAACCTAGCTACTCTCTAACTGCGCAGTGCATGAGGGAAAATGACTAAAACTGATATACATGAGAAGATATGAAATTATATGCTCAAATAAATATGGGGGAGCAAGATCTCAACCCTAGAAAACATTATTGCACCAATCCTCCAAGGGATTGGCTAAAATACAAAAAATAGAAAAATGTTGTAGTTGCAGTGTAGCTGTTGCAACTCAAATATAATACAACATAGGAGAAGGGAAGAGATGCTACAATAAACCATGATACCTCCTCCAATGATCTCCAGGTGAAGGGGCTGATCCCCTTACTGAAGATTGTACTCACTAGTGCACAAAATGAGCTCCACCTGCAAACCCTCTCTGAGAATAACGTTGTAAGAAGAAGGGACTTCACTGGGCATGAGAAGAAACATATGGCCCAATGCCAAGATCTGCAATGAAAGCTCTGGAATCTCCTTTGCTGATCTCCTAGAGAAAGAGATGGCCTCTCCTCTACAGAACAACTCTGGAAGTGGTGATGAAGGTCCCTCACTGCAACACCAACAACTCCAGCGTTCTCTTGCTGCAAGAATAATGCAGTAGCTGTAGATGACTACTTTGGCCTCAAGCCATGGTGTGAGGAAGATGAAGAACAATATCTCCATGGCCTCCCATGGAAGAGAAGGGCATTCCTGAATAGGAATCCCTCTTGTGCTAAACAGCAACAAGTTGAAGAGAGCTTCAACTTCGAATTCTATCTCCAAAAACTATCTCCACAATAGCTTTCCTTCATCTTTTATGCAAAGCATGCATGTACCCCACTCACATTAGGGTTTCTCTCATTTCAATTTTCCCTCCAATCCAACTACGCAATCTTCTTGTGTAAGCTTCCCCTCTTAGGGTATGTTGTTGACTTTGGTCAACCATGGTCTAGCTCACTTGCCTTTGGCCCTTTTCATACTTGGGGCTCCTATATTAAGCCACTTAAGTGACTTTTTGCACCTTAGGAGTGTTTATTAAATTGCTACATGGGTTCCCTCACCCATTTTATTCCTTTTATTAAAATAAAAGAAAGATTCATGTTCCAAATACTTTATTGCAAAGTTTGGAACATTACAGATATGTAACATTCGCATCCCCAATTTTAGCCAACGTGGGGTGTGTCTCAATGCTATCCATTCGCAGCCCGAGTGGTCTGGTAACTGTTCACACCCTATTCAAATCTGATTCAAGACCCTCTCGTGGATCCTTCTGACCTTTTTTTGGGGCTAGGCTGTAGTATTCGACCATGCTTGGTGTCCACGACTCCCAATTGGGTATTTCAGGTGCGACACACAGGTGTGATTCACCCCATGATACAGTGTCAATGTTCTGCAGAGCTCCGTCAAGTGCCTTTGTCTCACCTATTAATCCAAATGTGCCCAAAAATTCATCCCTCAAAGTCTCCTAGTGGCGGGTGCACTGATGGATCTCCGCATCTAAGTACCATGCAGTGGGAAGTGGTCCCAGGGCATGAATAAGCAGATGAACCCACTCCTAGGCAGTTATATCGCACCATTGTTTCATCCAAGTGAATAGATATTCGCATGGATCTTTGGGTCCAAGGAACGTTTTGATTTGCACGCTGGCTGGGGCCTCAAATCGTAGGATCATCATATTTTGACACTCCTCCCAATCTTGGAATGCCTCCTCATGCACTACCCACCATTGCGCAGGTGATCCACGCATGGCTAGCTTACAGGGCCATAACCGTCATTATTGGGGAACCTTAGCTTCAAATGCTCGCAAAAAGTCCCTAACATTAACAGAACCATCGAAATAAGGTAGATCTCTTACCTCTGAGGAGATGCAGTGGAAATTCTTCGTGATCCGCAGACATTGCAGCGTAGAGACATCAGTAACCAGTTTTTCGAATTCTCTATCTCCCCATCAAAGTCAGAGAAACATTCACTTTCCTTTTCCTAGCAGAGTACTCCCTCCACCGTGGGGTTGATCCAATCTTCATTTCGTGCAGTCAATTTATAGATGTGATCCACATCCTCTTCGTCACGCACTAGTTCTGTGTATCGTTCGCCTTCCACAAGATATAATGGTACTATTACCCTTGTACCATTATTCTCAAATACCATGCTTCTCTTCTTTAGGTTAATGATGCCCCCCATATCTATGGCCCAATCCAAGCCTAGGAGCGTAGGGTAGGGGTCCGCATCTTCGACAATGTGAATTACTTCAAAGTCAGCCCGGACCTTAACCCCTGCGATATCCACCACAATCTTCGATAGTCTTCCCAATGGTATGATCTTATGTTGATTGGCCATACGCAGCTGGATAGTGGACCATTCCAACCTAGGTTCCCCCATTCGTTGCCAAGTCTGTTTAGGTAATACATTCGCATCTAATCCTAGGTCCAAAATAACCTGATCCATCTCGTAATCATCGATTTATGCAGTCAACCGCATCTCATGTTGAGCATTTATCTATCAATGCCTGAAGATTTTCCATAGCCTTTGGGTTGCGTAGCAGCTTCATACATGCCTATAAAAAGGGTTTGACCTCCTCATCTACCTTAAGGTCTTCAGGCGGCTACGAAGTAGATGCCTCTACCTCAGCAAATTCTTTGTGAGCTGCAACAAATGTTTCTTTCTCATTTTTTGGATCCAAACCTTCCTGTTTGATAGTTGTTGGTCGGATCAAAGGCTCGGTTGCAGTTTCCTCCCCAAGCCACCTGGTGGCCATCCCACTGCTCGTTACGACATTCATGCTTGGATCTTTGTCTCGTAGTTCGGCCTTAACCCTCTGCACATTTTACATAGGTGTCAGTTGATTTTCCTGCATCTTCACTATCAAGACTGGATAATCTTCAATTGCATGGTCTAGCTTCCTATAATACCAATAGGAATGTCTTGTAGGGTTTGGAAAATCCCTGGAAAAGTGCCCTACCTCCCCAAAATTATAAAAAATTAGTTTCCCTCATCCCCGAACTGCGCTCCCACCTCTTCCACCTCCCCTGCGCCCGAGAGGGATCTGGGTGAGGATGGATCCGACTGCACCCTATAGAGATTTCCTCGATCGATCATCAAATCATATGTTCGAAAGTTTTATTCATCATGTCCTACCGACCTGCAGAACCTACACCATTTCTGTTTTACTTCTAAGATGTACGCATCAAGGTGGGGATAGTGGTTTGTGTCCTGTAGCTCTGTAACATGGCAATCATCGCACCATAGTGCCGGCCCACTTGGTCCTATGACTTCCCTAGGGTGCAATGGACTAGGTCCCCCAGCCTACACGTAGTCTGTTAACAGAGGGCAGTTATCCTTGGTGTGACCATTCGTCCTGCATCATATGCACCATCCTTCTGGGCTAGCCTCTGCACCTCGCTTCTTTCGCAGGTTCTGGATATTCATGTGCATCTCCTCGTGTTGTCCTTGGATCTACTGGATGCCTAGTTGGGTGTCATCTCTAGGTGTAGCTTCTAACTTCATAGCGACGTCCAGGGCTTTTTCTGGTGATTCAAAAGTTTGGTGGCCCATAGGTATGCATAGGTGAGGCAACAACATAGCAATGAACCATTCCGTGTGCTGTCTGTCATTGTACCGAAATACTCCTTCTCTGATCACCTTCTTCAGTCATTGATCAACCTCCCACATAGATTCAGAGGGCCCTTGCTTGAAATCCTTTAGATCGACCACTATTTGAGAATAGGACTTAGGATTCTTGAGTTGTTGTTTCAAGGCATTCTTGATCTTGTCAATGGTTGAGTTTGCATGTTGTCCGATGTATCCCATGTATCAATCCAAAGCTCTTCCTTCGAAGGCAATGGACAGTTGTGCCCTCTTCACCACATCACTAGCTATGTTCTACGTAGTCCGTACCGATTCTGCAGAAAATCAGAGCTGCTCCATGTCTTCGTCTCCCACACCTTTAAAGGTAGGAAACTTCATGTGCACAACCATGTCATCTTTTGGTGGTGGAGGTGTAGGTGAATTCTTACCCCTACGATGGTTTGAAAGTGGTGTGGTGGGAGGAATCTACGCAACTCTTTCTCTTACCAGGACGTAGACAGATCTACCTCCTTCTAGGTTGATTCGATAGTATTTGCCACTTTGCGTAGTACTCTTGTCCAGATCAGAGTTCATTCATTCGGTGTGGCTACTCATAATAATTTTTTTGCACAGTAATATCTTAATCAACAATGGTAAAGTCTTTAGAAACTTACCCCTAAATCCTTTGAATAATCTTCGCTCTGCTTCAGAGTAGGAGACAAACTGATCGATGGAAAATTCTGTCACGAATCCTCCTAGCATGCTGTACCCAATGGTCTACTGTGAGAGTGATGGTGTTATCAACCTTCTCTAATTGTTGGATCAATTCCGGGGTCCACTGTGTGACCCGCTTGTCCTTCCAACACTTCTGAAATTCGACCAACCTTGCGAGCCACTCCTGGAGCTCGATCACAATGGTTACAAAGAAGATCTCGTAGATCTCCGTGAAAATATACTTATTTTTCCACTCTTTGGTGGTCAACCTCTTACTGCGGTTTTCTTTTACTGCGAATTCTTGAACTTGCTATTCAAACCATTCATAAATTTCTTTTCTTTCAGGTTTCCAGTACGACCTTGGCATTACCTGATCCCTCTCTCAAAATTCTCTCGGTCTTGGAAATGGAACCATTTGTTGGCTTGAGGGGTCCTGACCCATGTTCGAAGGTTAAAATTTTCCAACAAACCCCTATACTATTGGCCCTTTCGGCAGTGACCTGCTTGCGCAGGCCAAAGTCTCACCCGAAGCAGTATGGGAGGGTGCTAGAACTAGGTTTCCGCACCCCATGAGAGGGAAAGTAAGTCAGGCAGAGTTGCGTTCAACTTCACAAAGATCAGATCGCATATTACAGAACCCAGATCTATCAATCCTTTCACATCCACGTGCGCAGTACCGTATATAATCATAATAAATAACAAATATAGGACAATAAAGCAACTATTGCAGCTATTATTGCATAAATTCTAATAAGTAGATTCAAATCAATTTTCAACACAACATAAGTACTTAACACAGTTACTTGCGGAGCTCAATATAGAATTATGCATAACATAATAGATCCAAATCACAGTATAAACAAGTAACACAAGTACTTTCGCAGCTTAAATAAATGACATAGAGCATACATAATTAGATATCACATATTCATAAGTCCAATAGATTCAGATATCCCAACAGTCTTCTGCATTCATTAATCCTTCAGATCCTTTTAAAATACCCAAAACCCAACCTGCACACACAGCAGTAGGTTCCATACACAACAAGACTGAGGATCTCCGCGCACACAGCCAGCAGGATTCCTTTCCCCAAAAACCCAAAAGAGATCTAATAATTCACAATTCACACCAATCTTAGTTCAAGTCTGCCTTACAACTCAAAAAGGTTCAACTACTTATACTACTTTAGCCTACGCATCCAATGGTCCCCAAACCATGGTTTGCGGACTCTTGGTCTACCCTTGACCCACTGACAATGCATTAGGGGCTTTGATCCACCTCAAAACCCCTGCATTAGACTAAATATAATAAAAAATATACAAAAATGGACCAAATTCGTAGCTTTTGTAGGAGACCCTGTTCCAACAATGTCATAGACCTACGGGCAGACATGCTGAATGTATTCAACAAATTTGGTTTCATTATCAGCCTTAGACAATACATGTGTGGATTCTGTCTATGTAGTCACATGAGGTATGGTAACATTAGGCGGCGATGCGTCAGGGGTCAACTAAATGGAGTGCTTGTCCTGACAGTGTAGAGGAACCTCTGTGAGTGAGGAGAAAATGTCCTTGTATTCCTCCATGACTTTGTCCATCTGCTGTAGCCATATAGGGGAGCCATGTTTTGAGATTACAGCTACAATATTCTTCTTTTCATATGAGCGAGTTGTAAGGAAAGTAAATTTCCTGGTTTGGGAAACAATCCTACTTCATTTTTTTGCAGTAGTCAAAGAGATGATAGGAGGCGGTACTACCTCTGGTATCCTATACAAGTTATTTCCCAAAGTAATAATAACAGCACGAGGCCTAGACTCATACACATCATGTTTCCTCCACAAGTATGTTTGGCCCAATAATACATGAGCTACATCAAGAGGAGCAACATCACACAATACCTCATCCGTGAATGGCTTGATGTTGTACGAAAGGTGACACTATTGGCAGACGCACAGATCTCTCCCTGGGTGAAGCCACACAATGGTATACGACTGCGGGTGTGCTATGGTTGGTAGGTCGAGCCGCTTCACGACCTCTGCTAAAATAATTTTTTTTGGCTTCTGCTATCGACAAGAAATTGCAATGGAGAACCATTCACCCACATCTTTGAATGGAAGAGGTTCTCCCCCTCCTCTGGATCCTTTGATCCTCCCTCTGGAGCTTGGTGGTGGCAACAATGGCATTGGGGTCCACATCAATGATCTTCTTCCCTTTTTCATCTCCCTTTTCTGGTTTTGGCTCAGGATCAGAACATGCATATGATTTAGGTGACTTCAGTTCGACCACCAATGACTATTTGCCCTGACACTCTGTTGTGCCATGAGTGGGGCTGTTATGGAATTCACAACACTTCCCTGTAATATCCCCAAATGGGAAAACTCAGCAATACATGCATGAAAAATGCATTTTTCAGAAATATAAGCATAAAAAAAAAAATTCAGCCCATGATTCCATTAGATATGACATTATTACACTTATATCTAAGAGGAGATCAGAAACAAATGACTTTTTCCTAGTTAAACAGGCCTCCCATGCTCAAAACAGCTCAAAAACACTGAAACCCCAAGACTGCTACGAACATAAATTACTGCAGAAAGAGAAAAGAAATTTTATTGAGGGTTATACTCAGAAAATTGAGAGACAAATCAGATCTAATGATTTATTAATCAATAGAGCACAAAAACAGAGATCTAGTCTCTTTTACATAGATCCAAGATGACTCGAGAAGGGTTTCTTGACAGAAATGATATACATGAAATTTTTTGTTGCAGATCTATGGCTGAATCATGTTGTATGGATGAAGCACTACATAAATATGGTTGACCATGCAAATAAATGGCAATAGACTCTCCTACTATCTTTCCGGGAAGTAGAATGAACCTCCAACAAAACTAGCTCAAAATACAAGGGATTAAACCCCTCCACTGCAATACCTTAAGAAATAACACAGTTTCTGAAAGGGAATGTGTTGTTTCTAAAGGTGACTACTTGGCCTAACACCAGGTAGTGGAAAATGTAGCACAAAATTCTCTCCTCAGATTTCTTAAACAAGATCTCCAAGCAAGAGTGGGGAGTTCCTGCATGAGAAAACCTTTGCACTAAATAGTGCAACAAACTTAGCTAAACAACCAAATAATGCAGAAAGTGTAAACAGACCACATAAAAAATATAATCTTCAGTCATGCCCAATATCATTGCCATCCCCTCCATTATATAGTTGATGAGCTTCCTCAACAAGGGTCCCACCCAATTATGAGGTTGCTTCCATGCAAAGGCTCCTCCACCAAAATTATGTTGTCTCCATTAGTCTTGCTCATCTATTTACAACGCAGTTTGATTTAGTCAATCTTGATTAGATCTTCATGCATTCTCTCTTTTCACACTCAAGGTGTCTTCATTTTGACTAGCTAAATTGATCTTCATTCACATTGAGTTGTCTTTATTTAGGATCCACTCCTCATATAATAATGCTATTGACTTGGTAAAACTTGAATTTTTCCACACATTTTAGACCCTGTTCACACATGTGGATGCTTGATCTGGTTATTAACATGATCCCTTTTCACCTTATGAGGGATTTTATTCCTAGTTAAGCAACTTATGAGCCTCCTTGCCCATTTATTCATCTAACTAGATTTTAAAAGAAAAATTAATATTCCTATTAGCTGCATGCTAATGTAGGAATATTACAGTCTTCCCCTCCCAAATGTTGCTTGTCCTCAAGCAACTGCAAGGGTGCTGCAAAATCTCCCCTCCTCTTCTTGTGGCCTCCTCATTCAACAATCTCCACCATTGCTTCAAATTTTCTACAATAATTCTATCTCCCAATGGTTCCTCCCAAGTGTGCAAGTTGGCCTTTGGTGGATAAACCAAATGGCTCTCATCATGAAAGAAAGGAAGGTCTATATGGAAACCTTCTTGTTGATCAATGGCCTCCTAAAGATAGAAGTGATGAAAATCATGGGGAATTTCATCATCAATGAAGGACTCCTACCTCCATGCTATCATCGAAATAAAATGAATCACCTCCCAGCTTGGTAATTCATAGGAAAGCTCCTCCCAATTTCTCATGAAAGGCATGTCCCAAGTGCTCCAAACAATCATATGGTCCACCTCATAAGGAAAAAAGTGATCTATTATAGTGGTCATGTCATTTTCCATGCTCCCCTTGAAACATGTAGTGCAAAAAGTGTGGGAAATTTCTTTCCCCAAGGACACATCCAACCAATGTGTCTTCCTCCCAACCATGTTCCCAACAAATATAATAACATCTTCAGCATATTGAATCATAATTAGAGTCATGCTAGATTCCATATGCAATAATGGAGAAGGATAATGATCACTCAAGTGAAACCATCACAGTTTTACTCCTAATTGCCTTAGAATATGATATGACAAGTGTTTTTCCCAACACTTGTTTGTTTCCCCATCCTTCTTGCATGCTTGGAGAAGGTGTATGATGGTTGGTGTTAATGAATCACACCATGAAGAGTACATCATCTCTCCAAGATCTCCCAAGGAATGACCATCATCACCATTGTTCATGGCCCAAAGTGGCCTATGAAGCCCATAAGAAAAAGTGCCCCCTCTTGGAGCAAAGCCCTGCACATGAGTGTTAAGAAAATACAAGCATATAGTAGATATATTATGATGTTCAAAAATATAAGTTTCACTATACACTTGATTCAAATTAGTGAGGTAGTTCATGGATGAGCTCCCTCTCACACCCAATGAATAAGGAAGTGGCAATGATAGCTCTCCCCAAGAGCTATGTTCCTCCTTAACCAACAAGTGATCTATGCACTTCCTCATATCAGAGTGCATCTCCTCTTTGAAGTTTACCCATATAAATCCATCTAAGATAGTATGGTATGTTTTAATGAAGCTAGTGGGTTTAGAAAGTAGGATCTCATAGGCTGCATTAAGTATTTTATACTTGAGCTTGGAACCTTTAGTTAAGTAGATTTGATCATGGAAATAAATGACTCCATCAACTAATTTATACCTCCCATCCATCACTTTATCATCAAGGACCTTACATGTGAAGAGGTCCTTGGAATATTCCATCAAAATTTGGGACTCCCAATAAGGATCTAGGCTCCCCAATAATGACAACACCATAGAAATCTGAAATGCAACCCCTGTCATAACATGGCTCTCCTCTTTGACATTCTTGATGACAAAGTCACATGTTGGAGTACTATCAACTTTATTTTGCTACCTCTCTTGCAGCTGATCTTTCTCAAGACAAGATTGAGGTAGATGGAATTCAACCTCCCCTTGGAAAGTCCCTGTCTTCCAAAACCTCCTTAATTTGGCCTATGCATGAAAGAGTGTTGATATCCTCTTGTCATGTTCAGAAATATTTTTTGTCTGTGATAATATCATTGGCTGCCCTAAAGATATGAAGTGGCTATTTGACATCATGCTCATGCCATCATAGATTTCTTAATTCTCCTTTTCCAGTGCAAGTTGTTGTGTGGGAGATGGCAATGTCCATTTCAGAAAATTTCTTACCTCTCCTTTGAACTCATGAAAGATTCTCTCTGTTGTGCTAGCTTCTCCCAAGGCTCCATCCTTAGCCAAATATGTAAATGCTACCCATAGTTGAGAGAACACTTTATTCTTCTTCCAATCAGAGGGTCTCCCTGGTGGAATTCCTCCATGCAAAGAGACATCAAGATATAAAGCAGGATGTATATGTTTGTGGACTAATTTGTCCTTGCCTTCACTGCACAAATCCTCCTGCCTCCTTTTTACTTCAAACTTCTGAAATAGAGAGGGGTGTATGCTATTCATCATATCATGCTTGTCCTCCCCTTTATATCCTTCTATCTTCAATATCTCACCATTTTCTAGTGATGACACATGTTGCACATGGATTGTGCCATGATCTCCATATGTGAGATTCTTTGGAACTCCTTGCAAGAGTGCAAGAGTTTCTCTCCTTAGGGTAAGTACTCCATCTTCCTCTTCATGAGGTCCTAGATGTGCTCTTGTCATGACTACGTTGTTATCTCCAACCTTCTCTTCCTCCTCTTCAATAGTTGAAAATACCTCATCATCAATAAGCGACCTTAGATCTTGGTCTTCTTTTGAAGGGAGAATCTCCATGTTTTCTTCTTGAGAAGAAAGCTCTTCATGCAATGGGGACTTTGACCTTGAAAAGATATCATACAAGTTTCCATCTGCTTCAATGGTTTTCTAAAATGGAGGTGAGTTTATGGACCCTTCCAACCCATGCAAAAGTTTTGTTTGATTTGGTTTGATAAACTCCATAGAAGGTGTTTCATAAGATTTTTCATAAAACCTTTCCACTACTCTTTTAATGAAATTTGCATAAGTAGATGTATTTGCATTTTTTAAGGAAAAATATTTAAAAAAAAAACAAGCATAAGCCTTACCTTTAAGATGCATCGCTGCTACTTTGATGGCTTCCTTTTATGAAACTTGATGTTGTTGCACATAGGTGTCTAGCTTTTTCACCCAAGCCCTACTTGGACATTTAGGTGATCCATCAAAAGTAGATAGGAAGAATCTACCCACACCATGCTACTTTCTCCTTGTGCTTCTTTCCTCCTTGATATTGCAAAACCCTTGGAAGTTCAAGTGATCTTTGAACCCCTTAGATTGAGCTTCATACTCTTGCAAATAATCACCAAGAGTCTCCTTCTTTGGCACATCTCCTTTCTTCTTCTTCGTTGTCATGAACAAGTGGCTGATAGAGAATTGTAAATCTGATGATGTGGTTGAATGATCACACCCATAAGATGAGGAATAATATCTTTCCTCATGCATAGATCTTGCAGATCTTGTTGAGGGACTTCCATGTCTTTCCCTCTTCATTTCTTTGATGTCTTTGCTTATACCCTACAGAGTTTGAGAGAGAAGTTTTGAGAACCTCTTTCCTCCAGAAAATAAGGGTTTTCTTTGATCTCTCTTGCAGGTCTTCTCCTTCCCATGATAAGACTCCATAATGGTTGAAGAACACAGGTTGATCCAAGATTAAGGTTTTGATACCACTGTAATATCCTCAAATGGGAGAACTCAGCAATACATACATGAAAAATGAATTTTTTTAGAAATATAAGCATAAAAAGAAAAATGAAGCCCATGAATCCATTATATATGACATTATTACACTTATATCTTAGAGGATATCAGAAACAAATGACTTTTTCCTAGTTAAACAGGCCTCCCATGCTCAAAACAGCTCAAAAACACTAAAACCCAAAGACTGCTACGAACATAAATTATTGCAGAAAGAGACAGTGCATTTTATTGAGTGTTATACTCATAAAATGGAGATAAAAATCATATATAATGATTTATTAATCAATAGAGCACAAAAACAGAGATATAGTCTCTTTTACATAGATCCAAGATGACCCAGGAAGGGTTTCTTGACATAAATGATATGCATGAAATTTTTTGCTGCAGATCTATGGCCGAATCACATTGTATGGCTGAAGCACTACATAAATATGGCTGATCATGCAAATAAATGGTAGTATACTCTCCTACTAGCTTTCCGGGAAGTAGAATGAACCTCCTTCAGGGAAACTAGCTCAAAATACAAGGGATTAAATCCCTCCACTATAATACCTTAAGGAATAATGCATTTTCTAAAAGGGATTGTACTGTTGTTGAAGGTGACTGCTTGGCCTAACCCCAGGTAGTGGAAAATTTAGCACAAAATTCTCTCCTCATATTTCTTAAACAATATTTGCAAGCAAGAGTGGGGAGTTCCCGCATGAGAAAACCCTTGCACTAAACAGTGCAAAAAACCTAGCTAAATAGCCAAAGGATACAGAAATTCTAAACAGACCACACAAAAAATATAATCTTTGATCATGCCCCATATCGTTTCCATACCCTCCATTATATAGTTGATGAGCTTCCTCACCAAGGGTCCCACCCAATTATGAGGTTGCTTCCATGCAAAGGCTCCTCCACCAAAATTACGTTGTCTCCGTTAGTCTTGCTCATATATTTACAACGCAGTTTGATTTAGTCAATATTGACTGGATCAATCTTGACTGGATCGACCTTGACTGGATCTTCATGCATTTTCTCTTTTCACACTTAAGGTGTCTTCATTTTGACTAGCTAAATTGATCTTCATTCACATTGAGCTATCTTTATTTAGGATCCACTCCTCATATAATAATGTTGTTGAATTGGTCAAACTTGACATTTTCCACACATTTTAGACCCTGTTCACACATGTGGATGCTTGATCTGCTTATTAACATGATCCCATTTAACATTATGAGGGATTTTATTCCTACTTAAGCAACTTATGAGCCTCCTTGCCAATTTATTCATCTAACTAGATTTTAAAATAAAAATTAATATTCTTATTAGCTGCATGCTAATGTAGGAATATTACATTCCCCGTGCCCTTCTTTGGATTTTTGGTGGTGTTCTGAGTCACCCCACTTTTTCTCTGCCCCTTGTTCTATGGTTCAGTGGTGCCTTTCCCTGGCTTCAGATTCGCATATCCAAAGTCTCCCTTCTTTTGCTTAAATTTCTGCTCAATCTTGGAGGCATAGTGATACGTCATGCCAAGTGAGGTAATGTTGAGGAACTCCATTTCCTCCTGAATGTGTCTATGCAGAAAAATGCAGTACTTGAGCACCAAATGTCTCTCCAAATATTTAATACCCAACTTTGTGCGGAGGGTATGGAACAAATTCGTTAGTTCGTGCGCATCTTGATCCCCTTGTTGCCGCAACATGGTCCATTGGATGTACTTGTCCTCATAGCTCCCCACGGGGTAGTATTGTTCCTTGATGTAGCTTCAAAACAAATTCCAAGTGGGTGCGGCCGAGAATAGAGAGGGTTACCCCTCATCCTTTTCTCACAGTAGGTTTCCCACTAGTCTTTGACATGGGGGCGGCTTTGAGAAGTGCAAAAATAATCTTTTCTCGGTCGAAGAAATCATGCACCGAGAAATACCCTTCTAGAAAATTCAACCATCTATCTATGGCATCTGCATCTATCTAGCCTTCAAATACAGGAATGTCAAAGTTTACCTGTACCTTGAAGGGAGTGGCACCTCTAGAGTGGTTGTTGGATGTAGATGCACCGTAGGTGGGCAACTGTTGAAGGATATGAGCAAAGTTATCCATCATCGCATTCCTTTGTTTCTCGAGGGCCTCCTCAAGAAATATTTTGATAGGATCTCCTGCTCCCTTGTCTTTATTTTCTTCTACCATGGGAGGTCGTTGGGGTTTGCGAGGCTGATCTTGTAAGGGTTCAACCAGATCGAGCCCTAGCTCCTTATACCATGACCTCGTTGGGGACATGCAAAGAAAAACAAAGAAAGAGAAGACCGCTCTGATACCATTGATCCAGATTTATGCAGGAACGCAATAAAATACATAAATAAACATAATCATAGAGATGCAGCAGAAATAATACTTCATTTCATTAATATAAAATAACTGAAATATGTTTACAGACAAAATGGAAATAAACTAGCTAGGGCGATGGTAGCTTATCTATGAGAAGAGATGTGGTGGCTACATGCCTCTAAAATCCGTGTTACAATGAGGCTCGAAGGCCTATATATTATTGCGAAACAATGGAAAACCCTAAACATCCAAAAACCTAACCGTAGGAGATGAAGCGCCAAAACTATGGGCCCCATTTGGGTAAATTGGCATTTCAACTTCCCAAGGATGTAACTTTGGCATATGATCTCCATTTGACGCGCATCATACCTCGTTAGAATTATCCATCCGAGGAGTAAAACTTTTGGTGTGAGCAACATCGTTCCATGGACCGATGTTGCTCCTAATTTTCCCCAAAAAATGTCGTTTAGGGCTTCAAAATGGCTCCGGAAGTTGAGGACCCGAAAAAATGCTAAAAATAGTAAGTTGTGCTGCAATTGAAAGATTGAAAGAACTGAAGGTGGTGTTTCAAATGGAATAGGTGGGTGGCCACCAATATCCACCTGGATCATTAGGGCCCCAAAATGGTTCCGGAAGTTCAGGACCGAAAAACCTGCTAAAAATAGTAAGATGTGCTGAAAGCGCAAAACTAAAAGAACCGATGGTGGGTGTTATCAAAAAATTGTACTTGATTGGCTTTTGACCAGACAACTCAATGTAACTATTTCAAACCAGCTTTTGACTGAAGCTTAACCTCTTCAGCCTGAGAGGGCTCTCTCAAAGGAGTTTTATGGTATTGAATAATAATGGTACTAGATGGCTAACTCTATTGGAAATGTAACTTGTTTTTTATGTTTGCAGGTTGAAAAGAATGCATGCTTGCTACCATTGGCTTTATGGAGTCAAAAATAAGTAGTTTCAATGGCTAGGTTTCTTGACATGGAAGCTGAGGAAAATAGGGGTCTTTAATAGAGGAAACTCACACATAAAACATAGAGCAACACAGTCATTTCATTACTAAAGGAAGTCAGATCATAGAGTTATGAATTTTGAGTAATAGAAATGAAACCTACTGCAAGTGGTAAAACATAAAGATGTAGATCAATAAGACATTAAAAACCCCATAAGAATCCCAGGTCTATCAAGAAGAATGTTCTTTGTATTACTGATATAAGTCAAAATACATAAAGCAACAGTTTAGTGCAAAAAATCTCCAACCCCTCACTACTTCGATGCTTTGTCTTTAAATAGACCTTCTTTACATGAAGGACGATCTGCCTAGTGGCTAGACCATTGAATTCTCCTATGACACATCACATAACTGAAAGACATAACTCCTAACAGAAAACTGACAGCTATACCTTAAAGAAATCATCTCCTAATAGGACTCTAACTCCTATTTATTACATAACTCTACCTTATCTTGTGAAACAGTTACATGACAGTTACAAAATAAACATCACATGCTCAAAATATACATGATAGGTTCATTACCACTTTACATATTTAAGACTCTCCTAAACATGTGGAACATAACCCTATTTTCAAGAATACATAACCCTTATCTTCCACGTTGATTTGGGTAATGACCTGTCTCCACAACACTTCCATCGAGCCATAAATGTTTGATGATAATCTCTCTTGACATGTTGGAGGAGTCCAGCTTTCCCAAACTTCCATTAAGGTGCTCCAAAACATTCAAAAATAGCTCACTATGAAATCAAGATAGTTTCATAGAGAGCTTTTTTAACATTGAAAAAATGGTTTCTGCACCTAATAACTTCGCTCCTTTGCTGTTCCGTGGTATCAACCAAGTCATGAAACATCACCACCATCAAAATCGCTCCTTAAAAACTGAAAAAAGTGACTTTATAGGCAAAAAGGCTGCTACAGGTTTTTTCATAGCGTTTTCCAGGCTTTAAGGCTAGGAAACACTACGAAACTGTGTAAAAGTGTAGAAATTCTAGATTTCAAAATTGTCTCCAAAAAGTGACCTCCAGCTGCAAAAAATTACTCTTATGCATATAATGAACCCTCTAAAGCATATTCAACCTCAAATTATAGCTCATGTGGTGTTTCTTCCTCATTAATGATCAGTTGAGCAATGGGCTCATCAACCACAATCATCTTTAAACCTTTCTTTTTAAACTCTTCATGAATCAACTCCAGTTGTTGTTCTAAGTCTTTCACTTGATCCTTCAGTGTCATGTTCTTGGATCGCAAGTTTAGATTTACCTTTTTTAGGTTCTTAACCTCTCCTCTTAGTGATTGAGTCCATTTTTTCATTTTTTCTGAATTGTCCAAGGTCTTTGAGACACTTGTGATTTGATCCTCCCAAATCTTGCTCATTTGTTCAAACTGGATCCTTTCAGCTCTATGCTTCTTTGCTTCCTTCTTCAAGACTGACATCTCTTCCCTTGCCTCTTTCAACTGCTCCTTCAAGGCTTCAAATTCTATCTTTTCAGTTATTTTCTCTTTTCCCTTTTTTTTCTTGATGACTAGATCTTCTTTTGCAGGTGAAGAGAGGTCTATGATGTTTGGTGGTGGCTGAACAATTTCAATGACCTTTTGAGCTTCTTTTCTGCTTTCCAAGACTTTTCTGGCATGTGTTGTCATTGGTTTTCTAGCTTGAAACATAAATCCATCATCATCGCCTGCAAATTCTAACTTAGTTGTTTTTCCTTTCTTGAGCTTCTTTCCTCCCTCATCTATGTCTTCAGCTTGGACTATGGGAGTTTCTTCAATATCAATCACATGCAAGATGTCCTGTAAGTTACCCTTAACTACTATTTGGCTCCTTGTAACTCTCTTGCTGCCTTGTTTGCTAATTGTTGTCTTTTGTTTTTCAGGTGTAGTTTTGGGTGTATCAAACTTCTGCAAAGGTTATGTCTCCATGCTCACTGGTTCTAAATGCTCTGCCACTGAAGGTGATGGAATATCTCTAGCTTTGGGAGTTCTTTTAGGAGTGACAAAATCTACTTCAAAACCACTAATGAACAGAAAATATGACCAATCTCTGCCTAATATTTTTAACTCCTCTAACACCAACAACTTGATCAAACCATGATGAAAGAGAGAGGTTTCATTTCCTTCTATTTTAACTTGAATTGTGTATGACATTTTAGTTAGGATTTTGTATAAGTAAAAAGGAAAATCAAGTGACCTCTTACCCACAAAATGCAGCAGAAGCCTAAGGTGGTAGGAGTAGACCATGTTATACCTCCCTTCATAGGTGAAGTACTTCTGAATGATCAACATCAACTTTGAGTAGTTTTCGTTCATGTAGCTCCTTGGGATAGCATTTGTGAGATCAATTTCATTATGCTCTGTCTTGATGAATTATTTATAATACTGCATGGTTGAATTGATGCTTTTGAACTGTTTCTCTCCTCCTCTAGGGATTCCTGTTGCTGCTACAATGGTTTCTGGTGTTACTATGAGATTTAAAATTCCCACCTTTGAAGCTAATCCAGGAAAACTCTTGGTAAAATCCTTTGAAACCTGCAAATGACACCCTTTCATACTTGGGCAAAATTGCAAACACCCTGTTCTTCTAAATAATTCCAATGCAGTTAGGTTTCATTTAAAAAACTCATGTCCATTAACACATATCTAAGGTAGTGACCACCTTTGTTGGTCTTCTTCTTTGTAGCCATGGTGATTTTATACCTTCTTAACCTCGCTCAATTAGTGACACCTGTAACTTTTGCAAATGCCAGCAACCAACTTGGCTTGGTGAAACAGCTCTCAGAACTCAATACCATACAAAGATGAAGTGGAGAATGAAAAAGATTCAATTGGGTAATGTTTTAAAGTTTCGATGACAGCTCATGCCTTAATCATGACTCATACATGCTAAAAACAGTAACGATGACCTCAAACATGACCTTTGTACCTTAATTTAACCCTAACTGACTCGAATGACATACACCCTAACTCTTCTAATCATGGACTGACACCTTGCACTAGATTTGACAAGAAATACAGAAAAACCATTTTTCATAGCATGGCTAGCTCATTTTCTGACAGTTTCGCTACGAAACTGTTAAGCAGTTTCGTAGCGAAAACTACCTTTTTACAGTGTAAAATGCTACGAAAAGAGGAAAAAATTGCTAAAGTGACCTTTTTAAATTGACAAGCTTGGGAAATGAAAAATTTCAACAAATTATGACTGATGGGACATGATATGGCTTGAATGGAGGTGGGTTTGAACCTTAGGATAGGTTAAATATGAAAACAATTTAAAATTTTCCTATACCAACTTGTGATAAATGAACTCTACGACCATACCTTTGAAAAATGAACTCTATGATCATGTCAAATAATGTTTCACTTTCTCTGAGTGATAACAGTGGGGGTCCAAATGGAACAGATGGGTGGCTACCAATATCCACCTGGATCATAGATGATCAACTTCTAGATGAGCATCTATTTTCTCTCTCAACACTCTCCCCTTGGTTTGCTAACATAGCTAACTACTTGGTTGTTGAGAGGTTTCCTCCAAACCTTTCATCCAAATAAAAGAGTGGGAATATAAGAAAAATCACCCCTTTCACTTGGATTGGTTGAAATCTCTTCAAATTGGGTCCAGATCAAATTCTCAGAAGGTGAGTGAGGGAAGAGAAGGTGTTAGTATGAATCCTTTGTCAAAGTGTACGAAAAAGGACCACTTTAGCTACGCATAACTAATAGCCCTAACAACAAATGTGGCTGCCAATATCTTCAGATCTGCAGTTAGTTAATCAAGACAAGAGCTGCAAAAAACCAGATCTATGCATAGAAAGACATTAAGCAGTAAAAAGAAGGGTTTGCTCCATATATCCAATAGACAAGACAAGAACAAATTTTGAAAGAATTTTTGTATTAAGGGCACCTGGGAGGAAAACAAGAAGATGTTTCCAATTCTCCTCAATGGGATGGGTTCTTGGAAGTCCTCAGCACTTCAGATCTAGCATTTCTCTCTCCTGTTGGTGTAGAAAACCCATACAAAGAATAGAACTCAAAGGGAGCTCACACAGCAAATAGTGGAAAAATGTGACCAAGTGTATAGATCCAGAGTGATCTAATAGGCAACAAAAGGTGAAGAATGGTAGGAAAAACCCTCCTATTTATAACAAAATATTGGGTCATTCTAGATCTTAGTGCATGATTAAAATAATGTTAACCAAATCTAGATCCACCTTTTATGGAATATTTTATTATATTTGTTGGAGGGAAAAAGTATTTGACTTGGGTCAAATCCCTTTATTTGTCGAAAATAAATAAATAAATGATTTATTTATCTTTTTAAGGAAGCGGTTAGAAGATAATCAAATAAATAATGATTTATTTAATTACTTGTGGGTGATTTGGTCATATTTAACAAGGAATATTATCTAAATAAGATTAAATAATTATTCCTAGAAAATAATAAGATAAATAAAGGTTTATCTAATTAATTTCTTTATTTTTGGGTTAAACATGACTAGGAATAATAATTAAATTATGGTTTAATTAATTATTCCATGAGGAAAATCAAACAAATATAGGTTTGTTTAATATTTCCTTTTGGGGTTTCCTGTTTGGACCATAAACAACCTAATAAGTGTGGTTTATTAAGTTATTTAACATAGTGAAGGCAATTTTACTTAGGGTAAAATTGGTCTTACATGGTGTACTTGGGTCCATCTAATGATAATAGGTTAGATGACCAAAAAATGGTGTAACAGAAGGTCTTTGACATCCTCTCAGCATGCCATGATGGTCTTTGTGAGGGTCATTTTGCTGCTAAGAGGACAACCTTCAAATTTTTGTAAGCATGTTATTATTGGCCTACCCTCCACGAGGATTCCAAGAGATACACTGGTAGATGTGATCAGTGTCAGAGGATGGGGATACCTGTAGCGAGGGATGAAATTCCTTTACAACCTTAGGTGGCTTTAAAGTCATTTGAAAAGTGAGGCATGGACTTCATTGGATCCATTGATCCACCATCCAGGAAGAAGAGATATATCACAGTCTGCATCGACTAATTGACCAAGTGGGCTGAAACAAGGGCTGTAAAGGAAACAAAAAAAGATAATGTAGCTATTTTTTTTAGAGACAATGTGCTCTACCAGTTTGGATACCCTAAAGAAGTAGTCACCGATCAATGGGCTCAATTTACATCTCATCTCATTGAGAACCTCATGATGTAGCACAAGATAAAGCACAAGACTTCCACTACCTATCATCCTAAAGCAAATGGTTAGGTGGAAGTGACAAATAGATCCTTCAAGATCATACTCAAAAAATTTGAGTAGCAGTAGGAAAGATTGGGCAGACATATTGGTGGAAACCACTTGGGCCTACAATATCACCTACAGGGTTTCCTCCATATGATCTATTTTATGGGAAGAAAGCTTTTCTTTCCATTGAGTTTGAGTATAAAACCCTTAGAATGGAAGTTCAGTTGGACTTGGACATCAAAAAATCACAACAACAAAAGGTTGTTGCAGCTAAATGGTTTGGATGAATTCATAATGCATGCCCTCCTTCACATAGAAGTAATCCAACTTCAAAGAAAATTTTGGCATGAAAAACACATCAAAGAAAATACATTTAAGGAAGAATATTGAGCTCTGATCTATGACTCGAGATTCAAGGACTTCAAGGGCAAGAAAATGAACATATGGCTAGGACCTTATCAAGTGGAGAAAATACATGACAATGGGGTTGTTCAGATCATAACCATAGATGATGAGGGGATCTCTCTACTTGTCAATGGTTATTGACTAAAAATGCACAAGAAGCCCATGTCTAAGGATGAATTTATCAATAAAATAAATAGGGAGGTGAATGTCACTAGGAGCTACATAGTTTTCATCCCCTCATCTTCATAGAAAAAGAGAGAAAAAAGAAAAAATAAAGAGGGCTGGGTGAAATTTTTTCTAAGGAATCAAAGGCCAAATCCTGGGTTGAAAAACTACATGAGGAAATCTTGGAGCAAAAAAAAAATAAAGAGAAAAAATAAAAAATAGAGAAACAAAATATCCTTTGGTGAAAACCTCTTTAAGGCACCCAAGGAAGGTTAGTGGGTTAAAAACCTCTATTGAGGCAGCCCACTTGTCTTAAAAAAAAAAAACTAAACCAAAAAAAAGGAAAAGAAAAAAGAATCAAAAGAATGACACAACACCTATGCACTAATCTGCTTTTGTTTTACAGGTTGCTAATCAAGGACAATTTAGACAAAAGGAGAAACATCCCTTCTATCTCTCTATCTTCTTACCTATCCACTCCATTTCCAACCCCAACATGAAAATTCATCCATTTCTCCCCCCATGTGAGAAATTCCTTTTTTCTCTTACACTATGTAGTGCTACAGGATGCCCTAGGCTGCTACAAGATTTCCTGTAGTACTACAAGAAACCCTGTAATGCTACAGGAAAGTCGGCTGAGGATGAATAAGAGAACCCAAGGCCACATAACCCTCAAAAAGACATGGAAAATAATTTTTTTACCTATTTCAACCAATCCTAACCATCACTCCACCCCATGCATAACGATTCACTCATCAAACCCTCTATTTTTCCACTATGAGCTAGTTTAGCTAAATCCTCACATTGAGCCTCTCCTCTCATATCCTCCTCCACCACACCACTCCATTCACTTCCTAACACCACCCCTAGCATCCCTACACTATTTTTATTCACTCCTCAGATCAGTTCAACTCCAAAACTACAACAAAGGAACTGCTGTAGGAAGATGATCACTTCATGTGGCAAATCTGTGCATGAAACCAACACTTCAAAAGGCATAATATGACTGATGAAGATGACTCTGGAATATCACTAGAGTACTCCAAAAGAGAAGCTACACCAGAAGCAGTACCTGAGGGTCTCTATGAGGTAGCTGCAAAATAATCAGCAAGCAAAGACAATACGTGCGTCACTTAGAAAATAAGATCATCACTCAGAAAGAACAACGCAACAAATAAATAAATAAATAAAACTTGTGACCATCATAATGATGCAACTCCTTGCATCAAAGGATCCTACCACTCATCAACATTAGGTAGGCTAAAGTATGGCTCCCTCACCCTATCGCTATGCATCATTAGAATAAAATGAGTTAATGTCAATAAAAGAGGGTTTAATAGGCAAAAAGGTGGCCAGTTAACTTGGCCACCATCAAATAGTTAAAGTAAGAAGTTAGTGGAGTTTGCATGCCACATGGAGTTGTCACTTCAGTTAAGGGAAAGATCACAAGGAGTTGGAGTTGATTTTGAGGCAGGAGGGAATGATTGGCTTGAGTGGGACCAATGGTCCAAGTGAGGAAACCTCGTGCCAAATCCACATCACCACTACGCTCCAAGCCTGCTCGATTTGGAATAAAAAGTGTACTTTGGCTCATACCCCCTCATTCTATTGTGCATTGTGAGATCAATTAGAGTAGGAAAAAGACAGGAAACACCAAGTAGCTTCGATCCATGGTCAAGCTTTGCATGCAGCCCATGCTACAGGAAAGTTTGGTATTACTATAGGAAGTTTCCAAGGAGGCCACGAGTGCTAGAAAGTGTCATGCAATCCATTAAGGATGCCCTTATTTAGAATAGGATAATCAAAGAAAAATTCTTTAAAAATACTGGGAGAAAGAAGAAATACCACCCCACCATCAATGTTGTGGGAAAACTATCCAATTTTATGTTGGGAAGGGTGATCTTCCTGAGGTACCTAGACCCTAAAGAAAGTCCAGCCCCCCACTTCCATTCCACTTGATGACCTAGGGAATGAATCTAAAAGCCACCCTTGGATTGAGCTGCACTCAGTTGACTCAACCTTTGAAGCCACCAAGGATGTGTAATTTGGCTCATCTAAATCCCTGAATATTAACTCATCACTCTCGGCCAACGAAGAAGAGATATTGTGCCAGATCTCGAAGGAAAACTAGGATGATTTTGCTTGGGACTATGAGGAAATGAAAGGTGTGCATCCCTCGGTGTGCACACATCATTTTTATATTAAGGAGGGATGTAATTTTGTGTTCCAGCCCCAAAGGACGATGAACCCAGCCTTAAAAGACATAGTGAAGGATGAACTACAAAATTTATTGGTTGCAGGTTTCATCTACCCCATATCAGACAATGAGTGGGTGTCTCCACTTATTCTAGTCCCAAAGAAAACTAGGAAGTGGAGAATATGTTTTGACTACTGGGAACTAAACAAAGCCACTAAAAAGGAAATTTTCCATTTCCCTTCATCGATAAAGTCCAAGATGGTATTGCAGGAAATGAGTTCTTTTCTTTTCTGGATGGATTCAGTGGGTATAACCAGATTCAAATTAGCCCTCGAGACCGAGGCAAGACTACTTTCATATGTCCCTAGGGCACTTTCGCTTACAAATTCATACCCTTTGGCTTGTGCAATTCACATTCTACTTTCCAGAGAGTTGTCCTGAGCATTTTTTCTGAACTATTCCATGATGCTGTAGAGATCTATATGGACGATTTCACGCCTTATGGGTATGATTTCCAGGAGGCTCTCTCCAATCTAGGGAAAGTGTTAAGGAAGTAAATTGAAATGCATCTCTCCCTGAGTCCTGAAAAGTGTGAATTTATAAAAAGGGCATGGATAGTCCTGGGCCTTTCAATATAGTAAGTAGGAATACAGGTAGACCCAAACAAAATCACCATCATAAAAAGGTTGTCTATTCCTAAAAATTAGAGAGATGTCAAAAGTTTCATAGGTTTGGCTGGCTACTATAGGAGGCTCATTAAAGACTTTAGCGAAGTGGATTCGCCATTATTTCAACTGTTGGCCAAATATTCTGAGTTTTTCTAGTCGACTATTATATGTTAGGAGGCTTTTTTTATCATCAAGGAAAGTTTAACCACTGCCCCTATTCTTCGAGGTCCCAATTGGGATCTTTCCTTCCACAGTCATAAAGATGCATCAAATAAAGCTGTGGGGGAGGCCCAGGGGAAATTTGAAGACAAATTACCCTATTCCAATTATCTCATTAGCAATAATTTGTCCAAAGTTGAGCTTAACTGTACTGCCACTGAAAAGGAGCTCTTAGCCATTGTTCATTCCCTAAACAAATTCAAGAGCTACATTACTGGTTATCAGACCTTTGTACATTTTGAACATGTATAAATCAAGTGCTTAATGAATAAACCTAATGTTAATGTTAGAATCACTATATGGTTGTTTTTATTGCAGCAATTCGATTAGACAATTGTTGATAAACCAGGAAAGGAAAATGATGTTTCATATTTATTCTCTAAACTAACTTTATCTACAGATGAGGAAGGAATGGTGGATGGTAAAATTTTGGATGAGCATCTATTGTCTCTCTCAACACTCTCCCCTTGGCTTGCTGACATAACTAACTTCTCGATTGCTAAGGGGTTTCCTCCAAACCTTTCATCCAAAGAAAAGAGCGGGATTATAAGAAAAATCACCCCTTTCACTTGGATTGGTGGAAATATCTTCAAATTGGGTTCGAATCAAATTCTCAGAAGATGTGTGAGGGAAGAATAGGTCTTTGAAATACTCTTAGCATGCCATGATGGTCCTTGTGGGGGTCATTTTGCTGCGAAGAGGACAAACTTCAAAGTTTTTTAAGCATGCTATTATTGCCCTACCCTCCACCAGGATGCCAAGAGATACACAAATATATGTGATTAGTGTCAAAGGATGGGGATACCTACACCGAGGGATGAAATTCCTTTACAACCTTAGGTGGCTTTAGATCCATTTGAAAAGTGGGGCATGGACTTCATTGGACCCATTGATCCATCATCTGGGAAGAAGAGATATATCATATTTTGCATCGATTACTTGAGAAAGTGGGCTAAAAAAAGGGCTGTAAAGGAAGTAACAAAAGATAATGTAGATATGTTTTTTAGAGAGAACTTTCTCTACCAATTTGGATACCCCATATAAGTAGTCACTGATCAATGGGCTCAATTTACATCTCATCTCATTGAGAACCTCATTATGGAGCACAAGATAAAGCACAAGACTTTCACTGCCTATCATCCTCAAGGAAATGGTTAGGTGGAAGTGACAAATAGATACTTCAATAAAATACTCACCAAAGTTGTGAGTAGCAGTAGGAAAGACTGGGCATATAGATTGGTGGAAGCCACTTGGGCCTAAAATACCACCTGGAAGACAACTACAAGGTTTACTCCATATGATCTAGTTTATGGGAAGAAAGCTTTGATTTCCATTGAGTTTGAGTATTAAACCCTTAGAATGGAAGCTCAGTCAGACTTGGACATTAAAAAATAACAAAAATAAAAGGTTTTTTTAGCTAAATGGTTTGGATGAATTCAGAGTGCAAGCCCTCCTTCACACAAAAATAATCCAGCTTCAAAGAAAAGTTTGGCATGAAATCACATCAAATAAAGGACATTTTAGAAAGAAGATTAGGCTATGATCTATGAATCTAGATTCAAGGACTTCAAGGGAAACTAAATTACCATATGGTTAGGACCTTATCAAGTGGAGAAATGATATGACAATGGGGTTTTTCATATCAGAACCATAGATGATGAGGGGATCCCTATGCTTGTCAATGATTAAAAACTAAAAATGCATAAGAAGTCCATGTCTAGGGATGAATTTATCAATACAATAAAAAAGGAGGTGAATTTCAATAGGAGGTCCATAGTTTTCATCCCCTCATCTTCATAGAAAAAGAGAGAAAAAAGAAAAAAATAAAGAGGCTTGGGTGAAAATTTTTCTAAGGAATCCAAGGCCAAATCCTGGGTTGAAAACCTCCATGAGGAAATCCTGGAACAAAAAAAAAAATAAAGAGAAAAAATAAAAACACAGAAATAAATATCCTTGGGTGAAAACCTCTTTAAGGTGCCCAAGGAAGGTTTGTGTGTTAAAAAAATCTACTGAAGTAGCCCACATATCTTCAAAAAAAAAAAACTAAACCAAAAAAAGGGAAAAGAAAAAAGAATCAAAAGAATGACACAACACCTATGCGCTAACGTTCTTTTGTTTTACAGGTTGCTAATCAAGGAAAATTTGGAAAAAAGGAGAAACATCCCCTCTGTCTCTCTCTCTCTCCTCTACCTATCCACTCCATGTCCAACCCCAACATGCACATTCATCCATTTCTCCCCCAGGTGAGAAATTCCATTTTTCTCTTACACTCTGCAGTGCCACAGGATGCCCTGGGCTGCTACAGGATTTCCTGTAGTACTACAAGAAACCCTATAATGCTACAGGAAAGTCATCTGAGGATGAATAAGAGCACCTAAGGCCACATAAACCTCAAAAAGACATGGAAAATCATTTTTTTACCTATGTCTACCATTCCTAACCATCACTCCACCCCATGCATAATGATTCAATCATCAAACCCTATATTTTGCCACTATGAGCTAGTTTAGCTAAATCCTCACATAGGACCTCTCATCTCATATCCTCCTCCACCACACCACTCCATTCAGTTCCAAACACTGCCCTTCGCATCCCTACACTATTTTTCTTCATTACTCAGGCCAGTTGAGCTCCAAAACTACAACAAAGGAACTGCTACAGGAAGATGATCACTTCATGTGGAAAATCTGTGCATGGAACCAACACTTCAAAAAGGCATAAGATGAACGATGAATATGGCTCTAGAATATCACTACAGGACTCCAGAAGAGAAGCTACACCAGAAGCAGTACTTGAGGGTCTCCATGAGGTACATGAAAAATAATCAACAATCAAAGACAATACGCATCTCACTCAGAAAAACAACACAACAAATAAATAAATAAAAATCACTTGTGACCATCACAATTCTCCAACTCCCTACATCAAAGGATCCTACCTCTCATCAACATCCAGTAGGGTCAGGTATGGCTCCATCACACTATTGGTATGCATCATTTTACTAAAATGAGTTAATGTCTAGAAAAGAGAGTTTAATAGGAAAAAATGTGGCTAGCTAACTTGGCCACCCTCAAATAGTTAAAGTAAGAAGTTAGTGGATTTTGCATGCCACAAGGAGATGTCACATCAGTTAAGGGAAAGATCATGAGGAGTTGGAGTTGATTCTGAGGCAGGAGGGAATGATTGGCTCGAGTGGGACCAACGGTCCAAATGAGGAGACCTCATGCCAAATCCACATC
Source organism: Pinus albicaulis (assembly GCA_034641835.2). Taxonomy (NCBI): domain Eukaryota; kingdom Viridiplantae; phylum Streptophyta; class Pinopsida; order Pinales; family Pinaceae; genus Pinus; species Pinus albicaulis. Next base: position 1,323,205,882 of record CM076580.1, read on the forward strand.
ACCACTATGCTCCAAGCTTGCTCGATTGGAATAAAAAGTGCACTTTGGCTCATTCCCCCTCATTCTATTGTGTATTGCAAGATCAATTAGAGCAGGATAAAGATAGGAGACACTGAGGATATTTGATCCATGGTCGAGCTTTACATGCAGCCTATGCTACAATAAAGTCTTTTATTACTATAGGAAGTTTCTAGGGAGGCCAAAAAGTGCTAGAAAGTGTCATGTAAGCCAAACTCAGATTGTGTTGACACCCCAACACCATCCTTCAAGCCAGAGAAAATTAGAATTTCAGAGGTAAGTGGCCATCACCCCATCAAGCTGAAAATATGTTACATGATAATTTACACACACTTAAGCCATAATTCAGAAAAATAAAAGGTAATTCACAGAAGTAGGGATAAGGAAACCACATTGTGTGTAAAGATAAAACCTTTGCGGTCCCATATCACAATGATTTTAGCAACAATCCACAAACAACCATCTCTCTAACACAGTCACAAGATGGGGGGAGGTTTTAATAGAAGGGAGTCCACATACATAAGAATAATTAGATTACACCCCCCTGTGGTTAAGATTTTTAGAAATCACTAGTGGTTTGGGTTATTTGATCTCCTCAAGGTCTTTGATGATGAAGTGGCTTGATAATTCGTAGTAGCCGTAGAGTCCCAAGCAGATGATAGCTCCACCACAGTGGTAATAGGGCTAGAAAATTCCATAACCCCTGAGCTCATTAGCAGAGTCACCACCTTACCTCTAGGAGATAAATGGAATAGAGAGGAAAGAGTCTCTAGTATTGCCTCTAAGAAGAGTTTCTTCTTGCCCAATGAAGAATACATTAAAGATAAGAATGGGGTAAGAAGAGGAATTCTACCTTACCCATGGGATTAGGTAGCCTACCACATCATGAAATATATCTCCTGTGAGGGAAGACTAAGTGTAGTCTATGGATACCATTTTAGATTGTTGCATGAGCTTAGGTTAAAATGGAATATTCCCTTATATCAAAGACTCAATATCCCATACTTCCTCCTCCATTCAATCAGAGATATGAGATAGGGGGTAAGGGAGAAAACGTATCATCACCTAGCTCACCATGGTCTCATTAAACTCATGGTGGGAGATGCTCTCAACAGACTCAACATCCATGCACCTTGTTCCACCTTCATTGATATGGAAAAATAAGCCTTCATTGGGAGACAAACCATTAGTCCTGAAGAGACCCCTACTTCTAGCCTTGGAGAAAGGGGCATCAAGGAAAAGGAGGAAGGGATTGAAACAATAGGGGAATTATAGGAAGACGAGGAAATGGAAACAAAGGCAGAACCCACAAAAAATGTAGGAGAAAATGAAGGAAGAGAAGTGAAGGAAAAGAAATATGTAATAGGAGAAGGAGGTGAAAAATAAGAGGAAGAGAAATATAAAGAGAAGGAAGGAAATATAGAGGAGGATGAGATACTAGACCCCAAGCTTACCATTGATATATCCCCTCAACAAACCAACCTTGCACCTGGAATCACTGAAAAGGAAGTGGCTTCTATTTTGGCCACTCTAAGCACCTCTATGAAAGCAAAGATAAAAATGCGAACCCCCATGTACTTCAAGACTAGGAAAAGTGCCAGAGTGAAACAAGGGAGACCTAAAAATCTAACCAAGAGCCCCATCACAATTGAAGAATCACTAATAAATAAAGGATAAATAGGGCTAGAAGAGGGAAATATTCAAGAGGCCACTTCACCTAGAAAAACACCTATGACCTATACCAAGAGGCACTCCTCAAGGCTAGCACCCTCAAACAAGCACCAACACCCACAAACCTCCAAGTGAAAGAAAAGAAGGGGCGACATGAAAAATAGGGTTTTCTACAGGAAACATAGAGTTTTCTATAGGAAAATCAAACAATGCTACTAGAAACTCAAAATTTTCTATAGGAAGAAGAAATTGTCATGGGAGAAGAGAAAAAGACACCATTTGAAAGGCAGGAGGCCCAAGGTGATGAAAAAGAGGCTAAAGTTGAGGCGAAGAATGCTAAAGTTGAGAAACAAGAGAAGGAATAGGAGGAACCAAAGGAAGAACTAGCCTCTCCAAAAATTGTCCCAAAAGACATTACAATAGTTCCACATCCTATCCCACAACCAAACTTGAGATCCTATTACACATTCACCGAATGAGGGAGGATTGTCCCTAAAAATATATTAGTTCTCCTATTATGTGAGCTAGAGAAAGAGAGAGCACACACACACCATTGGATGCAAATTGTGAAAACTAAGAATGTATAGGATGTAGGGATCATGGAAGACAAACTTACTAAGACAGGGAGAGATTTGGCTTATGTAAGACATATGGATGCAGTATTGAAAGAGCTACTAAAACAAGCCCAAGCAGAGAATGCAAGATTGAATGGCCAACTGCAGAAAAATGACAAGCAGATTGCCACCATGGAAAACCTATGCATGGAGGCAATACAACATAGGCATCCCTCGAATTCTTATGCCATTTACCTGAAGGAGCAGTGGCTACAGTTCCATATCAAAGAAATAGCATCATATGTATCATTTCATTTCCAGAATTACATGCAATTTATTGATTTTTGGAATCAGTCCAACATAGAAGATATGGCCAAATTGACAGAGTTTTACATGCATAACCTTGTCCTAACTTATCTAAACATTTGGGACGCAAAATCTAGGTTCAGGGATATGAAATTGATGTACCTAGCCTCTTGTATGTCAAATGAATAATCTAGGACAAAGGAGGTCAAAAAGGTGATGAACATGGAAGGAAAAAAGCCTCTCCATATCATGACAGAGCTAATAAACCCTATAGGGGTTATAAACAACCACCAAATGATAGCCAATGATTCCAACCTTGCAGACATATATCTCAACACCCAAGCACGTGAAATTTCACATTATGATGAAATTCTAGACTGTTGGGAGAGGAATGTGTGATTGCACGTTAGAGAAGACGGAATGGCCTCCCACTTAGCCTAAGAAACATGGAGTATCATACTCCAGATATATTGAGAGTTGTCGTAGAAAGAGAACCTTTCTACAAAAGGGAAATGCAAACAATGAAGATCAAATGGCTTGGATTAAAACTTAGTCCACCTTTTCTGTTGGGACTAAGTGAAGGAAAAGATCAAACTGAAGAGGAAAAAGAATGGGAGGATGTAGAAAAGAATGCAGGGATCTACCCTCCCAAGGGGACTCCTTCCATGATACCTTGGGATGTCAAATAGGCCACAAGGGCACTAAAAGAAATGAATAAAGAGGACTGAGTTTCTTAGAGGATGAGCATCCATTTGGTAGGGGGGTGATGATGAGAAACATCATTAGGTAAATTCTAAGGGGTTAATTGTGACCTTTTTAGCTTAATTATTCTCTATTTCTCACAAATTGCATTTTTTCATGTTTTTCTTAGTCAGAATGGCGTCTTAAGGGTTGTCATGCTTTGAGACCCAATGTGGTTTAAATGCAGGAAAATCAGGGGAATAACACCACTTTTGAGGAATATTTCAAAATTAGGGCTCAGAGTAGACAATAAGGAGTGATTGTAGGAGGGTCGATCCCCTCCTTAACCCCTAAAGGTAGCCAATATCTCATCAAGATTCCCCCAGCAACTCAAAATCAGAGAGAACCAAGAAAGTGAAAGATCAAAGGGAGCCAAGCTCCACTTCTCTCAAGTTCCAAGGGAACAAGTACCTACTTTTTAGGGAGTTTTTGGTAGCTACCCTTGAGCATAAATAGGCTAGATAAATAGCTCAATAGGATTTTATTTTTGGATGTAGCTAGAGAACTCTTGGCATTTTTACTAGACATTTCTAACTTTAATATGCTATGTACAAGACTGGTTATGATATAAAATGAGTATATGGTTTCTTCTCCACTGATTTAGTTTCAGGGAGTTGAGCTTGTGGGTTAGGGCCCAATCCGTTGGCCTTAGTCTATATTATGTACTTGTGTTTTCTCTTATGTTGTAGTAGTTAATCTCTTTCATTTTATGTTGAGTAGCATATAAAACCTCAAAAATGTGTGCTAAGTCTCCCTCTCTAACCTCTTCCATTGGAGCTTGAGGAGGAAGGTTTTCTACCATAGACCAAATGTATTTTAGTTTATGATTTCTTGGAAAATTTATTTTAATTTTCTTATTATGAGCATGTTGTAGATGAAAAGGTAGATTTTTGTTTTAGTTCCATTCACATATTTTTTAAAATTCAACTCAGCTCTTCCACCATTTTTATGATATTTTTTTCAATGATGAATGCATGAACAGGTAGTTTGATTGTAGGTTTGGACAGAAAAGAAGAGGAGGACCCCTTAAGCACCATCAACTTTCTTCACCCTTCATCAACCATGTTCCATCCAAGTCACCTGTTGTCGCTCCTAGAGACAGCCTAGAGTTGTGATAGACCAGTGCCTAGGACATCTTATATAGCAAGGTGCATAGGATATAACAGGGTAAGTTATCAATAAAATCTCTCATGCTATCTCTTGTAAGACAAGGAATATTAATTTGAATGGGACCAAGACCTTCAGAAACTGATACAGAGATAAGAATACTGCAGGGACAACATGCAAAACTCCAATGTAAAAGCAACAGAAAATTCAGAGACAACTTACTGTAAAGAGTGCCAATTCAGAAATACCTCACAGAAATAAGTTACCAGAAGGTTTATGTAGCGAATGAAATATTGAGGAGATATTAGTTAACATTGAGCTGATATCCAAATACACAATACCACCATGCATGGGCTTACCAATCTAAGAATCCATACACGACGATAACGTTTTAAAAACACCCTCCCAAAGAAACTAATATAGCAGAAATATGGTTTAGAGGAACAGTGGAACAGAATATCATGCATGAGCCATATTTAAAGTGCTTGACTAATCCGAGCATGGGTATCAACTAGGATAAATCCATACCAAAAATCAGTGAGCCACTCGCATTCCAAAACATGATACAAGATAGGTGGGTGAAATGAAATGATCTATTAAAATAACACATAAGATAGAAAGTTACACACTGTGAAATACCAAAGACCAGAATCCTCTTTAACAGCTGGAAATCCTCCTCACTGAGACCCTATGGGCTCTGAGCCTTCATACTAGAGTTCTGCAAAATGTATACAAAAAAGCCTTTCACTACATAATTTTCTGATAAAATCTGGAACCCTAAATCATCTATTCTTTGGGAGATTTATAGGAGAACAAGAAAGCTCGAAAAAGGGAGTAGGTGATGAAAATTTAATTGTCTCATTAAAACAAAATGGCGAAGACGTGCACGCCCATACTGCTCGATGAATTTGTAATGTTGTTTGTACTCTGTGGCCTGCTAACTGAAATAAATGCACTGGGTAGAAATCTATTCAAGAACACGGAAAAGAAGTAAAATAACATAAACATTTATTCCTTTCCTGAAAGAAAATGGTGCTGAAAAGAAAGCTTCAAGGTTTTCCTGTGAATGGTACCCTCTGCCTTCTAAACCCCGAGTTACGGCTGAAAATCTTCAATGTTGAACGTTGAATTCCTCGATCATTCACTGATATTTCTCTGCTGCTCCATTAATGTCTTCATCTGCGAGATCGGCGCCTTGAATGTCCCTGGGAGGTTTGGTAGAGTTTAAATCTATTCTTTTAATGGAAGTCATATCACAACAACTTCCCAATCCTTTCCTCATAATTTCAACTCCTGGAAATGGTCCTTTGATGTGTCCTCTATCACAGTAATAGAGACTGTGAATCATGATAGTTTTCCACCGCTGTAAACCTAAAAAACCCGCAAGCTCGTCAAGAAAACAAATGCATGGGATGACGATGCAGTGGAGATGGCTGTGTAGCAACGCGGCATGATGAAATGGCAGAATAGTGCGGGGCGATGGTAAAAAGTGCAGAGAAATGAAGGAGAAATGTTTTGGCAAAGGTTGGTGGAATGTATGAAATTTAACATAGACAGTGGACGTTTTACCTTTGAATAGGAGTATGCAGGGGAGACGGATGAATGTACGATGGGAGCACGTGGAATGATGACGTGGAGATATGGGGTCAATGGCATGGCGTGGGTTAAATCTAGACCGTTCGATCTCAGGAGGAGATCGACGGTGGAAAACATATCGGAGGGCAATGAGACGGTGGGCCAGGGGCACTATTGGCTTGGATTAACTTCCGCACATCTTTGGAGTGCGAGGACCGTTGGATGAAGAGCCCCAGATCGAACGGTGGATATGAATATTGCGCCGCATCGAATGCCGAACAATAACGATGGAGAGTAGTTTTTGAGCCGTACGCGAGGACACGTGGCGCACGAGGTATAGGATCACTCCGAATTGAGAAATACCGCCTTCCTCTGAAAGGCAGTGCGACAGAAACTGGGCGGGTTTTTCACAGTGAGTGGGTGTGGGGACCACCAGGACAGATAGACTCCGGGCCGTTGATTTTACGGTTTGATCGAAAGGTAGCCAGGCGGGCTACGGGCGCGACGGAGATGAACAAATGCCGTCTGATCTGTATAGATTGATGGCTCGAAATGCACCCGATATACATTTAATAAGCACCTTTCAGGTTGGTTCCTGGTTTAGCGCCCGGGTTACATGGAGGAAAAGATTTAAAGGGCTAGGGCCGAAGGGGCTAGGCCTTATATATTTTTCAAATGTGGACTTTCAGCCTTTTATAATGCAATGCGGGGATATAGGAAGGTAATGATAAGTAGAAAACGGATTTCTTAGGGCTAACCGAGGGGGTCTAAAAGATTTAAGTGGGATTGCTTGCCAAAAATTTAATGGGAGGTTGACATTATCAACATGACCTACAACCTTGTTTTTTGGAAATCGCCACCACATCGTCGTGATCCACCTTGAAGGTGAAAGACAAGCTTTGTGAAGAGTTCTCAGCTTGTCCAAGGGGTTGGATACCCTTTATCTACCTAGATATACCTTCACCGCACCTCTCCTATCATTTTTCTCACCATTCCCAACCTCAAATTCCACAAACCATGTTTCCTATAGCTTTTCCGAACATCTTGTAGCACTACAAGAAATCTTGTAGCAGCTTCTTGTAGTAGTGCAAAACACACTCTCCTTCAGCCCAAAATCACTCTTTCACCTCATCTAAGTCTATCCAAGCCAACAATAGACCTTAAACTTTGAACCTCTTGTCGAGGGACCTTCTTACAACACCTTTGTACCTCCTCCTTTTGCTGCAAAACATAGACATTTAAAGTGTGATTACCTCATTATTAGATGCATCATTAAACAAAGTAGTTAAGCAAGAGTATATAGGAATCAGTTAGTCATTTGATTTAGTATGTGTGCTCTAGATTAGTTTCATTTTATACAATTGAATTCAACAATCTAGCTTATGAATGCCACTTACTGTAATTTCCTTTCTTGCATTAGCATAAGTGTGAATTTCTCTTTCTTGAAAATAGCTAGATGAACCAGTGTGATTTAGAGTAGTTTCTTTCCCTATTTCCAAGAGTAATGGTTATGATTTATTTGCAGTCTTATATTACAATTAGAAGTGTGACAGACATTTTCTTCTAGAAGTAACCCTAATAGTAGAACTTGTATGAGGATGGCATGAGTAGAACTCATATGGTGTGCATATATCATTGTCACCTCCAAGTTTGTATGAACCTCGAGTTGATAAAGTAAAGTTTAGTAGCCTTTGGGAGTTGCAACACTCTTGGTGCAATACAAGGGCTCACAAGGTCATCTACCTTATTAAATTCCACAATCAGCCCTATATCTCCTAAGATCCTCCTCCAACAGTTCGAAGTCAAAGGCAGCCAAGCAAGTGAATGTTAACAAGGATCTAAGCTCCAAAAATCTCGGAGATCAAGAGGATAAATGCCTACTATTTAGGGAGATTTTGGTAGCTTCCCTTTCATATATATGAAAAAGAGAAAGAGATCATTAGGATTCAATTTCCATAGGAAAATAGAGAACTCCTGGCTCTGTATTAGAGATATTTTGATTGTCATTTTTTATGTAAGAAATTTTTTATGAAATAAGAATGAGTAGTTGGTCTATTTCTCACTAGGTTGATTTCATAGGACTGAAGTTGGCGGCTTAGGGCCCAATCCATGAGTTGCAGTCTCTCTTATGTACATTTTTATTGTGTTTATGCTTCAGTAAATTAGTTGATGTCATTTCATTTTAGTAGCATCTTAGACATTGAAACTATGTTGACAACCCCCCTCTCTCACATATCTTCCATTGGAGCTTGAGGAGGAAGGTCTTCCACCACTGGCCAAAAACATCCATTTTATGATTTCTTGGAAAATATATAATAGTGTTCATTTTTTCTATCATGAATATGTTGTAGATTAGAGTTTAGATTTATGATTTAGGTGAATGAGTAGCTTAAGTTAAATTAAACTCATATTTTCCACTATTTTACATGATAAGTTGTTAATGATCAATGCATGAGTGAATTTAATGGTTGAAAGTTTGGCTACATCATCAGAGAAGGACCCCATTCTCAGCACTATCATTTTGGACTTCAAAACTCCTTCAGTTTCCTTCCATTCTGCTACCCACAACCCTGTTTTGAAGACCACATTCACACCCAACCAGAGTAGCCTTTTGAGTGCAAGACAAGCCTTGCAAGGGTTCTGATATTTTCCAAGGGAGTTGGTCATCCCCCATTCATGTAGATCTACCTTTCCCTCACCTTTCCTGACCTCCATTCCACCATTCCTAGCCTCAAAATCCTATCGCCTTTGTAATATTCATTTTTCAGAAATATCACAAGTCTATGCCAGAGATGGACTACGGGGGCATTTACCGGATATGTCACCTTCTTAAGAAGGGTGAGATCTGGAGGCTTTCTAGCCCTTTGCAGACTCTGTCTACAGATATGGGAAATTTCCTAGTAGGAATGGCTAGCAACCCAAGCCTGGAAAATGCATTTTCGAGAAATGGAGGCAGTAGGATTTGATCCCTAGTTTGGGATCCCTTGAATATGTCCTTCTAGAGCTTAAATCCAAGAGTGGACTCGAAACAAATATATCTAGGAGCTTTAGAAAAGCCTCCTTCACCTGTTATCTTCAAAAAGGGCCCAATGAAGAGCGTTGCAACAATACTTTGCTCAACAAATGAAATGACAACGTTATCTCTAAGGAACCATGTCACATGAAGATGAAATCAACCTTCAAATACATATGCAGCAGAAAATGTAGACAAACTCTTGAGAAATTTATTACTCAAATCAAGTAAAGAGTCTCAATGAGACATGTGCATAGAAATGGAGAAAACATTGCTTGCATAGTTTATTCTCAACTAAGACTGTGCAGTATATGGAGGTACTACAACAGTAAATACATATACATGAATGATACAACAATGTAAGATCAAATAAGAAGGGGGAGAAAGGTCTCAACCCTTGAAAATAAAATACAACAATCCTCAAAAAGGATTGGTTGAAAACTAGACAAAATGGCATTTTTACCAAAATGTCGGAGTTGCTGGGCAGCTGCTGCAACTCAATAGAAACTAGAGATAGGAGGAGCTTTTCTGAATATGATTGAATCTCTAATGTAACTCCTCTAATTAATCTTCCAAATTAAAGTCTGATCCTTTCATTGAAGATCTCACTACCCACTGAAATGTTGCAACCCTCACTGCAAATGCTCTCTAGAAACTGCGCAGTCAAGGAAGAGGGATGCTCTTTTGCTGATGGAAAATGATTGGCCTGATGCCAAGATGATGGAATGAAGATTAGAAACTCCCTCACTAATCTCCCAAAGGAATGGAGACATCCTCCTCTGAAATACAATGTCGGAAGTAGTGTTGAGAAACCCTCCCCTGCAACACCCAGCAACACAACTCAACCACCAATGGAGACTGCGCTGGAGCTGAATGGAATGCTTTGGCCTCAAGCCAGAATATGGGGAAATTGAAGAAAAAGATCTCCCAAGAGCTACTCTATGGAAGAGATGGGATTCCCGCCCCGGAACACCCAGTGCTAGCAGCACTGCATCTCAGCTAAACAGCCAGAGAATGCTCTTGTCTAAGAAGACAAGAAAAATGATAATCAAAAGCATGAATGAGAATGGCTACTTCTTTCTCCTTTCAAAAGCATGAATGAGAATGGCTACTTCTTTCTCCTTTTAAAAAATTTAATGGTGCTTTTTCATGGGCCCCAAACCTTAGGGTTTCCTCTCTAGAATGATCTCCCTCTCATGCAAACTGCGCTGGCCCACCAAGTGAACCTTATCATCACAATCTGCACAGTTAACTTGGCCTCTTCTAGAATTATCCACCTGCAAATTGTCTCTTTTCACACATGGGTGTGAAATCTAGTTCTTTATTGACCCCTTTTCACATTATAAGGGTTCCTTTATTCATATTTGTATTATCAATGGGTTTCCTTACCCATTTATTCTCCTCCTAAAACAAAAAAAAAAAGTTTTTAATGTTCCATAAAATTTTGGAACATTACAGTCCTCCCCTCCCAAATGTTGCTTTCCCTCAAGCAACTTGTAAGGATAGAACTGTAGGATGTCCTATCCCTCCAACTGTAGCATCTACTTATGATGAACTCTTCATGAAGAATGAGATGTTGTATCAACAAAGAGTCTCCATACTTCTCCTCTCAAGTAATGTAAACTAGCCAGTGTGGCCATCATCATGAACATGGAATGTACTCAAGAAGGAAATGAGGTGCTGTCTAGAGGTCTCCTTGAGGCATGGTGTCAAAAGGAATTGGGAAGAACATTCCCCTCATGTGAATCCTCCATCCCCAAGCAACCATCCATATGAATCTAGTTACCTCAAGATAAGGCAACTACTAAACATCTTCTTCTACCTTGAGCTCCAACAAAGAAGGTGGGCTAAAAATCTGAAAGTGGTAGGCATCATAGCCTACCCTACGATGTTCACCCCTCCACTTATGAAAAGTGTAGAGTGAAGGCTACTCTTGGGCTGCAGAAATGTTGACCTCAAGTAGCAAGATGAAGTTTGGATATCCAAGGATCTTCCCTCCATTGTGAATCAAGCTGGCCCAATGTATTTCCTTTGTGATGGGAAGGAGATCAACACCATCATATGATTCCCCATCACTCTCATGGCTCACCTCAAGAAGGAATAAATGCTGAACTATGGTGGCCACATCATCTCTCATGCTCCCCTTAGAGCATGCCCTGCAAAAATTATGGGGATCTTCTCCCCCAAAGGACACATTCAACCCATGTGCCTCTCTCCCAATCATGCTCCTGACAATAATGTGATCAATAAAATCATAAGGAGCCATAATGAAAGTCATGTTGGCTGCCATATGTAGTGAGTGAGTGGGGAAATTATCCCTCATATGCAACCAGCGCAGCTTGAGCATAAACTGCAATAGAGAATGACAAAAAATGTGGTTCCTCAACCACCGGTTTGCTGCTACATTCTCCTCATGTATTTGGAGAAAATGAGTGATGTATGATGCACGGTGAGCATGTCCTCCAATATAAAAATCTCCCCCAAGTCCATCAAGGGGATGACCATAAACTATGCTCTTGGCCCCAAGTAGACCAAGGAGCCTTTGACAAAGAATGCTCCACCTTGGAGCAACATCCTGCATATACATGGTTAAGGAATCAACATGTAAATCATTTAAATGAACAATATCCTTACCATTTTTTATGCTCATGCAAAGGGAGCAACTCATAGATGAATCTCTCCTCTTCCTTGCAAGGAAAAGAAGTGATTGTGCCCATTCCTCCAAGGAGTGGTGTGCATATTCTGCTCCCATGCCATCTGTACAAGTGGGAAGGTTGTTGTCCTTCCCTTGCTTCCCCTGCCACAACGCAAGTGGTGAAAGGAGAGTGGGTAAGAATGATAGTGAGGGGATGCTACCCTCTGCTTTGGTTTTACCCAAAAATCCCAGTGCTGCAACAAGCTGTCCCAAGGCCTCCACACTGCTGAAATCAGTGATTGATGCCTCACTGTTTGAAGCATATATCCTCCTCTTCTGAACTAGTGGCCTCCTTGGTGTGATGTATCCACTCAATGAGACATTCTCATTTTAAGATGACTGTATACATGGATGAACAACCTTGTCCATGCTTCCACTACGCAGCTCAATAACCTTCCTAGGTGTAATGACCTCCAAAAATGGATAGAGATGGGCCCTCCTCATCACATGGTGTTGGGTCTCTCCTCTATCTTCTTCCTGAATCTTCATGGTTTTACACCTCATCTTCAATGGCACATGTGAATCATAAAGTGTTCCTTGATCTCCATGCATGAGATCTTGGGGACCTTCTTGCAAAGACACAAGAATCCCTCTATTTGGAGCAAAAGCTCCTTCCTTTTCTACATGAGGCACTAGATGATCTCTAGATTTTGCTGCGTTGTTGCCCTCTATCTTTGCAATAAAGTTGGGCAACATACAAATAATTTGATCCACCTTTAAAAAAGAGAGCTCTCTGGTTTGTTGCTCAAAGGTGTGGGATGAAAGTTTGGCCTCCAACAAGGTTTGATGGAAGTTTTCAGCTCCTCCAATGGTTTCTTGAGGTGGTTTTGCGTTTCTATGCAAGGGTTTTTTTTGAGTCCCTTGGTTTAACTCCATCTCATGAGTTTCAAGAATGTTCTGATCAAATATTTTCACTAATGACTTAGTGAAATTTACATAAGATGAAGCTTTAACATTCTCAAAAGAAATGGACTCAAGTTTCCACCATGCATGAGCCTTACCTCTCAAATGCAACGCTGCAACCTTGATGATTTCTTCTTCTGAAATGTGATGTTGCTATTGGAAGGTGTTTGGCTCCTCCACCCAATCTTTGGCTGAATATGAAGGTGAACTTCCAAAAGTAGATAGATGAAATCTATCTTGCTGCTCCTTCCCCTTCACCTTGATCTTGCAAAACTCAGAAAAAGTGAGCTGATTTCTGAATCCATGAGTGTGAGACTCATACTCCTTTAAGAAATCACTAAGGGTTTCCTCCTTATTCACCTTTCCTCCTTCTTCCATCTCCCTCATAGGAATGTTGGGCCTTTGACTACGCTGTTCATCATGGTGTGTGGTTGCATGCTTACTTTCACCATGTGAAAATCTAGGGATTCCTTCAGTTTCAAACCCTATTTGAGATTATCCATCAAACTCCCTCCTAACCTTTCTAAAATCTTCATGTGTGCCTTGCATAGATTTGGGAAGAAGACTTGTGAGTATTTTCTTCTCCTTTCTTCCAAGAGATGGAGTCTCTCTCCTGCTCAACTTCTTATTTCCTTCTATATGAGAGTAGGAAGTGCATGGATCTTCCTTCTCTATTTTCTCTTCCTCCTTGGGGACATTCTTCTTCTTTTAAAAAATGGATGAGATCAATCTCATCCTCTTCATTTTTTGTTCTCTTTCTTGGGCTTTGAAGGCCACAGGCTGAGCCAAGAAAGATGCTCTGATACCACTGTAATATTCCTTTTTTCACAAATATCACAAGTCTGTGGCAGAGATGGACTATAGGGGAATTTATCAGATATGTCACCTTATTAAGAAGGGTGAGATCCAGAGGCTTTCTGGCCCTTTGCAGACTCTATCTACAGATATGTGAAATTTCCTAGTAGGAATGGCTAGCAACCCAAGCTTGGAAAACGCATTTTCCAGAAATGTAGGAAGCATGATTTGATCCCTAGTCTGGGATCCCTTGAATATGTCCTTCTAGAGCTTAAATCCAAGAGTGGACTCAAAACAAATATTTCTAGGAGCTTCAGACAAGCCTCCTTCACCTGTTATCTTCAAAAAGGGCCCAATGAAGGGGGCTGCAACAGCACTTTTCTCAACAAATGATATGACAGCGTTATCTCTAAGGAACCATGTCACATGAAGATGAAATCAGCCTTAAAATACATATGCAGTAGAAAATGTAGACAAACTCTTGAGAAATCTATTACTCAAATCAAGTAAAGAGTCTCAATGAGACATGTGCATAGAAATGGAGAAAACACTGCTTGCATAGTTTATTCTCAACTAATACTGCGCAGTCTATGGAGGTACTGCAGTAGTAAATACGTATACATGAATGATAAAACAATGTAAGCTCAAATAAGAAGGGGGAGCAAGGTCTCAACCCCTGAAAATACAATACAACAATCCTCTAAAATGATTGGATGAAAACTAGACAAAATGGCATTTTTACCAAAATGTCAGAGTTGTTGGGCAGCTGTTGCAACTCAATAGAAACTGGAAATAGGAGGAGCTTTGCTGAAGATGATGGAATATCTGATGTAACTCCTCTGATTAATATTCCAAATGAAATGCTGATCCTTTCATTGAAGATCTCACTACCTACTGAAATCTGCAACCCTCACTGCAAATGCTCTCTAGAAACTGCACAGTCAAGGAAGAGGGATGTTATTTTGCTGATGGAAAATGATTGGCCTGATGCCAAGATGATGGAATGAAGATCAGAAACTCCCTCACTGATCTCCCAAAGGAATGGAGACTTCCTCCTCTAAAATACAATGCCAGAAGTAGTGTTGAGAAACCCTCCCCTACAACACCCAGCAACACAACTCAACCACCAATGGAGACTGCACTGGAGATGAATGGAATGCTTTGGCCTCAAGCTAGAATATGGGGAAATTAAATAACAAGCTCTCCCAAGAGCTACTCTATGGAAGAGATGGGATTCCCGCTCGGGAACACCCAGTGCTAGCAACACTGCATCTCAGCTAAACAACTAGAGAATGCTCTTGTCTAAGAAGATAAGAAAAATGATAATCAAAAGCATGAATGAGAATGGTTGCTTCGTTCTCCTTTTAAAAAATTGAATGGTGCTTTGTCACGGGCCCCACACCTTAGGGTTTCCTCTCTAGAATTATCTCCCTCTCATGCAAACTGCGCTGGCCCACCAAGTGAACCTTATCTTCACAATCTGTGCAGTTAACTTGGCCTCTTCTAGAATTATCCACCTGCAAATTGTCTCTTTTCACACATGGGTGTGAAATCCAGTTATTTATTGATCCCTTTTCACATTATAAGGGTTCCTTTATTCATATTTTTATTATCAATGGGTTTCCTTACTCATTTATTCTCCTACTAAAGCAAAAACAAAAAATTTTAATGTTCCATAAAATTTTGGAACATTACAGCCTTGTTTGTTGTAGCATTACAAGACTTCCTGTAGCAAAAACAAGGGTCCTATAGTAGCATTTGGAGCCACCTCCTTCACTTCATAATCACTCCTCCACCTCACTTGAACTTAGTGTGAGTCTTAGTGTACCCCTAGCTCTAAATTATTGGTTCAAGGACACCTCTAGGTCACCCAAACTCCTTCTTCTCTTGTTGCAAAACAGATTAAATTGAGTGTGATTAATCCATCATAGAATACATCATTAGCACATTAGCTAGCATGTAGTAGATAGAAGTTAATTTATCATATATGCAGTGTGTTGTGTGTGTGTGAAATTATATTAGGTACCTTTTTGCAATTCAATTAATTAGTCTAGAGAATGAATGCAATCTAGTATAATTTCCCTTCTTGAAATCAGAATAAATTCTAGTATTTTCCATTGCAAAAGTAGACATTAAGTAGATGAATGAGTACAATCTAGTATAATTTATTTTCTTGTAAAAAAATCAATGTGCATGGTTTAATTTTAATATTGAGTTGCAATTAGAAGTGTGACATACATTCTCCCTTAGAATAAAAATAATTTACAACACCTCATAGTAGAAATAAGATGAGGAAGGCATGATTACAGCTCATTTGTTGTGCATATATCATTTCCACCTCCAAGTTTGTATGAACCCTGTGTTGATAAGAAAATTTGAGTAGCCTCATAGAGTTGCAATACTCTTGGTGAAATACCAGGGCTCACCACATTTTGGCTCTGTAGTTAGGGAGGTGTCTAAGTTGATGTTTGTTTCCGCTTAAGCATTCTTTCCTGATTTCTATTTTTCATTCAGTTTCACAATATTGAAAAACACCAAAAAAATTATTTTCATGCCTCATAGGAGTAGGGACAACCAAAGAAAGTTTCTACCGAAATCCCCGACATCCCCACACAGTCACCCTTCACTCTTATTCAGTGTCTATGAGATAGAACACCCTCTAGGTGAGCAACCTGAAGACTGTGAAGAACCTATTAGGGAAGAAGAGGAACTTGCTTCACCAGAAGAACCTACTTCACCTATTCAAGTTATCACTGAAAATAGGACCCAAGAAGTCTTTCCCCTTAGAAAAACCAATGGACAGACTAGAATGAAGAACATCAGTCGTTCATCCCTTCCACACTTCCATGAATTAACTTCTAAGGGTCCCAACACTTTCATGTTTGAGTTTGATTGTTTTTGAAGGACTTATGACTATGCATCAAATGAATAAAAGCTAAAATTTCTCTCCTCTACCCCAAGGATGCAACCTTGCACTGGTTCATGGGTATTCCTGGGAACAACATCACCACCTAAGCTCAAATGCAAGAGTCCTTCAACAACAAGTATAGAGACTACTGTAGGTCCAAATAAACCAAGGAATAAATATTTAGGATGACCCTAGTTCATGATGAATCTAAATAGGATTATGAGGAGCGATTCTAACTGAACTACAAAAGGGCCAACTACACCCTTGATCTTAGATCACTAAATTTAGTTCTGCTTTGAGGAATTAGGGAAGAATTGATAGAAACCCTTAATATGGTGTCTATAGGATATATTTATCAGCTTCCTTATGAGGAGATCAAGACTATATTCATAAACCACTCTAGGGCAACCAAGAAAAAAGGTAGAGCTAGTGAAAGCCTAAATAGTACCCCTTCCAATTAGGGGAATTTTGAGTTCTAAGATGGGCCTCCTAAGGAAATTATAGAATAACAGTTGAAATAATTAAATAATATTATATTACACCATCAAATTTTAGATGGAAAGTAGAAAGAAATATTTTTTCAACTCGTATTTTCAACTTATCTCCCTATGGGTTTACTCAAATTTCAAGCGGAAACACTTGTTGGATGTAGAATTTGTTTCCTCATCCAAGGAGTACCCATGTTACATACTTTTGATGGACGCTACTACATGAAACATGAGAAACACATGAAAAGAGTGATTGCAATCACATTTTTTCATGTATTTCTCATTTTTCGTGTAGCAGGGTTCATTGAATGTATGAGAAATTGGTACTCCTCGGATGAGGAATTAAACTTTTCTTCCAATGAGTACTCCAGCTCGAAATTTGAGTAAAACCCTAGGGAGATAAGTCAAAAATATGAGTTGAAAAAGTAGTTTTGTTATTTTTTTTATCTTTTTAATTTTTTACTCCAAAAGTGTGGATCATCCCCCAAGGTTGAATTCATCATCTGTAATGTTATTGGTTCTTATAAAGTTTATTTTGGTTGGAAATTTCTCTTAGGAGGCCCATTTTAGACCTCAAAATTCCCCTAATTCTCTTTAACCTCCATTAAGCATGAGATTGGAAACATGTTGAAGGATTTTAAAAGTGAGATTATGTACACCTTTTCTTTGCAAATGGGCACAATGAAGATCAAGAGGAAATAAGAGGAAGCAAAGATAACCTTAGTTATCTTCTTCCCTAGATGCACTAGAAAACATCCTAGGAATGAATTTCCAATGAATGTCATAGAGGCTTTCTCAGTTTGTGAAGAGAATCATGCAACAGACAAATGTCCTTCCTTACCTAGCCTCAAATTTGCATATCAAGGTGTGGAAGGAGGATCTGAGAAACTCTGGTTCATAAATCAAAGAATGCCTAAGGGCCTCGGCCATAACAACAAGGCATGCAAGGTGCACCTAATTATCACTACCATGAAAACCACAATGCACCCTTGAAACCTTGGTATTCTTCCACTCCTCCATCATTTCCCACACCTTATTATTGGCCTTATGCCCCTCCATATAATCCTCGGCCTATCAATTAACCATTTCAGCAATATTTTCCTCAACCACCTCAATGGAGAAGCCCATCACAAGGGTGTATGCGCCAATTCAACCAAACTCCTGCTTTACTACCTCCACCCCAACTTCAACCTCAACTCAGTCATCCTTCTCCCCCTAAGTTACCTTAGATGCCTACCTAAGCAAATCTGATCCTGAAAAATAAGAAGGCATAATAGGTCTACAATGGAGAAACATCCAATCTAACCTATGTCATGGAGAACCATGAGATTAACCTTAGGTCGGGGAGAGTGCTCCCAAACAATCATCCTTCATCTCCACCTAAGGAAGTTGAATAAAAAAATCAAGAAATCACCCCTTAGATAAATGCACCTCCTTTTCGTCAGTGACTGGACCACCCTAGCCAACACACTCTAGAAGAGACTGAACTTATGGGAGAACTAAATAATATGTGTGTAAAAATAGCCCTTCTATAGGCTATTAATGATGTTCCCATCTACAATAAGCTTATCAAATAAATTTGATTCAAAAATCCTGGGAGAAAGAAGAGAGACATCACCATCATCAATGTTGTAGGTCATTTATCTGATTTGATGTTGGGGAGAGTAATTTTCCCAAAATACCTAGACCCTGAGATTACAGTAGTAGATGTAGACATTCATGGTATCATTTTCCCTCATGAATTGATTGATCTTGGGGCTGCCATCAATGTGATGACCAAGGAAACCATGTTGAAGCCAACATCCAAGGATCTTTGAGAAATACCACTACAGTCATTAAACTCACAGATAGAACCACAGTACCTCTGGAAGGATTTTTTGAGGAAGTTATGGTCTCCATTGACTCCTGGGAATACCCCCTGACTTCCTGGTACTTCAGCCCAAAACCAAGTTTAATGACTATCCTCTCATTCTAGGAAGACCTTAGTTGGCCACTGTTGATGCTTATATCAGTTGTAGGGTTGGTAACATGACTATCAAGAATGGACCCTTATCAAAACAATTGGTATTACATCCTTTTTCCCAAACTTCCATTGAACATTATCTACCTTTATGGATGGAGGATGAAGAAGAAGATGAAGTGTACCATACCAGACACTACCCTATTTGTACCCTAGATACTGTTATCAGAGGGGGCCAACATGATGAATACCTACTGAGAGAATGTGAAAGTAGCCCTTGGATTGAGTTATGCTTAGTTGACTCAACCTATGAACCTGCAAAGGTTGTATAATTTGGCCCATATAGATCCCTAAATATCAACCCCTCTCTCTCGAGCAAAGAGGAAGAAAATTTTTTCCAGTTGTTGAGAGAAAACTTAGGTGATTTTGCTTGGGATTACAATAACATGAAAGGGGTGCATCCCTTAGTTTTAACACATCATATTTACATCAAAGAGGGATGCAAGCTTGTGTGTCAGCCCTAAAGGATGATGAAACCAACCTTAAAGGATATAGTAAAGGATGAGTTACATAAGTTGCTAGATGCAGGGTTCACATACCTCATATCAGACAGTGAGTGGGTGTTTCCTCTTGTCTTACTCCCAAATAAGAATGGGAAGTCAAGGATATGTGTTGACTACAGAGAATTGAATAAATCCACTAAGAAATACCATTTCCCTTTGCCTTTCATTGAACAAGTCTTGGATGATCTTATAGGAAATAAGTTGTTCTCTTTCCTGGATGGATTCAGCGAGTACAACTAGATTCATATTAGCTATGAAGACCAAGACAAGACCAAATTCACATGTCCTTAGGTCACCTTCACTTATAGAGTTATTCCCTTTGGCTTTTCAATTCCCCTGTCACTTTTTAGAGAGAAGTCTTGAGCTTTTTTGTCGAGGTTTTCCACGATGCTGTGGAAATCTACATGGATGATTTCACTCCCTATGGATATAATTTCCGGGAGGCCCTCTCCAATCTCAGTAATGTACTAAGGAAAAATATTGAAATTCATATCTCTTTGAGTCCTAAGAAATGTGAATTATTGATGTAGCTAGGGATTTTCCTTGGCCACTCCATATCTCAGGCAGGGATACAAGTAGACTCGAAAAAAATTTCCATCATAAAAAGAGTACCTATCCCTCAAAAGTAGAGAGAGGTAAAAATTTTCTTAGGCTTGGATGGTTACTATAGGAGATTCATCAAGGGCTTTAGTAAAGTGGCTTCCCCATTGTTTGGATTGATTGCCAAGGATTTTGAATTCTGTTGCTCAAGTCTTTGTCAAGAGGCTTTTGATATCATCAAGGAAAAACTAATCACTCCCCCTATACTTCAAGGTCCCAACTGGGCCCTTCCATTCCATATCCATATTGATGCATCAAAAAAAGTTGTGGGGAAATACTTGGGACAATTGGATGATAAATTACTCTATGCCATTTATTTCATCAGCAAAAAATTGTATAAGGTTGAAGTAAACTACACTGTCACAGAGAAATAACTTTTAGCTATTGTCCATTCTTTGAATAAGTTCAGACATTATATTACTAGGTATAAAACTTATGTGCATACTGACCATGAAACAATTAAGTACTTAATGAAAAAACTTGATGTAAATGCTAGAATGATTAGATGGTTATTATTTTTGCAATAGTTTTCTTTGACCATTGTTGATAAGCCTGGGAAATAAAATGTTATTGCATATTTCCTTTCTACACTCTCTTTTTCTGCAGATGAGGAAGGGATGGTTGATGATTAGCTTCCATATGAACACTTATTTTCTATCTCAATACTCTCTCCCTGGTTTTTTGACATGGCCAACTACCTGGTTGTTGATAGGTCTCCTCCAAACCTTCTATCCAAAGAAAAGAGTAGAATTATAAGAAAGAGAACCCCTTTCACTTGGATTGGTGGAAATGTTTTTAAATTGGGTCTAGATAAATCCTTAGAAGATGTGTCAATGAAGAGGAAGTCTTTGACATCCTCCCAACATTTCATGATGGGCCTTGTGGGGTTCATTTTTTTGTTAAGAGGACAATTTTCAAAGCCTTGCAAGCTATCTACTATTGGCCTACTCTCCATCGTGATACCAGGAGATACACCAGTAGATGTGATCAATGCTAGAGGATGGGGAAACCTACACCTAGGAATGAGATGCCTCTACAACCTCAGATGGCCTTGGATCCATTTGAGAAGTGGGGCATGGACTTCATCAGACCAATTGATCCACCATACAGATAGAAGAAATACATCATAGTATGCACTGAATATTTGACCAAGTGAGCTAAGACAAGGGATATCAATGTAGAAACATAAGAAAAGGTGGATTAATTTTTTAGAGACAATTTTTTTTACAATTTTGTATATCCCAGGGAGATAGTCACTGATCAGGGGGCTCAATTCACATCCCATCTAATTGAAAATATCACGAGGAAACAAAATATAGAGCACAAGACTTCTATTTCCAATCATATTCAAGAAAATGGGAAGGTGGAGATGACCAATAGAGAATTAGAGAACATCCTTACCAAGGTTGTCAGCAACAATAGAAGAGATTGGGAAAATAGACTGGTGGAGGCCACTTGGGCCTACAACACCACCTGGGAGAAAAATATAGGGTTTACGCGATATGATCTAGTCTATGGGAAGAAAAATTTGCTTTCTACTTAATTTGAGTATAACACCCTCAGAATGGCAACTCAAATTGATTTGGACATCACAAAGGCACAAAGAGAAAGGTTTATTCAACTAAAAGGTTTTGATGAATTTAATTGATTTCTAATGAAGTACTGATGCACTGATTCAAGTTGAATAAATGATAAATTAAATGAAAATTTAGTTAACTGGTTATATACTACTCGTCTTCATCATAGTTGCATACATAGATTGGTTTACTTCATTACGGTAGCATACATAAATTTTAATCAGAAAACAAAATTTGAAGTAAGTTTAAAATACGAAATCACGACCCCCCCCCCCCCCCTCAGTATTTTTCCTAACAATTAGTATTAGAGAAAGTTCTTCAGAAGAAGCTTGATCGCTTAAAGGAAGATTCATCAAGATGAGAAATAAAGAGTGAGTAGCATCTATCAGGCCACCATTGTGTAATGGATCCAACTTGGTTTTCTGGAAATTCAGAAAAAGAGATTGTATGCAGTCACTTGGAGATGATGTTTAGGGAATAATTGGAGGCTATCATTATCCTTATTCTATTCCCATAGATGAAGTAGAAAATAAACAAATATGAGACCAATGAAAATGTGGTCAACGCTCAATTGGGAAGATTAGAAAAATCATAATTTTTAAAGTTCATTCAACTGAATACATAAAAGGTTATATGGGACAAGATTATTTAAATTTATGAAGGTGACACTAAGGTAAAGAGTTCTAAACTTCAAACATTTATATTTCAATATGAAAATCTCAGAATGCATAGTGATGCAAATATTGCAAGTTTATTTCTTAGGATAGATGATATCATTAATTCAGTGGTGTTGGAATCACGATTTCCATTATACTAAAACCCAAAAGCGTTAGTCTCCACTACAATCGTCAAAGTTAGGATCCACGAGAGGCAGTTAGTCCATGTCGCGAAACACACAGGGAGCGTTGAACCCAATGTCCAACAACATCCCCCCATCGCGGGCTGGGTGAGTTTAGAACTCGAGACCTATCTCTTTGATATCACTTGTTGGAATCACGATTGGCATTAGACCAAAACCCGGAGGCATTGGTCTTCGCTACAATCGTCATTGTTAGGATCCACAAGAGGCAGTTATTCCATGTCGCGAAACACACAGGGAGCATTGAACCCAATGTACAACAAATGGGAAATATAGGTGATAAAGTCAAATAATCAATGCTTGTGTAGAAATTCCTAATATCTTTAACTCCAAAATTTTATTCAAAAGTCTCTGCCATTTAAGAAATGTGGGTTTTGAGGAATATTACTATTGAACAAATTCACGGGATCTTAACAGCCTATGAAATGATAAAAGTGATTCCATCAGACATCTTAGAGGCATCATTCAAAGCTACTTATAAATTAAAATAAAAGGAGTAGCTCAAGGAATTAGGTTATGTATTAGACAAAGAAGAGGAAAAATTCATAAAGAAACTCGAAGTAGGATCTAGAAGATTTATAGGTAAGCTTACCTTAAAACAATTTTCTTGTGGATGAGTTAGTCATTATGAGGGTAAATTTCCTTATAAATAAATCCATGAGAAAGGGAAGAATTCTAGAAAATTTAATGTTAGAGTAAGGTTTGAAAACAGGAAAAATTTCTACACACACAAAGATAATGATGGTCTTTCCAATGATGAAGAAGGTGAGTTTCATCAAGAATATCAATTACTTATGGAATTTGTAGATAAAGGTATTAATGAGTTTGATGATGAATTTATGGATGCCCTATAAGAAAATAATAATCTTGTTGAAGAAATAACTCATCTTAACATTAATCTAGAAGAGGGTAAATTACCAGAAGAAGCACTAAAGAAACAAATTCTAGAAAAGGAGACGCATAATGAAAAGTTATAACTACAAATAGTAAGCTTAAGAAAGGAACTTGACAAAACAAAAGCTCTAATCCTTATATTTTCTAAAGGATATGATACCCTAGAAGAAATCATCAAAGTACAATGCTCTCCTCTAATAAAAACGTTTCTTTGATGCACAAGGAGAATCATTAAAGACTATAAAATCCTCTGAAATAGGTACAAGAAGCTATATAAATTTAGTAAAGGGAAATATTTGACAACATTTAAGTTCACATCAAAGGAATACGGGAACACATATCTCTCAAGTAAATCCTCCTTACCATAATCAAAAGGGAAACTACACAAAAGGTGCTATACTCGTAAGAAATTCTGTTGGAATCATGATTGTCATTAGACCAAATGCCATAGGCATTAGTCTCCACTACAATCACTAGAGTTAGGATCCACGAGAGGCGGTTAGTCCATGTCGTGAAACACACAAGGAGCGTTGAACCCAATGGCCAACAATCTCCCCCCGAACGCAATCCGGGTGAGTTTCAAACTCGAGACCCATTGCTCTGATTCCACTTGTTGGAATCACAATTGGCATTAGACCAAAACCCACAAGAATTATTCTTCGCTACAATCGCCAGAGTTAGGATCCATGAGAGGCGGTCATTCCATGTCGTGAAACACATGGGGAGAATTGAACCCAATTACCAACAAATTCTACTTCAATGGTCAATGCTTCACTTTTCACAACTTTGGTCATGAGGCTTCTCAGTGTGTTTCTTATAAAACTATCATGAATAGAGAAGAAAGAAAACAAAAGAATGAGATTGTGTTAAAGAAATACTCTTACAATAAATTATCACCTCTTCAAGATGAAACATAATGTTCCTTTTGCAATAAATTTGGGCATAGAGAGACTGAATGAAAAATCAAAATGAGACCAACTCTTTAGAATGAAAAAAATGCAACACCATCCTAGGTATGGAAAAAGAAAACCATAGAATCTGAAAGTTGAGGTTTAGATTTATATGTAGGAGATCAAGAAAATTTTTGGTACATTGAGAGTGGATGCTCAAAGCATATGACAGGTGATAAAGATAAGTTTATGTCCTTAAATTAAATAAAGAAAGAAAAGAATGTAACCTTTGGAAATAATTCACCTTCTTCTATCAAATGAAAAGAAACTAATTTTTTAAAGGATAAGGTTAAAGTTGGAAATGTTTTTTTGATTGATGGATTAAAAAATAACTTGTTAAGTGTTATTCAAATGTGTGATCAAGGTCATAAAGTTGTTTTCAGATCAAAAAATGTTTTTATATGGAATATCGATACAAGTAGGACCATAATAAAGGGAACAATCACTCCATGTAATTTCTATGTCTTGGAAGGTGGTCTAGGGAATTTTCATTCGAGAAAAAGAGAAGAACATAAGCTTTGGCACAAAATATCTGAACATCTAAGCTTCACTCCATTACAAAAGTCAAGGAAAATGGGAGTAGTTCGTGACCTTATTAACATCTCGCTACCTAAAAGTACCATATGCAAATCATGTCAATTCGGTAAGAAAACTAGGGTGCAATTTAACGCCAAATAAGGTTCTTCAAGTAAACCACTTGAACTTATTCATATTGATTTTTGTGGTCCCATGAGAAAGAATTCTCCTCGAGGTGAACAATACTTCATATTATTCATTGATGATTTTACTAGAATGTGTTGGATTGGCTTATTGAAACATAAAGATGAAGCATTTGATAAATTTAAAGTATTTAAAGCTCTAGTAGAGAATGAGTTATATTTGAAAATTAAATTTCTTATAACTCACAAAGGAGGAGAGTTCATATTAGAGGAGGTTTTTTTACTTTTGTGAACAACATGGCATCAAGAGGAAGTTTTCTATAGCCAAAACTCCTCAACATAACAGAGTGATAGAAAGAATGAACCTAACAATCCAACAAATTGCATGTGCCATGCTACATGAATATGGATCACCTCATACCTTCTTGGTGGAAGAAACACATACATCCATAAATATCCTCAACAAAGGTCATATTCGAGTAAACAATGATAAAATTTCTCATGAACTATGATTTGGTAAGCCTCCAACTGTCAAACATTTTAGAGTTTTTGGAAGAAAGTGTTACATAAATAATAACAATGATAAACTTGGAAAGTTTGAATCTAGAGTTGATGAAGGAATAGCTCTAGAAGAAAAGGATATAAATGCTACAATAAAAGTCTTCAAAAGATTGTTGAATGCATTGATGTTGTGATGGATGAAGCATCCACAAGTACCAAAAAGGAAGCAATGGAAGATGACTAATCTACAAGGAAACAAAAGGTTGTAGGAGACAAATTTAGTAAAGCATAAGAAGAAGGAATTCAAAATGCATAAACATCATAAAAGATTTCATCGAGGTATGTTCAGAAAAGGCATCGAGAATCTCAATTTCGAGGTGAAAAGGAAGTTGGAATACAAACCAAAATAACTCTTGTTGGAAATTCTATTTATCTAGCCTTACTATCCACAATTGAACTGCAAAAGTAACTCAAGAAGGAAAAGATGAATGTTTGGTTAAGGCTATGGATGAAGAACTTGGAAAAATAGAAAACAACAATAAATAAGAATTAGTACCAAGACCTCATGAAAAAAAATATTAATGGGGGGAAATGGGTATTCGAAAACAAACTAAATGAAAATGGAGAGGTAATTAGAAACAAAGATAGACTTGTATGCAGAGGCTATGCTAAAAAAGAAGGAATAG
The DNA here is from genome assembly GCA_034641835.2 of Pinus albicaulis. Lineage (NCBI taxonomy): Eukaryota > Viridiplantae > Streptophyta > Pinopsida > Pinales > Pinaceae > Pinus > Pinus albicaulis. The sequence goes on from CM076580.1 coordinate 1,323,231,905, forward strand.
ACTTTGAAAAAAAAATCACCTATAGCTAGAATTGAAGCCATAAGAATGTTCCTTGCATTAGCAAGGTTTCATAAATTTAAAGTATATCAAATGGATGTTAAATCTGCAGTCCTAAATGGGGACCTGAAAGAAGAGTTTTATAATTAACAACCTGAAGGGTTCATTCTAGGTAATGATAAAAATATTGTGTATAGAATCAAGAAGGCACTATATCAACTAAAACAAGATCCACACGCATGGTATTATGGCCTTGACAGGTATCTTCAACAACAAAGCTTTCAATAAGGGATCTACAAATAAAAATCTGTATATAAGGATGGATAAAGGAAAATTTTGATAGTTTTTGTTTATGTAGATGACATCATGTTTGGAAGAAATGAATAATTTGAGTCGAGTATTTTCTTTAGTTATGCAGCAAGAATTTGAAATTCCATTACTTGGTGAACTAACATACTTTCTTGGTATTCAAGTTCAGCAAGCAAAGAATGGTATATTTTTCTCAAAAACTAAGTACCATAAGATTATTTTTAAGAAATATGGAATAGAAGACTGCAATCCTATATGCACACCAATGGTAATAAGATGTCATCTTAGCTCACATGATTATCCTCCCTTAGTGAACCAACCAGAATAAATACCTATGATCGGGAGCTTGCTCTACCTTACAAGCACAGGACAAGATATTATGCATGTAGATGGGATTGTTGGACGATTTCAAGAAAATCCTAAAAAAAATGATCTCCATGCAGTCAAGATAATATTCAAATATTTACAAGGAACTTAAGATTTTAGTCTATGGTATCCCAAAGATGCATATCTTGCAATTCATGATTATAGAGACATCGATTGAGAAGGTAATTTTGATGAACAAAAAATTACTAGTGGAGGAGAATTTTATTTGGGACCTCGCTTGGTATCATGGTTGAGCAAAAAGAAAAGCTCCATTTCTTTATCTAATGTTGAGGCATAATATGGTGTCGTTGCATCTTGTTGCACACAAATTATATGGATGATGAAAACTTTGTAGAGAATTCAAATCACTTTTCCTCAACCTACATCTATTCTGTGTGATTATACTAGTGCCATAAGTATTTCTAAAAATCCTGTCATGAACTCAAAAACCAAGCATATTCCAATCAAATATCACTTTCTAAGAGAACAGGTGCCTAAAAAAAATTCAAACTAGAATATGTTCCCTCAAAGGAAAAAGTTGTGGAAAAAGATAAGTTTATGTCCTTAAATGAAATAATGAAAGAAAAGAATGTAACCTTTGGAAATAATTCACCTACTTCTATGAAAGGAAAAGGAACTAATTTTCTAAAGGATAAGGTTAAAGTTGAAAATGTTTTGTTTGTTGATGGATTAAAAAATAACTTGTCAAGTGTTAGTCAAATGTGTGATCAAGATCATAAAGTTGTTTTCAAATAAATAAATAAAAATTGTACGAAATCTCGATACAAGTAAGATCATAATAAAGGGAACAAGAAATTCATGTAATTTCTATGTCTTGGAAGGCGGTATAGATAATTTTTACTTGAGAAAAAGAGAAGAAAACAACCTTTGGCACAAAATATTGAGACATCTGAGCTTCACTTAGTTACACAAGTCAAGAAAAAGGGAGTAGTTTGTGACTTTCTAAACATCTCTCTACCTAAAAGTACCATATGCAAATCATGTCAATTAGGTAAGAAAACTAGAATGAAATTTAATGCAAAATAAGGTTCTTCAAGTAAGCCACTTGAACTTATTCATACTGATTTTTGTGGTCCTATGAGAAAGAAGTCTCCTCGAGGTGAACAATCCTTCATATTATTCATTGATTATTTTACTAGAATGTATTGGATTGGATTATTGAAACACAAATATGAGGCATTTGATAAATTTAAAGTCTTCAAAGATTTAGTAGAGGATGAGTTATATTTTAAAATTAAATGACTTAGATCTGACAAAGGAGGATAGTTCAAATCAGAAGATTTTTTATACTTTTGTGAAAAACATGGCATCAAGAGGTAGTTTTCTATAACCAAAACTCCTCAACATAACAGAGTGATAGAAAGAATGAACCTAACAATCCAACAAATGGAATGTGCCATGCTATATGAATATGGAGCACCTCATACCTTCTTTGGGGAAGAAACACATACAACCATAAATATCCTCAACAAAGATCATATTCGAGTAAACAGTGATAAAGTTGCTCATTAACTATGGTTTGGTAAGCATCCAACTGTAAAACAATTTAGAGTTTTTTGAAGAAAGTGTTACATAAAGAATAATGATGATAAGCTTGGAAATTTTGAATCTATATTTGATGAAGGAATTCTCCTTGGATACACCTCTAGAAGAAAATGATATAAATGCTACAATAAAATTCTTCAAAATATTGTTGAATGCATTGATGT